>UFQX01000355.1:269058-462962 GCA_900497675.1 Arapaima gigas | reverse complement strand
GGAATTTTCCCTTTTTTACCCCCCTCATTAGGGCCCCCCTACCCCCCCCCCCCCCCTTCCGTCTCACTCACAGCAATTAAATTCCAATTCCTTCTACACACAACCCATTTGCCAGAACTTAATCAAATGAAACATATGAACAACCATATTTTTTAATGTGTTGTAATAAGCATGCATTGGCCATGCTTGCAAAAATCTGCCATTAAATATAAGGATTAAGTTAATAATGTCACACGATAAAAAGCGGCAGTTTTAAAACAGATGGCGCAGTAGAAAATAAATATGATTTCTGCACTCATATTCATGTAAGAGATAAAGACGAATAATTATATGAAGGAGGTTATGTTGCTGTGATTGCTGGTCTCTGTCATATGATTCATCGCTGCACTTTCCAGTTAATTTTCATTCCCCTAAACAGTGTTAAGGTGTCAGACTGTGATTTGGGGAATTCTGAACAAGCATGCCGAAGCATGTTTTCTGGTGGCAGCTATGTTTATGGTAATAACTGTACATAATGTTCAGCCAGTGTTAGCCTGTCTGTCTGTACTGTGTGTATCTCGGTGTCTCTCATTTTGTACTGCGGTCAGACCTGGTACATTTTTTCTTTTGTCTGTTTTGTTTCTGTTGTATTTTTGTGTATCTGTCTTGGTCAATGAAAAAATGTCTGGAATTGCAGCGATTGGTGCTTCACTTTTTTTTCTGGATGTCTTATTTATTAATCCTTAAAGGATTTAGTTTTTTCCCTACTTACAGTGTTTTACCCCAAAGGATCCTAACCTCTCTTGGAGAGGTGCAAAGTGGACACAGCAGAAATGTCAGGTGCCACCTAGAAAATGTACTACAACTGGTTTTCACAACAGATAAAATTGTTCTATGCATAATTATTATATTTTTAATGATTTACTTTTCACTGATTTGTTCACTGATAAGTTGTTGAAATGCCCTACAACTTCATATATTAATTAACTGGTTAATTTTTTTCCACCTTCAGTAAAATTCCAGTATAAATATTTTCAGTACAAACAAGTGTGGCTTTAAAAATGTTGCATTTTTGCATAGAGTGATTTTTATGCTGCTTCCTTGATTCCTGTTGTTGTCTTTGAAAAATCTGGACCTTATCGTACTGTTAGGTGAACTTAGGTGAACCTCAGGGCGCAGGTAAGCCTTTGCCGCACAGCTCCTTTGTGCCACTTTGATTCCAGTTGAGGGCGTGTGAAGTTTGCATGGTCTCCCTGTGTTTGCACCCTGCAGACCTACATAGAAGAAGGAAACAGTGAAGCACTTCCATTCTCTCCCTTACCAAGAAAACCATGTGAGAGGTCACTAGGGGTCAGGTTCAACTCAGTGACACTTCCTTCCATTCAAGGTAGAAGCTGGCTCATGATCAACTGAGCCCCGTATGTGGGAAAGAGAAGAATGTGGTAGGCGAACATATTGCGGTGGTGGACGAAATACAGCAAGAGAACAAGAGAAGCTGAACACTGGTGCTCAGTATGAAGATGATCAGAAAATACTGCCGTCAAACTCCTCCAGAAAGGCGAGCGTTTGAAAATGTCTTGTATAACATACAGCTAACAGACAAGTCTGATACAACACGTGTGAAAATCCCACATGCACACATCAGTGTGTGAGAAGCTGAGAGACAAGATGGAACTGTTTGGCGGAGTGATCTCAGCCTAGAGTTTGTTGGCGCTGTTCCTGTAGAGGCGTTTTTCCCAAAGAGGTTGGTGGCCACTGCTGCATCTGCGGTCAGTGCTTCCACCCCGGGGGCCAGAACCATTGAAACCTTGCCTGGCTGGAGGCCCATACATAATTGGTATTTCACTGACTGTGACAGTGTTTCATTCTGTCAGAGTTACAGTTACTGAATCAGTGTCGTGCACACTGTATTAGTGTGTCCTCAGACTGTATCAGTGTATCCTTAGCCAGGATCAGTGTTTCCAGAAACTGTATCAGTTTTCCTCAGACAGTACCTGTATTCCTTAGACAGTTTCATTGTTTCTCAGATTATCTGTGTTCTGTAGACAATATTTGTATTCTGCAGACAGTACCAGTGTTCCTTAGACAGAATCAGTGTTTCTCAGAAAGTGTCAGTGTTCCTTAAACAGCGTCAGTGTTCCTCATACAGTATCAGTGTTTCTCACATTATCTCAATGTTTCTCACATAGTATCCGTGTTTCTCAGACTGTGAAAGTGTCTTCAGACAGTATCAGTATGTCCTCAGTCATTATCAGTGTTTTGCAGACAGTATCAATGCTCCACAGATGATCAGAGTTATCCACAAGTGAACTCATTGCTCCACAGCTTCTCCCAGTGACGTGTACCAGCAGTCTCGGTTTCCATGGGCTGTGTCAATGCTTCATAGGCTGTGTTCTTGGTGGCCCCACAATGGCAGTGGAGTGGTGATCTCATTGGGGAAGAATGATTATCCCTGGCTTACTCTGGTTGATAAATGAAAGGATTAAGGGGCCTGACCCCAGTTATTCCAAGGAGATGAACTGAATCCTGAATGAAGATTTTGAAGGGGAAATGAGCCCTTGTCTGCCCTGGCCTCAGGTGACAGGGTACATTTGAATGAAGCACTGTCCCTTTCTGTGCACTGCCTCTCCTACAGATGCCACTCATCACCTGGGACCTACGCTGCTATTTAGTACTTTAGTAAACTGTGTTATTCTCCCTTGGTCTGTATTTGTCCCACTGTGGCAGCCATGTGTCTCTCTGAATCTATTTGTTCTTCTCTCTTGTATTTTCAATAAATAAAAAAATTGTACTCAATAAATACACAACAACAAAATACTGTACATGCATTTTAACTCACTCTTGAACTGGGCCAGTACTCACTCCTAGGCAGTACTGACACATCTGTGTTCTACTGTTTGGAGTGTCTCTTTTTTGCACACTGACACTACTCATAAACTCCCAGGACTTTTTTTCTGGCAAATTCTCTGTCTGAGATGCTTTTCCTGCAAAAGACTGCTGTTGTACATCAATATTACCCATAACAGCCCTAACAGCTACATTTCATTACCCAAGGTTCACTACTTCACAAGTCACCTCATGTGCTGCTTTCCTACTGTTTCTTGAAACTTTCTGTCCACTTTGTTAAATAAAATGTATATTGCAAAAATCAGCCGTATGTTCCAGTGTCTTTTATTCACTTTGGAAATTCAAGATTTAATACCTAATAATGCTGACATTGTCCACCAACGTGCCAATAAGGGGAGCACTCGAAGCATAGTCCTTAAAATCTGTTCCTTAGAGCACCTTGGTGAATAGATGTTATCTTCAGCTTCCTCACGTCCTGAATTTGTTGATCCTGACCTGCTTGAGTAAGTCCAATCTTTGGATGACGTGTAAAAGTATGACAACATCACTCTCCTCATGTGTGCTTCCAGTGAGAAAATGAATAAATGGATAAGTGCTAATGGGCACCATCCAGGATGTAGTTTCACAGCATAGGTGCCCAATGATTTCAAGATAGGCTTCTTATTACCTTCACCCAGAGCAGGATAACATGGTTAAGGATAATAGGATGGGTGGATGAATTAGTGATGATTTGTTAAAATGTATGTTTTAATATGAAATGCCTCTCAATATGTGGTAGTATTTGGGAGACACCAGAGCAAATAGTGCAAACAATTATTACTATTACTACTAGCTGTTTGCCCCTACAGAACTGCATGCATTAGGGTCATAGTCTAAAACCAACAACCTATAGGCAGCAGAGGAGCGCACAATGTCACGTTAGTGTTTGGTTTAGAGCGGGTGCATTGGAGGAAATGTTGAAAATGTGTAACATGAGCCTGTGTTGCTGTAGGTGTGTGTAAGCAGGTGTGTGTTTGTCCATGGCCCAGCATTCATCCATTCAACCATTCCTAATGCAGGGTTCTAGTGGTCACGACCCATTCCCAGTGCCATACATTGTGAGGCAGAGTAGTAATGTGGCTATCACCAAATTAATTTGCAGATCATTTTTGAACACAACTAAAATGGCTTATTTGACCATTTAATGCACCATTTAATACAACCCTGGGAGCTGTTTGACGCACAGCTCTAGTTGGCAGTGCGGCACAATGGGTGGAGCGAGTCCATCACGGCGGTACAGCTAAGATTGGTGCTGGAGGGATGAGCGCTGACAGTTTTGTTGGATGTTGCTCCCGAGCAGCACAGTGACTTGTCCGCCCTAACGGCTGCCCTCAAACACCGTTTTAGGTGACAAGATGCACCGCTCTGCTGCCGCAACCGCCTGCTGTGGAGATGCCGTGACAGGGGAAAGTGCTTGGGAGTGCTGGCAGTGGACATTCAGCTGTTGGTGTGGCGCGCTTACCCTGCATATCTGCCGGAACCGCAAAAGGACCTGGCTCTGCACGTGTTCATTATCATTATATCTAATTAAATAGTACATTTTTACTTCACAAAAAATAGGGGCCAGAACACTACATGCTGGTATATTACTTTTTCTGTAAATTAATTAATCTGAATGCATATGCTACCATAAAATATATATTTTTGTTTGAGAAAAAGATGGTTGGTGTTGCTTTACTACATAGCTTACAAATACAACTTCAAGATTTTTCATTTTAACCTATAAGGGACTCAGGGGTCTGGTGTCACCTTATATCAGCATCTCCTCAGTATCCACAAGCCAACTCATGGTTTTCATTCGCAGGATGCTGACTTGCTCATCATCTGAGTGACCTGTATGAAAACGGTGGGTGGCAGAGTTAGCCACTGGCCCCCACAACTGTGGAATTTGTTACTTACTACAGTGTAGGATGCTCACTCTGCCACTGTCTCAGATTATACATTAATAGATTATAAATAGATTCAAACCCCACTTGCTCAATCTTTTCATTTCAATGGCTGACCCCTGCTGACCCCTCACAAGTTGTCCTTTTTCTGTCTTTTTTTCTCTGAGGTGTCTTGGCTCTGCCCCCCGGACAGGTCACCTGGCGCCAGGAGCTGATGACTACCAACAACAAACACCCGGTTCTGTCGTCTATTGTTACCAACAGATCAGTAACCATGAGCCAGGGCAGTGACTTTTACATCCTCTGACTATAACTTTACCTTGATAGACACCCTAGTATTTGCTACTAGGTATATCCACACAGGGCCTCTGTGGCCACATTAGGATGCTCGGAGGTGGGGGAAGATTTATTTTTCTATGCTTTTTCAAAGTTGTGAGTTTTTGTTTTCCTCTCCTCAGCTGTTAACTGGCACATACCAATAGTTAGGTCTATACATTGTCTTAGATATGAAAAATACTGTATTTTACCATTCCTTCCTTTGTTATAACATTCCTTGCAACTTTAGTCAGTGCTCTGTGTCATCCTGGTGAGAACAGGACCCTATAAAAATAAAATGAATATTTTTGTTACACCTGTGGACCACACTGAAGCTGAGAAGTGTTACTAAGCAGAACTGAAAGAGTTAATAGAAACAGAAACTCAAGGATGAAATGATCTTTGTCTCTGACTGTCATTTCTCTTCCACAGGGTAGCTGAATGATGGCAGAAAGACAACAGATTCCCTGGAGCTGAAAGGAACTTGAGGGTGGATCAAAGGCTGGATTCCTGCCTGGGCCATCAAGGCCGTGTGATATTTACACCTTTTGCCTGGTTTGCACACAGTGAAGAAGTTCAGAGATGGGGTGGAAAAAGTATGTGGGCAGCTAGGAAAGTGCTGCAGGAATCTGGGGTAACACTGATATAAAATTTAATTTTTAAGAATGTAAATGTTAATCTGAATTATACATCAAAATATGCATTTGGATATATGAATTTCTGCTTGTGGTACGGTGGTTAGAGCTGCTCCCTGTGGACTTGCACTGAGGATCAAGTCCCACCTTCTGCTATAGTATCCACGAGCATTGTACTTATCCTCAATTGCCCCAGTACCTCACTATATAAATGGGTAAATTGTTGTAAGCTGCTCTGGACAAAAGTGGCAGAGCCATGATGCTGATGCTCTCTCTCTTGCTCAGTCTCTCTCTCCCTCTCTCTCACACACACACACACACACACACACACACACACACAAACACACACACACACGTTATTGTGTGTTTGATCGTCTCAGGAAGCACATGTGGAGATCAGACATGAACTTCATGCACTAAATTCCACCAGTTTAAGGGCAATAACATTTGATGACATAGATTATCTGTTTGCCTACCTGTCTGAGGACTGACAGTGAGGTTCACACACACATACTCTGCTCCATGTATTTATCACATGTGCTCACACATGGTTCCTACTTTATTTAAATAAAACAAATTTTGTAGTAATAAAGTTTGGTGATATATAATTTACTACTCTTTTGACATCACTGTAGTCGGTATGCAAGAAGCATGTGTTTAACATTCCTGGGGAACATGCACAGTGTACACATGTATCTCATGTACTAAATGCAATGAGTTAAAGGTCATGCCGCCCAGTGGTCTCCCTCCTGGAAAAGATAGAAACCAGTAGTTGTTATATGTGACCGCCTACTTGCCAAACATAACATATTCATCAGTCTGGGCTGTGTCAGTGCTTCATAGGCAGTGCTCAGGATAATGGATGTTGGTGAATTGTGCTGGAGGAAAAACCCAAACTGGCTATAGGGAGAAGTGATGAGGAGGAGGGAACATGTTGGTGAATTGTGCTGGAGGAAAAACCCAAACTGGCTATAGGGAGAAGTGATGAGGAGGAGGGAACATGTTGGTGAATTGTGCTGGAGGAAAAACCCAAACTGGCTATAGGGAGAAGTGATGAGGAGGAGGGAACATGTTGGTGAATTGTGCTGGAGGAAAAACCCAAACTGGCTATAGGGAGAAGTGATGAGGAGGAGGGAACATGTTGGTGAATTGTGCTGGAGGAAAAACCCAAACTGGCTATAGGGAGAAGTGATGAGGAGGAGGGAACATCAGTGATGGAAAAACACCATCATCGTCATCGTCAACATTATCACAATGCCAAGCAGCAACAGGGACCAAAAGGTGTAATATTTTAGCAAATAAAAATACCAATTTGTAAAATCTGTACAAAGTGATGCTGCAAACTAAGGCTAGTAAAGTTTTCTGATATACAACTTGTAACTTTTTTCTTTCTACCTGTTCACTGCACACGTCGCTTTCTGTGGCATCCGTGTGCTCAATAGCACCAACAATACTAAGCACATACTAAATGCACCACTTTAAGGGTAATGCGGGTTGGTGATAGGTAAAGAGTTATTACTATTTACTTTTCCACTTTCTGAACCAGGCAGCACCAGGCAACTCAAGGGACCACATGGTGTCATGGCTGAAGCTGCTACTTCAGGACCTGGAGGTTGCAAATGTGAATCCAGTACAGTTGAGAAAGGTACTTACCTAAATTGCTCCGCTAAAAATTACTCTGCCGTATAAATCGGTGAATCCTGGTTAGTAGCTTAACTTCGTCAGCTGCTTTTGAAAAAAACATCGGCTAAACAAGAACACATAAAAAAATTAGTTAAAATTAATCTATTTGGTATTAGTTACTTCAAGATGAACACTGAACAACCTCAGTTAGGAACACATGTATTTTTATTAGCAGGAATAACTCCTCTACTACAGTTCTGAAAGCACCTTTAGCTGGTAATTGCCAACAGGTTTGACATCTAACAAAGTGTTTTGAAACAGCCCTATTAATAGATTAATGAGCTGGTCAATACAAATTCCAGCATACATCCTGGACCCTCAGAATCTCTGGATTGTGTGAAGACTACACCCAGTGACCAGCTAAATTCCATCTGACAAGTAGGCAGACGAGAACCTCGCTGGAATTCCGAATAATCAGCTTTTGTGCATGTCTGTGTTCATAGTGTTCATGCTGCTTCTGTAAATCTACTCATGAACTTTCCTCCGGTAAAAATCATCAGCTCCACAGCTCCTGGGAAGATCTACACCACAGTTTTTCTGACATGCATTCCTGGCGTGAGATATCCACAAACTAGCCCTACCGTGGTAGGAAGTGCTCTAACCGTGGTAAATGAGAGACTGCTAATGACTGGGGAGCACTTTGCATTACTGCTCTGAGAAACGGAGGAAGAAAATTTATTTCTCTCATACTTTGAAAAGAAAATGATTACAATAAACGTACTTTTTTCCAACAATTTTTTAGTAGAGAAAAAGAGTTAAATACTCTTAGTGCAAGAAAAGACAAACTGGTGACATCACTGTGCTTTCGTTATAGGTCACAGTGCAACTTACACGAAACAGATTATACATGATCATAGTTAAAACCTGCACCCCAAGAAGCAGAGAAGTGAATGCTATTTTGCAGCTGATCTGCGTATATTACATACCACGACACAAGTTACATGGGTTCCTCTCCATGTGTATCTTCTATGGGTAGGTGTGCACAAACCACGCATCATTTTGTCCCTCCTGAGGGACGTTCAGGGCAGGGCAGGTATTTGGTAGCTAAGTATTTTGACTTTTTACAGTTTTTTTCTCCCGCTTTATGATCAGCCCATAATCATTCCCTGACACTGAATGACGAGTGAGAGCGGTGCGGCTGGTCTCAGGTGTAAGTTAGTCCTATTCGGTGGCCCAGCAGCCTCAGTGTCAGTGACCTTCTCTCTTAGTCACAGTGAACCTTGGTCTCCAAGGCAACACGTCTAGCAAAGGTGTCTGCGGGAGCTGGTCAAAACAGTGCGATGGGAAAGGAATGCTTTGGTGTGTGTGTGTGTGTGTGTGTATACATGTGTGTATAACAAGCTGGGGCAGCAAACGGCAGGGAGGGGAGCAGAGCTACGGCATTGTTAGAGGGCATGAGAAAGAGTGGCATTATTTCAGCTCCTGCTCCTCGCCCTTGGCATGGTTGCACCTACCCTGAGCTCTGGGCACATCTAGTGCCATTCTCAGAGGGAGTCCTGCAGGAGCAGCCACAGCCGTGCAAGACAAGTGGCATTGTGGGGCAAGGATAGCACCACTGCAGATCTACAGGTGTCTCATCACACACACACACACACACACACACACAGACACACAAAAGCACTAATTTGCCCAACGGATGCTGGGGTGTGATGTACAAGAGGATGGTTTTTGGGAGCCTGTAAATGCAGCCCTTATTAATGGGCAGAACCGCAGACCCACAACTCTCCTCATAGACTCAGTCCTGCCAGAATATCAGCAACTACTGCTGCCTTTTCTTGACAGTGGGTTGTTATTAAGTTTATTTAAATACCCTTAACTCAAAAGTTATTTATATAAACATCAATATTTCAGCTTTATCTCAATTGAACATATAGACAATATTTAAAATAACTCATTAAGGTTCTGCCAATTTGTTTAAATTAGGCGTATAAAGTACATCAGCTAGTATGATAAATATGTAATGAACAGTGATATACAATTAGAAGATGTAAACTGATTGATATAGTCCAGTGACCTTGATGTTACTGCGTGCTACCAGTGTTGGCCCGAGGCTCCAAAGCATTATTGCCGCCCACCCGGCGCAGGCTGAGTAATAAAGCACATCTGTTTTTTGCCACAACTCTAACACACACTTTGGCTGTTCGAATCGTTCAAATAGCTTTCATCTCCTCGCTCGTCTTTCATTGTGAGACACCACACATCTCTCATGTTCCCCTCTCAGATATGCTCAGTGCAAGAAAAAAAAAACAATAGAAACAAACAAAGGCGGGATGAGCAAAACGGCACCTCTCGTGACAGACCTTCCCTGCAGATGTTGCGACGCCTTGAAAGCGCCCTGCTACGGAGATGCCTTAAATCTGCAAGGTCACCAGAAAGGCGTGGTGGCTGCAGGACCATAGTGCCAGTGCTCAAGGCTTTCTGTCTCAGGAACGAGCGGTGAGGGAGGTTGCACCCAACATGCAGCTGGGATCCAGCACCTTTTTGCAGGAGGGACACGGGAAGAGGGGGTTCGACTGGCCTAGAAAAAGCAGGGCACTGGACAACATTAGAATCCAAGTTTCCAAAATATACTCCATTTAAAATAGTACTTTGTATCACTATAAGAAAACAAATCTCTGACATTTTTTTCTTTTATAAACAGCAGTGCAGTGCTTCACACTTCATACCTTTCAGACAAAGAAATAGTGATGCATATGAGTGCCTTGCAACATAAACACCAAAACAAGCTGAAAAAAACGAAACATCTCGTCGCCAATCCTACAGTTTCTTTCAATAGTTATTCATTTTTGTTTATAAAATATCTAGTAATACTAGGATAATTTAATATTAACACAATTATTCAAATAGAAAAATATTAAATATAAACAGTTATAAGAAAAAAGGTGATAATCTGAACCCTCAGATATATTCATTTGCTACATTGGGCCAGCCACTGGACTTATGCGCCCTGTCCGCAGTCTGACTGGCTCAGATTGGCTCTGGCGGGCGTGAGTCTGGTGGCGGCGCTGTGTCTCAGATGGCGGTGTCCCAGAACACAGTTGTGTGGGTGGAGTAGGGCGGTGGGCTGCACTTCTTGGTGCCATTGCTCTTCTTCCAGCTGGGCAGGATGGGCATGCTCTCCTGCTTGCACAGGCCCTTGTCCAGCCGTTGGCGGGCCTTGATCTCTCTGCACAGAATGCGTTTCTTCTCTATCATCTCCATCATCGTGTTGTCCCCACACACCCATGGTAAAGGCGCCACCTGCTGGACGGGAGGGGGGTGGGGGGGGTGGGCACATACCGTTGGTTTTCCTACACCAGGACAATGACTGTCTTGTGTTTGTGTGTTAGTCTGCTTGTTTGTGCACAGAATGAGCAAATATATGGATCCCTAAGTAACTAGAGAGTCTGTTAAAATCATTCATGTGGGAAAGAAAAGACATTAAGCAATAACGTGTGTATGGGCACATGCCACCCTTGCTTTGCTATAACATTTCTAGAGCTCATACTGCTAGAAATCAGTCAATATTGTTGAATATAAAAGCGTGTCATAGATTTAGATGCGCTTTGTGCGGTGGTTTAGAGCTGACAAACTGCGCTAAGATTACTGAACACGCTGAATGAACTGGGGCCGCAGCTACTGTGTCACCAGAGGATTAAGCGCGCAGAGACATGGCTGGATGCTGCCCTGTGGCGGCCATCAGTAGAACTGCACTTTGACCTGGTAAGTTGATATGGTGGTGCAGAATGGAAACATGAAGTGTATACAGTTGGAGCAGTTGTGTCACCACCTGTGCTGGACTGGATTTATTGGCCAGAGGGGAGGCTTTCTTTGGAGAGGCCCAAATGTGTGCAACTGATGAGCTGTAAGACCTACCCTGTGAAAGGGCACTTTTTTTTACAGGCCCTTAGGCAATAACACACTTCAGTATCCTCACCACAGCGCAGAAGGTCATTCTCATGGGTAGGACATATAGAGAACAGACACCAACACACCTACTATGGCAAAACTTCGTTCAGGTTGTTCATCGAGACACAATGGCAGCTGAGTTTAGAAATAGGTAAATTACTGTGGAATGGTCACGTGTCACACACACACAAAAAACACATATTATCGAGGTTTGAACAGACACAGACACAAAAGAAGAACACCACAAGGAAAGGACTGGACAGAAAGTTTTCACAATTTATTCTTTTGTTGCTGAGCATTGCTTTAGTTTTTGCCTGAATATCTGGAAACACTTGAACAGACGGTTATACTGTTAACATTTTCTGAACTGCAGGGTGTATACAGTGTGTACAGTTAGCAGTGTTTTGGAAGAGATTTGCTGTGTAAATGGTCAATGGTAAAGTCACGAATCCTTCATGTACTTCTGTATGGATGGTGTGGTCGCGTGTGAGAGGATCAAACGTCTGTCCGCACTTGCAGGAAGGAAAGTTGTGTGTAATTGGTGCTGTAAATGTATGGAGAACCAGCTGTGTGGTCATGATCCGTGTCGACTGCAAAGACAGTTATTGGGAAATGACACCAAAGTGATGTTTGTACAAACTAAAGCTTTTCTTTCTTGAGTACTTGTCTGTTTGGTTGATCTCAGTGTCTGAGGTCTTCACACTGCTATGAGTGGCAGCTAAAATGAGTCTTTCACAGTGACAGCTCAGGACTGAACTGAAGGAAAACAAGTCTTGTTTAACAACAAAACACACACAAACACAGAGGCGCATTACATTGAATTCCAGACATATGTACATACAAACATATAGTAATGAATTACATACTGAGGAAATTGAAGTGACTTTAGAGGTGTACAAACTGCATAGCAGCCACGAGGGCTTAGAGACTTGGTTTATATTGCACATGACACCCCTAGGGCCATTAAATGAACTAAGACTAAAATGCCTTAGGGGAGTTCTTTCTCCTGAGATCAGAATGAGTGTGTGTGTGTGTGTGTGTGTGTGTGTGTGTGTGTGTGTGTGTGTGTGTGTGTGTGTTTTTCATTTTCCAATCCAACAGATTCTGGTAATGTTTTGACAGACAGAAAACATATCCAACAAGTGCTTTCAGCTGACAGAAACTGGGCCAGTGTGTAACAGGTTAAAGAAAAGAGACGGGCACCAGGTCGAAGGCTGGGTCAGACAGAAGCAGCACATGGCACACAGATGGGCAGGACACACGAGGCAGGACAGGGGCACCACACGTGTTCAGTCATCGACAAACGGCGGTACCTGGCTCTGCTGTGTCTCTGAAGCCTGCCGCTGGGGGGTCCCCAGGGCGAGGGGCATGCCCGATGTGGACGCCGACCGGCCCACCTTGGACACCGTCTTGGCTTCTGCAAGATGACACAAGGTGATTCAGCCACAACCAGTGTCATCTGAAGAGACTTACACATTCTTTGAAACGTGTCTTCTGCTTCACAGTTTAATAAGGAACAGCTATACTGTCCCCCACAACACATCTGAATGTAAAGTAATCCTTTTTTATATGCAACTTATGACAACTACTTGGATTTATGATGGCCATCCATTAATCATATTATTTTCAAATCTCAACATTTGGTTATAATGTTTAATGATGACTGCAGAATCTACTTTACAATAATACAGGCAAAGCCACACTTCTTATTGCTTGGGGTTCAGTTTTTGTTTGGGTGCCTATCAGTGACCGAGTTTTATTTCATAAGACGTTGCTTGGTTTACAAACATTTTTCATTTTTTACTCCTTTCAAATTATTTTTCATTTACAATGGTTAGCGGGCCAAATGGTGGGTGTTCTGGTGGTGTTATTACACGATAGAATGTATGTTGACTGTTTGTACAGTATATCCCTGTTTTATATAATACAAATTAAGGGGATTTGCATCTTACTACAATCTCAGATTACAACCCGGTTGTTGGGACGGAAGCCCATTGTAAGTCAAGGACTATTTGTATGTCACAACTGTTTAGATCAGTTTCCAAAGGAGTCAGCACTACTCATTTAGCAGTATAGGGGCAGCAACATGAGCGGCCGGTCTCTTTCAGTCCTTGGTCCATGGCTTACACTCGGAACCAACAGAAGAGAAAGTGTGTCAGAAGGAATAAATCACCACACCTGGATTTGTCTCACTCTCATTTCTATTCCTTGTGTCCAGATGCCACCAAGGCTGAGTGCTCACCTGAGCCACTGCTCCCCAGCATGGCAGTAGGACTAACAGAGGAGCAGCCCACCCTGCTCGGTGTTGTGTTGGCCGATTGTCCTGTTCCTCCATCCTGTTCATGTGCCTTCGGGGAGTCCCTGCTGCTGCCGTGATGAGTCCCCCTGTCCTTGGCGTCAGGTTTGGGCTGTGGCTCCGTGCTATGGCTCCTGCTCTTAGCTTCACCTGTAGGAGACGGTTGTAGTGTGGAAAAGGGATCATGTACTGAGGAACCCACTTTCAGATCCTTCTGAGGACAGCGTGGGAGAGGAGACGATTACACACTAAAGAACAGTGGGCTGGATGCGGCTGTTGCAGCAGCACAGTGTGGCTGAGCTTTAACGCTGTATATCCTAGTGTCCACAAGGTGTTGCTACCAACAAGCACAACCAGGACTCTCCACTGTGTACATTTAACTTCTCTTTGGAGGCCTCCTTCTATTATTCTTTTACAGCACAAACACATCATTGCAAAATCCAAAGGGCTAGTCACTGGTTGATAAGTAGCAGAATCTGGTGTTTGGAAATGCAGGGACTGCAGCATCTCCACCAGGAACACACACAACACAGACCCTGCAGGCCAGAAAGGTGTGTGACTGTATGTCAGCATGTGAGTGGATTTTATGCTGCTGGTACTGTGATTGGCCTCATAAACACAACGAAATATAATTCCTTATACCAAATATCATATCCACTTGTTTCTTGACTTCCATTATTTTTGGTCTTAATATTCTTTCATAATTGTGCTGTTAATGGTAGATCAGAAATGTTCCAAGGAGGAACTGTTTAAAGATTCACATATAATGGACGTGCATTGAGTCTTCAGCTTGAATGGTTTTTTGTCGTTTCCCAGCCTCATGGAAAGCAGCCGATGGCATGGCACAGCAAACTCCGGTGCAGCAATACACAGCATCACACTACATAAGCAACACACCACAGCACAGCTCTGTACGCCCCCGATCCCTGTATAACTGCCATTGCTTCTTCCATATGTCACAGAGGTTCATGAGCTTTCACATTCATCATGTCCTTTATATTCTCAGAAACCATTAAGGAAATTGCTTTGCTAAATGACGAAAGCCTTTCCATTATTTTCACTGCCAAATGTTTCAGGCCTAATGGCTCTCCTAGACACACAGGGGCGTGCAGATGTACACTGCAGGAATAGCACACCTCGTTGTCCCCCCTGGATGTTTGATGTGTCACCTCAGTCTGTCTTTATGAATGTGACAAGAATGCAGCTACGCCCAGACGGGAGTCTCCGTGTCAGGTCGCTTTCACCTTCACACTTGCAGCTCCCTTCAGGTTGCACATGCGCAGGGAAAGATCTGCAAAGCTGATGCTGCTGTCTCTCGTGCCCCCTGTCTAATGGAAGCTGCTCTGCAAATTTAATTTGAAGGATTTAAAAAAAAAAGGAAAAAAAACGGGAGATTCAGGCTATTATTGCAGATTACAGTTATGCAATGTTACGCGAGGCTTTGGGAAACCGGAGAAACGGGTGCTATGCGTTACTGTGGTATCATTTCTCGTTGCTATGGCAGCAGCTTGGAGGGGGGTAGGGTGAAATCTGCTGCTAGACAACCTGATACATTCACTTCCGGTCTGATATATGATCTTTAGAATCTTACCCCATGTCTGAGAATAGACACACCCCAAAGACCCAGAGAGCCACTCCACCTCCACACACACTCGACTCTTACAGCAGTGTGCTTTCTCCTAGTGTTTGTTCCCATGTTCACTCTGGTTTGTTGTTTTTAGTGCATCTCAGTAAGACACAGCACATGTACAGGGCACATGGATTGTTTTCAAGTGCACAGGAGTGTGTTGGACTGCGTGTATGATGTGATATGTGCCTGCACTGAGATTCCACTCACTCTCATCTCGTGGCTCCCCAAATTCAGCCAAACAGATGCTCTATAAATAGGTCAGGCTCACTGTGGTCTCCTATCGCTGGGAACTGGACATACACACCGGCCACCTCTCTGGGAGGTGAACGTGCACACAGCCCACCTTTCTGAATGGAGGGCGCCAGCCTTCCAAAGGGTGCTCGGGAGCACAGGGCCGAACTTCGGCAGGCTCCACAGCCAGTCACAGAGCAGCATCAGGTAACCTGACAACACAACTGACACACAGCCCCCTCCACGTGACAAAGGAACAGCCATACAACTGCGTCACAAGCAGACAGACACAACCTGACATGTCAACCATACTCCTGTTGTGGCTGAACTGCACACTATTCTATAAAACTGGTACAAGGTGAGTGTCACATAAACAAAACGTGTTAGACAAATGACAGGGTAGGGTACAGATGAGACAACCTCACATTCATTCAACCTTCATCATTCTTGTTTTTTGGTACACAGATGAGCAGCCAGTGAATAACAGTGGCCCCTTCAGCAGAATAGCATACCGCACATGTGTTCATGTCCCTCTACGAGCAGACTGACCTTGGACTGTACCAACTGCAATACTAATGTTTACATTGTGTTTACTCTACAATATCAAAGGAGCTTTAAAAGCTTTCATGAAGAAGTAAAAAAACACAGGAGCTTCACTGTGGAGAACATTAATAGCTATTGTGATGAAGATGAGAAATTCTCTTAAAAGACCCTCATAATAAAGGTCTAGCTAGCTGTACACAGAGATGTCTCGGGAGGTTGGTTCTGTCTGCCTATTCTCACAGTGAGTTTGGCCTAGTATGTTGTCATGAAACCATAAATTCTAAACACAGCTCTTCATTTTCATTAACTGTTTTTTTTTTCTCAGTGTCTCGGTGACCTGGAGCCTGTCCAGGAATCGCTAAGCACTAGGCTAGGAGGGAACACATTGGAGATGATGCCAACCCATGTATGTCTTTGGACTGAGGGAGGAAACGCATGTAGACTCAGGGAGGAGATGTAGACTCCACAGACACTGAGCTGGAGTCAAGTCCACACCCCAACATCAAAAGTGCTCTGAAGTGGCAGCAGTATCTAGTCATACAGTCCTTAAATAGTCATATAATTGTCATTTCTGTCAACCATGATGTATGATTAATGACTCTTGACCTTGGGCTGGGGGTTAGGGGATAAGGGGTTGGATAACGGAAGGGGTGGAGAGGAGGAATCAGTAACAGTCCATGGATGCACAGGAAGGAGAAAGTCTCCGAGTTTAGTAAGAGGAGGTGTCTGCAGATATGTGATGCCTCAAAAAGAAAGGTGGTTCCAAAATTTTGGCCTTGTAAATGTATGCGTGGCCTAGAATATGTATTTATCTACGCATGTATCTACTGTCACACAGGTAACAGGTAGTGGAGTAGTTAAGCTTACAGCCAGGTAATTTGACGGTTACTTCTTTGGGTCTTGCTGTAGTACACCTGAGTAAGATATTTATGCTCACTTTCTTTGGTAAAATACCAAGCTGTATAAATGCCCACAAGACTGTAAGATATTATGGGTAAAAGTGCAAGCTAAACAGTAAGTTAATGATAAATGTGGATAGGTGCTTGTTTCCCTTATGTGAGCGATTTATGACCATGGATGTTCATTTCATTGCAGTGCAACTGCTTTCTAACAACTATTCTCAGCTTTTAGATGCTTGTTAATGCTCGTCTTTGAACTTAAAAATCACGCTGCATGTGCATCTGTACATTTATGTGTGCATTCACTGACATTCAAATGGAAGGATTTCAACGACATATTTCAATTCATAGCTTTTGGCCTATTTTGCAAGTATGAATTATATCCATATCGCGTGACCTAATTAGCCGGGATAAATTATTAATACTTCTTGTCAAATTAATCATTGATGATGTGCTGGCCTCCAGTCTAATGCATTGGGTGCATTTGCACTCTAAAAAGGCTTGACCTCTATCGCCAAACGGTTATTTCTCTCAGCTGGTCGAGGTTCCCCGGTAGTTCTGGGGCCAGGGTAGGCTTTACGTTTGCTGATGTATGTGATTCAATTTTCATTAAGATACTGCTTTTATGAGAGTGAGTTTAAAGACTTTACAGATTAAAGAGGTGAAAGCAGAGCAGGATGTATTTGATGTGCTTCTTCAAATGGAATTCTCTAGCGCTTTCGCTGCAGCCTCAACAGTGTTGATGGGCATTTTCACGTGTGCCTTGAAGTGTATATGCCCATGTTCAACCGTGCTGTTTCTACATATATTAACACTCTTTTAACAACTCACTGAAATATGCCTGAATGCCAGTTCTCACTGCTACAAAAGTCAGGTAGCATGAAAAACAGTGCTGTTTCATTTCTGACCCTCGAAGAGGGAAGAATGGCTGCTGGTTAAATGGGAAATTGTCCTCCCTTCCTATCATGGACTTAACAAAGAGGATTGTGCCCTCAGTGTTGAAGCTTTATCCATTCCACTCCACTAAGGCCTGCGGATGATATTTTATTGGTCCCCAAACAGCTGCCAAGGTGTTACACCTCTGCTTTAGGTCACTGTGGTCAAGCTGGAATAGTTGGAGCTCTATGGGACAAGACAACACTGACATTGCTGAAACGGGATGCTGAACCAAACTTCAACACTGATCTAGTCCAAAATGCTTTGTGTGCTTGTGTTCCATTCTAAATATAAATCTGTGGAAGAGACCCTGTTAGAAGCGACATGATATCGCAACATAGCATAGTTTTCCCAAAGCAAATTATAGTCAGCTACTCTGTGAAGCAGAGGGGAAAAGTGTTAAGAGACAGTTTTGGACAATTTCACATGTCAGATGTGAAGTTGGATACTCACTCTCTGCAGGCTCTTTGGATTTCCTGCCACTGGAGGACTTCCTCAACAGGCTCCGCCCAGTGGTGAAGAGGTTAGTGAGCTCATCCAGTGGGCTGGTGGGCGTACGTGAACGTGACACGTTCTGCATAGACCCATGGGTGCTGGATGAGTTGGACAGCTTGGCCCCTTCCTGAGATGTGGTCTTGACAGAGTGAGGCACAGCGGACGCACTGCGAGGCATGCTCCCTGCTGCCAGTGAGTCATAGGGTGGCGGTCGCTTTAGGCTCAGCGGCGTGAGCGAGCGCCCCATGCTGACAGGTGAGGGGCACGCTGAGTGGCTTCGGGGGTACCCGTGGGCAGAGGTGGATGACTTGTAGAGGCTGGAGGGTAGGGGTGGTGCGGAGGAGCGGCCCGAAGCCGTGATAGTGTGTGTGGCAGGAAGCTCCTTCTCTGCCCGCTTGTGGGAGGCCACCTGAGACTCAGCAGAGGTTGGGGATGCTCCTGATTTGATATAGGACACGTTCTCCAGGACAGGCAGCTTGGTGACCTCCAGTGGGGTGAGGGGCGACTCATCTGAGTTGGGAGAGCACTGCGCAGGGGCAGGAGGGAACACCAGCAGAGGGGGCCGGTGGGACAGCAGGTTGGGAAAAGGGGCAGGGATATCACACAGAGAACCACGAGGAGTGGCCGCCCGTGTTAGTTCCATATCGGGAATAGTAGGTGTGGGGCACTGGGATGAGTAGCTGACATGTTCCCACTTGGAGTCCTGGTTAAGGTCATCGAAAATAGGGTACTTCATCTCCTCATACACAGCTTCACTTTGCTCCTCCTCATCACGCTGCAGGTCTCTCAGGACGTTTCCCACCATCTCGATGTAGACAGGCTCGTCCAAGTCCGAGTCACAGGCCGGACTCTGAGACAAAGGTGTCTCCTTCTTGGAAGGCTTACTGCTCGAGTGGTTCCTAATATATGACTCGTCAAATGATGTGCTCAGCTGGGTGTTGGGGTTCCTCTTCGGTTTGGGTGGCGGGACCCTTTTGTAATCTTCACTGCAGAGTCGGGACTTGGATGAAGCTATACCACGAAACAAAAATGACATAAACTCGTCATTAAAAAATGAGTATTATGGGTTTATCCTTCCATCCATTTTCCTTAACCTTTTGTCCTTCAGGGTTGCAGAGGTCTGGAACCTGTCCTGGAGTGACTGGGTGTTAGGCTAGCACAATACACCCTGGATGGAATGCCAGTCCTATTATGAGCTTGTTCTGAACTTATTTAGGTCCCATGTTATTAATTTTATCAGAAATATACTAATACTCAACATTATTGTCTTGATCCTTGCCCCTTGTCCCTTTACCTCCCACCTCCTTGGATTCTCTAAGTACATATTCTCTTCTGAGGCTACACTTAACACATATAGAGAATTGAAGGCTTGAGGATGATGTGCCAGAATATGTCCAGAACCACTGATTTATAATGGGGATACAAACAAAGGCTAAGATAGAACATTTGTTAACATGGGCAATGAGTATGTTAGGGATGCTCCATATGTGGGGAAGCCATGCTGCTGTGCGCGATGGAGCTGAGGGAGAAGGCATGATGCCGGTGGGAACGTCAGATGTCACGGCTCTGTGGGTCTGATGCTCAATGTGGGCGAATGTAGGTCAGTCATGTGCTGTGAGTGAAAACAGCTATTTACCAGCTCTGACTTCACACTAGCTCTATCGGATAAAACACTGTGACAAACAACCTAACCAGTCTTCCCTGGACAATACTCCTTCTTCAGCCAAGGTGGCTCACATCGCTGTCTGTCATCCGTCCCTCGATTAGTCACAGTGAGTTGTGATTTCACACTTAAGCCATTATCTGTGCATATGGTATCTCAGCACAGTAACTCGAGGCGTGGATTGCCATTTGGCCACTATTACTACTAAATTCATTATATTTATTCTTTCACAAGTGCAATTGTGTGCTCCAATAATCTAGAAATGAACTAATAATAATACAAGTCCAATATTTTACACAATTTTCCTATACTGTTGTGTTTGTCCCAGAAAACCAGATCTTAATGTCCTTTGCAGTGCACTTTTAACCCTGGGGTGAAGGACAGTGTAAATGTTTATCATTATCTGGAAAGAGAAATGGTGGGATTTATGCCAGGGGCACCTGTCAGTCAGAACAGATAACAAGCAGCACTTTTAATATGTTTTTGATGGCATTAGTGTGAAGTGCTATTTTTTTGCGGTACCTGGTGCAAGAAGGAGAGAAGTGACGTTTGTTCAACATGGCAGCAGTGGAGAGCAGGTCTAACAATATTTAATTCATTTAAAAAGGTCAGAAACTGAATTTCACTGGAGCAGCAGTCTAATGCAACGCTAAGCTAAAAAAACAGAATGGTTGTCACAGAGGCACATTGCAAGAAAACACATTAAACTATTTTAAAGTGAAATCATTTCTGCCTTTTGTTGAATGGTATTATAGTATCAGGCTATTTTCTTAGTAACAAACCTAATAAAAACCTAATAGCTGCGGCAGATTTTGTAAAGTCTCTCATATACTGTAATAAGTGAAAAATTAAACTCTAAGACTTATTTTCACCTATTTTAACTTTTAATAAAAAATTATCCGGCGTGATCCATGAACACCTTGGAAGAGGGTTAAACTAATGTAGTCCCATTTTGCTACCGTGTTTGGGTGCATTTTAATACCTTTTAACATTTTTTTTGCTAATAGACAAATGAAAAAATAACATGAAAAATAAATAAATTAAACACATTAAAAAGGATCATCAAATTTCACAACTTGAATGTTCATAACAGCTCTGCAGTATTAATTTACTCTGTATCCAAGGCCTCTTTGTGTAAACGTCAATACCAGATAAAATTTGTTTGACAACATGAAATATTTGTCTTAGCAAACAAAATTTCATACTGCAGTGATGCCATTTCCCCCCGTAACTGCCCACATCAGTGCTTAACCCACTGGCTATCAAACACAGTTTTGTCGGACTGAAGCTTCCAGTCATTTATGATGCATTCAGTTTGGTCTGTAGATATATGATTTGATCACACGTGCAGTTTTTAAATAATTGTAAATAATTGTAAATAATAAAGATGTATTCCAGATGCTGCTCATTTGCCAGAGTTCTCTGCATAAAGGGGCAGATACTGGCAGGAAGGCTGTCCTGCCTGTGGACATGTCACTTTTCAGGGGTGTATCAGTGGTGACATCAGGTGGCCTGCTGGCCTGCTGTTTACATGGTCAGGTTTGGGGTCATGGTCATCGCTACATAGGGCGTATACTCACATCCCCGGCTTGAATCACTTTGTGGCTAAGTGGAACGTTTTGGAATAGTGGACCACTCAGGTTTGAATTTAAATCCATAAAATAAGCTTAAATTTATATATACTTGTGTATACATGTGTAGGAATCAGTGTGTTTGTGCTTAGGTAAACTTAGACAAGTCATCGCTGATTTGTGTATCACTTTATCAAAAAGTATGGGTTAGCATACAATTATCCAGTCTTTTTAATACATATATTATGTATGCTAGCTTGCTAGTGAATAGATCTGCTTTCATATTTTTGTACTTTTCTGTAAATAAAAATGTCCTTTGCAGTGAAACAGTTGATGACTTTATTCCTTCTATCATTTCTAAAAATACACCTTAAGTCTAGGACATTTTTCTGGAGCACTATGCACTTCAGAAGACACCCAGGAGAAGGAGGTGGGGGCAGGCAGGGAGGAGGGAGATAAAAGGCTGGTGGGGAGGAGAATATGAGACTGGCATGTCCACGAGCAAGAACAGTGTGACGAAATTACTTTATCTTGGTGATCAACCTTGCTTTTGTAATATTTAATACTAGGAGCTATTGCACAAGAAGCTAAACAGATTCATACATGAGGCTCAACTGCTGAACGCAAAATTAAGATTGGAGATCTGTTAGAGAGATGCATTTACCTCTAAATCACAGAAATTATTATAATGTTGCTTAGTTGAAGTCTTTATCCAAAGTGATACTTGATTTTACTCAGTTAATAAAAATTTTACTGGATAAACATCCAGGAGCTGAAATCTACAATCTAACAACTCACAAAGACCTGACAACAAAATTCCTGGGTTACCAAAAATGAGGAAATTAGGAAAAATGAGGGACCGCGGTCAATTCTATGTCTCACGTATCCGTCAGATAATCTGTAATGACAACCCAATAAATCTTGGTCTGTTTTTTCTGAGTATGTGTGTGCTGTTTAAGTGCACTTATGTGTGCATGCATGTTTCCGTGTGAGTTAGTGGGCCTGTGTGTGCACATGGGCAAAGCGCAAGCCATTTGTAATGCCCAAGAGCATTTTTATGGCCTGTATTTTCATATCCTGCCGTTATCTCATTTTAACTCATCACGCTAAATGAAAAAAGGCCTTGATTTGAATTGCACCCGAGGCATATTATTGTCCCCCATCCTTCATAAGGATGAAATGGGAGTGTATGGTTGGAAAAGACCAAATAGGTTATTGGGATACACCATGGGGGCAGTAGATTATAGTCAAGAGTAGAGAGAAGCCATGGTGTCCACAAATACAAAATGACTCCAGTTGCTATAGTCATACAGGTAGTAAAACACCTGGAAGCCTGAAACCTGCGGCAGATGTAGGAAGCTGTGGGGAAGAATAGCAATGAAGGAATATGATAGCGCGGTGGATCTTATACCAGGCATCAGAATACCCTGGTATTCAAGCTCTTAGATTCTGGATTCCTGATAGAATGAGCACTGTATAATAATACCCGGGTTGACAACCAAGTCAACAACACGACAAGTTCTCAGCCCAGCAAGTGTTTTCTGAAGCCAAAGCACATCAGCGCAACATATGAAATTGGCATGAGTACGAGTGCGAAGCTCAAAGGCAGCACTGCGCCTGGCGTCTGTGTTCTTGGTCTTTCCCTCGTGTGGCCCGTGTTCAAATGCAGTTTGTCCTTCATCGTTTCCTTTGCTTCTGTTCAGTCTGCAAGTCCCCCAGGAACAGTTTATTACAGTATGTACATCTTATTGTTTTTTTTCTATTTTGTTTTCATTTCTTCATTTTTTTCCATAAATGCCACTGCTAAATGTTTGTGGCTGTTATTACTTATAATAATAAAGAATGCAACATAATGTAAGTTCTAAAATAAAAAAGTAACTGCGTATAAACACAAAAATGCACATTAATTAACTAATAAACGGGTAATTAGGTATTCAGTGTTTCAAGTATTCTTTATCACACTGAAATAGGTATTTTGGAGTTGTAGGGATATTTTGGGGAAATGAACTGGGATTTCTCAGATGAACCAGAAAACGGATACACTCATTATTTGGAATGAAAAAAGGAGTAACTTTCAACAAAGCTGTAAAATTGTCTCCTGCTCACGACATAGTGGACAGGGATGTGGGCTGAAACGTGTGAATAAGACCTTTCGGAACTGGTAAGTGGGACAAAACGAGTCCTCAATGACATCAAGTCTCTAAGGCTAATGTGTGCTAATTATTTTTGAAGATCTGCAGGCTGTCTTTAAACTAGAATGTTCTAAATCGCGTCTGCATCAGAATCCATGGTCACAGCTGGGGTGGTTTAACACAGCACGGCGATACAATATGTATGAGTGGCTTTGTGGGCCTTCTGTCGGAGATGGTTGTTGGATACAGCTGGAGAGAAGTTTGAGCATCTGCATATACAAAAGGCCCCTATGATAAAGGGAATCCTACACACTTCTTTACTTGAAAGATGTAGCACATTACCATGTGTGTCAGGTTGCCACTGGCAATAACTGTGATATAAACATGAATTATTCAGTTCTTAACAGGGAACAGAGCCTGGTGAAATAAGCAGTAAAATTTTGCAGTTAGGTTGAAGGGAGACTATGCGTTTTCCTCACCTGCACTACAATGCTTATAAAGACTCCATTCATAAGGTGTTAAACACCTTGATACTGAGAGAACTCTGAATTTAAGATCTTACCATTTCCATAGTCAGCGTCACCTCATGGAAGAAGGTCTTCTCTAGGGATGACATTGGTAACTGGACTGTTTAGATCAAAATAAGCCTTTAGTTAAGTATTCTATTGTACTGATTTACAAAAAGGGTTTGAAGATGCTTAATAGTCAGGGGCACTAACACTGTCCACAGTTGCATAGATGCATCATTCACAAAAGGAAAAAACAAAAAAGTAGACTATAGGATCAAAGAGCAAAGCAAACTCATGTGACTGATAAACAGATAAACAGGCATTTGTAAATTTTGCAGAAGATGATCTATGTACCCTGCATGCTGAAAAGGAATGACTTAGATTTCTTAGCAGAATGAGGGAGACTAAAGGAGAAAGACAGATATCAGTTACAGCGCCACTCACCCTCTAACTTTTCTAGGTCCTTTGCTGCTCTGCCCGATGATGAACCCGTGTTCACTGTCTCTGAGGAGATGCTGAGCTTGGTGCTGGGGTCCCTCTTGGGTTTGGGTGGAGGCTGTTTACGGGAGTTTGGGCTGCTGTCCTCATCTCCACCCCCGACAGAGTGTAGAGACTGGGACCGCACAGAGAAGCCTGCTCCGCAAGCAAGGGGAAGTCGGTCCTGGGGTGCAGGCATAGTCATGAACCCCATGCGAAAGTGCTTCCCAGTATAGCCGCCATCTGATCCCCGCACTACATCATCACCAATCCTGGAGAGTAAGAGACCTTGTGTTAATGAATCCCTCGGTGGACCCTCAGTCCTCGAACAACCGAGACCTATACAACAAAAACACACTACAGTGTGTGATATGGTCATCCACCCTCCATACATGTTTTTTATTTTTCTTTAAAAGAAACAATACAACAACACAGATTCAGTGAAACAACTGAGGATTGATTTCTAACACAACCCACCCTTCCAGTTCCAAAGCACCCATCTGCCTAGACTCACGACGGTCCAGCCACTCTGGTATGCCCTCTTATCCAGTCCTTGCAACCATAAATACCAGACCTTCTATTAAAACATTCCCAAATTTATAGTCCCCTCATAGCTACCACATCCCAACAAATTTCTCACCTCTTGGAATCCTCAGAAGGCATCTGACACTTTCCTTCTCACCACAACCCAACGGACACAAAGAAATGTCCAGTGGCCTGAAATGTGAGCAACTAACCCTGACTGGGATCCTACCTTTAAACCACGACTAATACACGCCCTGGCAACACTGAGGGAATACTTCCTCCTTACTGTCACAATGACAACCTTAACCACCGATTAATGCCAGTCTAATCCCTCAACTGGAGTAGCAGATTCAGTACTGTTATTATCGGTATTAATTTAGCTGACAGTTTCTCCAAAGTGACTTACAGTGTTGGGCTACAGTAATTTCCACATTTATACACCAGTGTTATTTTAAGTGGAGCATTTCGAGGTACCTCACACCAAGGTGGAAGGTGGAATGAAACATGTTATTAGAGCTACACAACACTTCTAATGGTATAGTATTAATAATATGAATGGTGTATTACTAATGGAGTGAGCTTATTAACTTTATTTCTTGTATTACAAACATCGGTGAGCCTCTGCTTGCTGGGTAGACTCTAGATACGTAAATTTCAAGTGGTATTCCAGCTACACATCCCTCCACATTTCATATTTGTGTCGTCATCCTTTTTGCCAAAGGATGTGTGTCTCGAAGTACATGAATTCCACACTCAATATTAAAAGTCACAGTAAATCATAATGCTTCTCATTGTGTAGTTAAGCCTTTATGGTTTGATAGCTATTCACCAATGAGGAAACAAGGTTTGCTTGCTTTTTCACCAAAATTTAAATGTTAACATTAGCACTGAAATACCATGGGAATAGCTAAGTCAGACAACAGTCAGGTTGCTGCAAAATAATAGAAACAAAACTCAAAATGAGCTATTTAATAAACATAAACCATTTAAATTTTTAAGGTATTTAAAATAAGCTATTGTTTAAGTACTGTATCTAATACCAAGTAACTGATTAAAAATCAGATCAGCTCAACTGATCCGATATCTGGTAACGCATGTTCAGAGAATGTGATTGAACTTTTGTTTGGATTATGAGATTCTGAACTGACAGGCCTTCTTCATTTGTTAGATATTTGGATGGTGTGTCTTTACATGTGGATTTTATTTTATGGTACAGTCAGTAGTAAAGTGGTTATGGACACATCTATGGCATGAGCCATTATTTCTAATGAGAAAAATATGTCCACATTACGCTCCCTCTTCTGAACACAAGTCACATAAATCACAAATTTCACTGTACATCTATCCATCCCTTGTCAGCAACTTATCCTGCTCAGGGTTGTGGAGCTCAGAATCACAAGGCAGTTGGTTATGAAACTACACTCTAGTTCACCAGTCCATCACATTATATATATATAGCAGATGGGAAGTGGTGAGAAGACAAAGGGGAAAGAATGGCGAGGGTAGTACAAAGTGGGGTTGGTTTTTAGGCATTTCACAGACTTTCCAGAAGGATTTTATTCACCTTTTTAAAATAATTAAGTATAGTTAAATACATTATATTTGAAACTTCTACAGAAACCATCCAGTACTGTCCTTTAACCAGAGTTTTAACAACCTCTGAACATAGTTCCTCAGCAGAGCCTTGCACTCTTGACAAAGTCAGTACATCTGCCTTCAATCAGGATCTTAAGACTGTTTAAACAGCACCTCTGTGCCCATGAACTCTGCGGAATCTCAACAGCACAAGTGATTTTCTGTGCCTGCCTACTTTGAGTTTGATCTGTTCCAGCGCTACTGCGTTGTGTAGGCTGTGTCCCTGCATGTTGCTGGATCCTCCATGTTTCTGGTTACCCGTTCTCCTCATTCCCCAGTTATCCAGTCATTGTGTTTCTGCATCCACTGTGTCTCATCGCCCTCAAGATCACCACTTAGTACCCCTTTGTTCTTTGTAGCACCTATTCACTGGGTATAAAACTCCTGCACTCATACGATCATTGACCTCCATGACAATAACTACTTTTTTTATTATTTCACGTTTGATCACAGAACTGAAACTAGTCACGTGTTTATATGATTCCTTCATTCTAGCCAGTAAAATAGTGAGGAATTTAAGGTAAAAAACGCCGACATTTTTCTCCAACTGTTCATTCCCTCCTTGCACAGGTTTACTGTCCTGCAGTGCCCGAAGGGAAGAAGTGACATGTGGAACAACATGGCACCGTCTCATGTGCAGAAAACCGACCTACACAATGAAGAGGATATTGTGGACATGAAATATTTTTATTTTCAGTTATTTTAACCTTAACTTAACTTTATATCATGCTTTCCATGCTAATAAAAGATAACAAAATAAACTGGTGGCCCATCCATGTTGCACCCTTCCTCACGTCTGATGATTCCAGTACAGAGAATCACTGAGACCCTCCACTGTACAAACTATTGACAAAAACAGAATAGTCTTACAATGAATTTTTCATTTGCTATAGTTTTATGTGATGTTCTTTTAAACATAATCTGTGAATGAATTGAGGGATTAACCTTTTAGCAGCTNTTTCAGTTATTTTAACCTTAACTTAACTTTATATCATGCTTTCCATGCTAATAAAAGATAACAAAATAAACTGGTGCCCCATCCATGTTGCACCCTTCCTCACGTCTGATGATTCCAGTACAGAGAATCACTGTACAAACTATTGACAAAAACAGAAAAGTCTTACAATGAATTTTTCATTTGCTATAGTTTTATGTAATGTTCAGTTAAAAAAAATCTGTGAATGAATTGAGGAATTAACATTTTAGCAGCAGTAGTTTGGTTGGTGAACTTACACTACAATTCTGTGTTATAAACAGACCTCTGGTTGTGTTTGTAAGGTGAAGTAGAAATGTATATTTTTCCATAGATTATATATCGAAGCTACTTTGGGCTCTTCCTTATCTGTAGCTACGCAATCTCTTTTTTCTACGTTGAATGGCCAGAAAGGGTGGGCAGCCAGAGGTTTATTTTTTGTATTTTGGACTTGTTTTCTTCTGTTCTCCTCAGCTGCCTGATGGTTTACTTGGCAAAGATGTTGGCTTCTATGATGTCTCTTAGATCCTTTATTCAGCACTGTGTTAGAAAAGCTCCCTAGAGGAATAAATGGAGTTTTATCAAATTGTTCAGAACATTAAATATCACGATTTGAATTAGAGTGAAGGAATACTTTAGCATGGTGGTGACCCGATACTTTTCTTACTTAAGTACGTTTTTTGGACTCGAGCATTTTTTAAAATAACAACACTGTACTTTTACTCGAGTGCTGTTTTTCCACTAACTCTCATACTAGGAAGTTGTTGAAGTAACATGGCCGCACAAGACCCTGGCTCACATTTCTTTCAATACTGCTTCCCTGGGCCTCATTTCACTCCCTTGCTGTGCACATAACCTCTCTCAGTGATTACCGTAAAGGGGTAATTGAAACCGTAATTGCAGGGATTGGAAATCGAAAGGGGGACTTTTCCCCTGGCCAAACTACCCACAGTAAATCTCCAGGAATATTGATTAAATGGACAGCCAGGCTCTGCGGTCACTGACGCAGTCTATTCTGGGCCAGAGACGATAGAATTAAAGTGAAGTGTCTTTGTAATAAAATGCATTTTCCATAATTACCCACAGGGGTGTATGCTGCCGATGCGGTTTGTTTGTAAGCTTGCAGCTGGGCCGAGCCTATAGTCAAAGTGGATAGTCAGCAAGGGAGAGCTGTGTACACTGAATGTTAGAGCTATCAAGCCACTTAGACAACCTGATTTTTTTTTTTTTAACTTAAGCCATAAATTCAGTATAATCAGTTTTGAGTTGTTTTGCAATCGATAGTTATTTATTCCTAAGTGGGAAAAAGGACAGCTGTACTGCGCTGAATGCAGGTTTCTTATGAATTTTACAGTACATTCTTCGCAAATACAGGTTTTACAAGCACACTTTCCACATTTCCTCATTTCTGTTTTTTCCAACTGCTCTGTATGGCTCTACCATCACACTTTATAAAACTGGGGTTTTCGCAGCAGCACCACAAAGGAACGCTATATAGTAAAACCAACAGCATTGAGAAAATACAAATAAGTATGCCAAGTATGTCATGATTTGCAGTATGTCTGCTGGAAATTAAGCATAACCACAATGTTAAACTTTAGGTTTCATACTTTTTTAAAGGTTCTGAAAACCATCCCCTCATAAGAAATAAAAATGATCTTTCCTCTGCAGTGAATCATACGGCTCCATCCTTCATCTATCAGAACAATCTGCCGCAGTGATTTACTACCAAGTCGATACCCAGCTGCACTAAAACTAATCTTATTACTTGTTTTACCTACAGAAACATTGATCCAACTTGGACATATTATTTAAAATAAACTATTTGAGCTACTGAGTCAACCCTGAAAGTACAAAAAGCCAAATATTTTAATCTTCTATCACTTGATGAATTGCATGAACACAATCTGAAAAAATGTATTGTATTTAAATTTACAGAAATTAAATGTTACTTGCTGTGCCCTCATATTGTAGGAATCAAGAACTGATTTTCCACACACGTCCACAGATGTTTAGCCTCACTTTTAATGACATGCTTTTAAACAATGTGCGACTAGGATTAAATTAACTTTGGTGGTGTTGACAGATTTACGTTTTTTTACAAGGGAAAGGTTTAAACATTTAGTTTTAAAGCAGTCACACTTTCATGTGATTATATTAGATTGTTCCTTTCATGTGGTATTAGGTTAACCTTCGAAAATACTAAATTAAATCATTTACAGGATCTGAACTTCCCATCTGTACAGTCCACTGAAATGGAGAGAGAAAGAGGGAGGTGAAATGAGAGCATCAGCAGCACCTCCCTTCGTGTACTTGGACGCACTAGTGCAGGTTCAAACAGACAAAAACCATCATTGTACCTAACTGAATTTCGTGGTTCAGGGGGGTCAAGTTAAAATAAATGTAATTTATCAGTCATAGCTAACATGTAGAAAATTTAAAAAATGTTAAATAATCCCCAGAGGAAAGAAAAAATCTGGATTAAAAAGAAAAAGTGTTTCTGTAAAGCCCTTGATGACTTAGCAGGTAGACGTACTCCACATACATGAATTTTTGGAATAGTTTATTTTAACATTTATCATTTCATCGTGTATTATTTGCATTAAAAGTATATTTACAGTATTTAGCTGTATTTTGATCTATTTGTTCTATTTGATCTATTTGATCTGTCTGTTTACATGAGATCTAAGTCCAAACATACATTAGACTTGACCAAGGAGTCATTTTTAGAGTGTCTGGAATTTGCAAATTGTTAAAAGTACATAGATAAAGTGATATTTGTCTTGGGAAATGTAAAAGAACTTGCGCCAAAATATTAAAAACAATGTTGAAAAAGGCTCCGGAGCACCACGACCCTGCTCAGGTGTTAAAGAAAAGGGATGGATTGATAAATATCTAAAAATCAAACCAATTTATGGTTGGTTGTTATTTTGTTCTGTGCCACCGCACTATTTATTGTTTCAACTTCATTTTTTGCAGTACTGGCTTATTTGCTTTGTGAATGGTTTTGATGAGTGTCACAGTTGCCCGAATTCTGCGTGTCCAATAAGGCATCACAGCAGCTTAACCAGTTTTGTCACCCTGGGTTCCACAACATTAACCACAAGTCTGCAGGGGAATGTTATATAAAAGATTCATTGCCATTGTTGTATGTATTTACCATTTAACCTCTACAAATCCAATAAAATGGACTAAGGTCTATAACTCATGCTTGATTAGTCTTAGTAGTTATTCATTGTTTCCTGCTTGTCACCGACTGCACTATAGCTGTCCTCCGCTTTCTTCTCCATAAAAACCAGCCACCACGCTCATGGAAAAGCCTAGCATGGCTCTTGATGGGTCTTTCATTGTACTCAACATACAGATGTCCCATTACTGGCTAAGACCTGGTAAATAACATGATCTGATGGAGCTGAAGCTGACAGGGCCTGTTTGAGTGTTTGTTACCATTTGTTAGCAGCCGGCTGATGCAGGTAACGCTGTGTCAGCATGTGCTCTGTAGAACTGCTGATGTTTAGACTGGGTTGGGCTAAAGCAGCAATGAATTCACACGTTCAGTGGAAATAACCACATAATGGGAATCTGAACAGAGGACGGAAAGCTAACATGGCTCTTCCCACAAATTAAGGGAGCATGCAAACATTTGCCCGCAGCCGCAGGTGCTGACACACTTACACACCTGCACTTGTTCTATATTCAGTGTTAATTATAGATTGGCTCTGCTTAACATACATCACTTGTGTGAGTTACCAAGGCCCTACTTGTTACATGAGGTGGGCACCTCCATTGCATGGAAGTTGAAGAAGCATTTATGAAGAATTAAGAACAATAAAGACTTGTTTACTGTCGAGCGCCCTTATAAAAGAGGGACACATAGGAGCATGAAATGAAGATCCTCAGGACCACGGTATACAGAAGAGGGTGAAGAAGTCAGGAGAATGACAAAAATTGAATGAAAGGTGCAATTTTTGTTTTCTCTTGCATCTGTTGATAGGCTTGGGACAGTAATGCTAAACCATCTGCATAACCCAGGTCGTCAAGTTGCATCCAAGCTGTCTGCTGAATTCCGTTTCTTCTCTGTGCTGTGAAGGTCTTCATAATCCAGTCAGTGACGAGCAGGAATAAAAATGGTGATAGCATCAAGTGTTGACTGACTCCAGTCCTTTCTTCAAATGCATTTTTAAGTTATCCTTCATGTATCACCTTGCAGGCCACCCCATCGTACAGGCTCTTCATGATATTAACCAGCTTGCTTGGCACATCACGATGCTGGAGGAAATTCCAAAGGGTATCCCTATCCACGCCATCATAATCAATAAAATTGATGTAGAGAGAGGAATTCCTCTCCATCCACCGCTCAATAATGATATGCAGCGTCGCAATCTGAGCTATACATGAGCTATCCTTGCAAATAGCAGCTAGCTGGTCCTGCAAGTTAGTCNCCACGCCATCATAATCAATAAAATTGATGTAGAGAGAGGAATTCCTCTCCATCCACCGCTCAATAATGATATGCAGTGTCGCAATCTGAGCTATACATGAGCTATCCTTGCAAATAGCAGCTAGCTGGTCCTGCAAGTTAGTCGAAACCTTATTTTTGATTCTGTAGAGGATGATCCTTTAGGGTGTGATCGCTCCGTAATTTGCACAGTTGCAGCGGCAACCCTTCTTTGGAATCTTGATGAGGTATCGGTCTTCCCAGTCTGTCCTACTGTACCTGTTATTGCTGTAGTCTTGGTAAGTTAATATATTAGAGCATTAGAGGGAAAGTTAGGACAGCGACGTGAGCAGCTGAGCTTATTGTAGCCGGGTGCAATGGTGCATGCAGCTGCAGAACATTCATCTCCAGATAAAAAGCAAGTTACTGCTTTCCTTTTCTGTTTGTGCACAAAGGGAGTTAGAAAGTAAGAAGAGTGATGCAGTGCCATTCTTGGCCAAGAGACTGTGTGGATTACACATGTCCTATTTTAGTCAAAATAGGATGACACAAATGAGCAGGAAAATGTGAATAGATGTGCATGCAAGGGAAATTCAGTGAACAGACAACGTAACTTGCATTTATATATTCTTATATAAGAACTCGTGAGTAAATTTAACATACTTCTTTGACTAAATGGAATATGTTACATTTGCTGTAACGTGCAGCTACAACACTCCCTCACACTCACTGTCAGTAACTGATACAGTGCAGTGTCACTGTGGTCCAGAGTCGATCCTGTATGCATTGGGATCGATACAGGATACGCCCTGGGTGGGACACTAGCCCAACTCCCGGGCAAGTACACACCCTCACTCACACACTGGTCAACGTAGAATCATCAGTCAAACTGAAACCTATGTCCTTTGGCAGTGGGAGGAAACCAGAGCACCTGGCGAAAACCAATGTGGACATGAGGGGAACATATAAACCACACAGATTCAAACCAATATCCAAATGCAGAGGGCAGGTGCTATGACAAATGACTCCTGTAGTTGCAACATTATTTATGTTACAGTTCAATATTAAAATAATAAAAACGTTTCCTCTGAAAACTGTTGTTTGACATGTGAGCAGATTTGGTAATCAGCCCTTTTCTGGTCTCTACACAAGAAAGGATAGGCATGTTCAATTACCCCAAACGTTCCCATGGTAACAACCTTAGTTATAAGGTGCTTTTATTAGGAAAAAGGTCTGTTTGGCTCAAATGATGCCCTCTGTGCAACTGTGTGATAGGATTTAGGCCCATAACCCACCTGTTACACTGATACTTTCACCAGCACAATAATACAGCATATAATTGTGTTTTTGTGTGACAGTTGAAGTTATCACTTCAGAAAAGACAACATTTATTATTAACAGCCATGTATTATTCTCTCTCTGTATTTTTCACATACATCTGTTTTTATTACTCGCCTCATAAATAACATATGATTGTCTTTTTGAGCTACTAGTTAATATATTATGTAGCAATAATGACTACATAATAGGACAATAATGAGTAGTTTATGAGTAATTCAATATGTGTGATAATAGAGTCATAGCTGAGATATGTGTTTGACTGAATAGAAAGAGACAGATTCAAAGTGTGTCACTGTGTGTAACGGCTTGCAATTTTTTGTCAGTGGTTTTACAAACGCCTCAGTGTAATAGTTCATAAATAGTGTAACCAAATAAAAACTATCATCAAATGCAGTTTGCTGATTCATGCCTCCCATCAATTTTGGACAAATTTCTTCAGATTCTAAATTGTTTTATTATAAAGCTGTAATGTGTTGATCAAGCCATTGCAATCGAACCACCGGTGCTGCTTCATTTTTAAACTTCTCTCCACTGCAGTCCTGTTGCAAGATAACCAAAAGGTTTTGTGTTGTATATTTTTTCACCAGATACACCTGCACATATGTTACAAGCAAGTCTGCTCCCACTTCTAAACAACATGTAAGGCAGGCATGTCTTAACCACCGTGAGTTTAATACAGATGAGCAGATCTTAACCAGTGTAGACTAAACTGCTGTGCCTTTACCTGCATGTCAGAGACCATAAACTGCCTGCATGTCAAAGACTGTGAAAAGGCAACGTGTTCACCTCTTTGTTTAATGGAATTTTACTTAGAATGGACTGGTGGAGCTCATTGCTAATATTATTATCATTATTTCATTGTTCACCTCCTTGTCCAGCACTTTCTGAAATCAAGCTTTACTTTTTGCTTCTCTGTCACCTTTCGGTAACACACCGATGTTTACATATCAGCACACACTTCTTCTGAGGCATACAACTTGCAAACACACTCACTTCCCTAAATTTCCCACGCTTCACTACACGTGTGATATGAAAACTCACATTACTTCTCATTTTGCACACAGCACAACCACACATTTACCTAAACACTGCACACAGTTTTAGTGGGAAAACTGGACACAAACTGTTTGCATGTTGTACATTCTTGCCCTACAAACAATTGAAATATACATTTAGCACTCACTTCACTTCACACACACACACACACACACACACACACACACAAAATCCATTAGTAATCAGATGTGATTTACAGCCATGTCCACAACTTTGTCTACTTTTTGTGCAAAGTGACATTGTTTATTATCCCTCCACTTACTACACAGAATTAGTACATTAGTGCATTTATCTGTGGGGTTAAAAGTTGCCCACCAAGCAACATAAATCACTAAATGGATATAAACCACCTCATCAAATAAATTGCATTAATATGTATGTCTTAGATTATGCAAATGAGGTGTGAGAGACATTCACTCTTTGTGGCTACATTTGCTGTAGTCGGGAGAGAAAAATGTATTTTCATCAAACTGCATGACTGTCCCAATACTGGGAGAGTCTGAGCAGTTGGTGTCCAACTTACCAAGTGTCTCTCCTGTGAATGATGTACTTTTCAGTGTGCTGTGTCTCCTTCTGAAGGGCGGACTGTTTAATTTTGTGCGAGTCGTGTGGAGTGCTGAGTGGCTGACTGGGTGGAAGTGAGTGGTGAGTGAGCTGTTGACTGAGAGCAGGGCAATGTTGAGTGTCTGGCAGAGAGCAGGACCACACTCCATGAGAGGCACTCTTTGAGAGTAAGAGGTGAGGTAGGGGCAGGATGGAGGGGATGTTGATGAGGAGTTGTTAACAGGGAGTCCAGAAAGAATGAGATACAAGTGAAAAATGAAACAATCTGCAGTATGAGAAAAAAGATCATGCTGCCCGAATTGTTCAACTTAAGGACACAAATCAAGCTGTATTTCAATTTATGTGTTAATCACCTCAGACAACAGGAACCTTTGAAGCCTCGGGTCAAGGTTGTAGTAGCAGTTCATCTCGGCTACTGTGCAGACATGGCAAAGTTTATCTAATTTTGTCAAGATCTAAAAACCCCTGCGGTACAGTAGCACAAATCTAATGTCCTATTTTAAGAACTGGAATTGTTTTCTTGCTGGTGTAACATTTAAATATGTTGGATGTCTTATCAAATGCACCTCTTGTTTTCAAGGAAGCAAAGCGGTTAAGGACTCAAGATAGTCATAGAATAGTCATAGTCTGTGCCGAGTCAACATGTCTCCTATCCAGGGAGAAACCAAATGTAAGGTCGTAAAAGGCAGACATGGGGAGTACCAGTGGCATAATCAACAATGTATCTGCAAAAAAGAAAATGTTCAGTCATAAGAACTGCATGCGATAAATTCCCAGCCGTAGCCCATCAGCCACTCCCTGCTATTGTGAACGTCATCCGAAACTGAGTGAAAATAAGACAACACAAACACAAAAAACAACAAAAAAACACTCAAAAACTGGCCTGCACACCACAGATGCTGCCACTCACATAGTCACCGAAGTCCCATTGACCTGGTCAAATAACGAAAAACATATTTCTTCTTTTCCTTGCTGTGTCCTGCAAATATGACCGCTGCAGCCACCCAGGAGAAAAAATATGCATTTTATAGATAATGACACTCCAAATGAGATGAAAGTATGCAGACGATCCACCTACTAGGTAAAAAGGCCTGGGATCGGATAGGCTGTCGAAGACCTCTGCTGTCACCAGGCAGAAATAAAGCCCTGCCTCCAAGCTGTAGTGCTTCATAGCAACTCAGCCTTTCACACTTAATCTCAGCTTTGCAAAAAATTATTTTCATCAGTTGCTGGAAAAGGCTTGTCTCATTGACCTACTTATGGCCCCACTGAAAGCTCTGGCAATTTCCCCTGGTCACAGGCTTCTCTACATGTGTGTTATGATTCAGCAGCACAAGCACCTGAGGGCTTTGAGGGTGCAGGACACTGAGTGGATAGAGTCCATTTGTGGGACAGGCCAGGTGCATTGGTGACAAATCTGTTCAGAATCCGAGGAGGTCAGACAACAATATTACAGGTCCAGAGTCACTCAAACACCTCTACTTGAACTTGAAGGTCAACAGCTGGAGAACTGATGGCACAGACCCCCAGCAGTGCAGTATACAGGGAAACAAAATTACTCCCAGCAGATTTCAATGCTATACAACGAAAAATACCAGGATTGTCGCATAAAACAAATGTAATAAACTGGAGGTTGTTGTTCTTGTGGCCTATAACTCAATTCCTGTATTCAGGTTTCAACAGTGACAGTTCCATGTTGAAACATCACTTTAAATAATAGAATGAGAAGCAGTAGTATGCGATAGACTTGTGAAAAGGCAGTTTGGATCGTCTAATATCAGCAGGCAATAAAAAAAAATCAGTTCTAGAGAATCCTTTGCAGTGCAAGATGCTTTAGGAGGGATTCTCATGTAAAACTGTTGCAGGCTGAATGGATCAATCAGTTTTCATGTCCTGTGTGAAAAAGGTAAATTAAAATATAAACAAACAATTCTCTCCTACCTTTTTATGGCTTCCTCCTGTCTTCTTTTCTTTTCGGTTTTCTCCTGAAGATAGGCCCAGTTTGTCTCATTCCTCACCCTGTCGCTCTCACGAGCAATGTCTGAGGCGTTCTGAATAACCAAACCATCATAAGCCTTCAATCCACTGTCTTCTATGTACTGAAAAAATCTTAAAGTGGCTTCTTCCTCCATTGAATTCATATTTTCCCAAGGTAATCAGAACAAGGTTACTGCAAACAAGACAAAGTATTTTTTAGCAAGAGAGAAACGTCAAGTCTGGCAGCGTTTAAGGAATGCATTTATGGCTGGAAATCACAGCAATGGTTATGTTTTGCAGGAAATGTCAATTTGGTAAATTTTATCATTGCATGCATTTGTTTTGAAATCTGCAGGCATTAGAGAAGTGCGTTTAAACTCTATATTCATGCTATTGTAAAGGAAGGTTAATTTGGACACAATGTGCACCTATTTTGGCTGTGTTTGCATCTGTACCATGTGAGCGGTTTCTGTTTGCTTTGATCCTGTTAACGGCACTGAGCCCATGAAGAGCTCCAATTCATGGAACAGCTTCCCACTCACTGTAACAGTTGCATCATTTTTGGGATGATTTCATCATACAACTTCATCTCTGGAATGAGTATGTTTCACTTCTTCCAAAGCAAAACATCACACTGTCTACACCAGTTTGCAGTACTGACTCACAGCTTACACAACCTCCAAGGGTTTGCCGCATTTGCCGTGCTTCACGGCTGCCACCGCTCTGTTTCTGTGTTGGTTCTTGAGACATATGCCGTCTGTTATTCACTGTGAAGACCATTTAGAACATACTGCAACTGCAGGCAGCATATGGGAACCTGCTAAGAGTGCTCACTGGTGTTAGTGTGAGTTTGTGGTCCAGAGGATGTGGATCTGTCTCTGGAGCAAATGGAAGTTCTTTGCTGAAGTGGAAGCTTTCAGCAGAGGAGCTTGCGCCACCATGTGATGCCTAGTGATGGAAGTCCCTCTGCGGGAGGGGCGGCAGGTGTGAGGCTTGGAGCCAGGCCAAATGAGGACTTCTTGGCCTTCAGGCAAACAAGCTATTATCTGCCATTGGCTACGTGACCCAGTATTCACCCATCCACCCAGGGGTCTCATTACCTACACACCTGTGTGCTGTGTTAGGACATGGGCTTGCAGGTTCTTTAACAATGCAAATATCTTGGCTTACATATAACAATCTGTGCATGCAACGGTGTCCTTGATTTCTTCAGACATCTATCACATGTTTGTATGCCCTATTTTGCAGGAGTATCTTCACCTGTCATTTGTCAAACAGATGCTTCTTTGTTTTTGTGGGTTTCTGAGCGTATGTGTTCCCTAGAGGGTCCAGTCCCTTGTTTATTTCCAGTGGGTGCAGAATACGAGGAAATAACACACCAGTTCCACAGAGTTCTTCATTGGTGTTAACAGCCCGAAAGGGATGCATCTCACCAGACGAGAAACCCCACTTTTCTCCCCTTTCTCACATGGCCCCGGAACCTGGGCCCTCTCCCACATAGTCCCTCCTCTAAGCCGTGCTACAGTCAGAAGAGCCATGAACAACCTGCTCATCTGTGTGAGCTTGAGATGGCTTCTAAAAATGGAATCGAGAGGAAGTGGCAGTTTCTAGGCAACAGGCTCCTATGAAGACTGTGACATAATGGAAGCTCCAGATTACAATTTGCCATTTGACATTCGATTGCACGGTCTTAGGGATTGCAGCGAGGATCACACAGAACAGAGCATGCATCCAATTTGGCCATACTCACAAACAGGAGTGGATCTCTGCTGGTCTGAGAACTCAGGTGGGCAGCTTTCAAATATCTCCAGGTGACCTGTCAACCAGGAACAGCGATGGGCTCACAGGTCAGCAACCCTCGCAGGAAAAAGCGCATCTAGAAGTGAAGAAAGCCTGGAGCTCTGCCAGGAGATCCCACAGTGCCGTGATGAGGAGGTTAGCCATCTTTTTGTCACTGGGTTAGTTGAGCATTTGCTCTCTCTGCTGGTGTGCCTCCTTCCTCTGGCCTCCCAAGCCCCACGAGCATGAGAGGATGACAGCAGCTTGAGCCCAGCCCACAGCTCTTGCACTTGGGGAGAAGTAGGAACCCAAGCCCTGTCTCCGAGCTGCCCCAGGCACCAGCCCCCTCGCTTCATCTGCACATGGAACGACTAGAGGTCTGGAGCAGTGCCGACATCAGCCAAGGTGGAGAAATACATGCTGCCCTGGCTGCTGCCTCCCACTCTGATGCTCCTGCAGTCCGTGATCCCCTCCTGCGCTGTGCGAGTGTGCCGAATACCGTTCAAGCAAGACGCCGCCTCATCACACCTCCAAGATGGAAGGCAGCAAGCTATGTGCACTGCTGGCCAGCCCTCCCCAGTGACTCCCAATTCCCTTGATGTCTCCGTCTGTCAGCGATGCAGCGGATTAATCAGGGATTCTAAATGGTAAATCTGGAGACAAAGAGCATGCCTACCATGCTCACGGCAAATCTCATCCTTTTTTTCTGCGTCTCACTCTCCCACTCTCTCTCTCTCTCTCCCCCACACTCTCTCTCTCTCTCTCTCTCTCGCTCTCGCTCTCTCTCTCTCTCTCTCTCTCTCTCTCTGTGCTTCAGATTCTTTGCTCCCAGCAGCCCTCACACACAATATTTCAGGACCACAGACAGCTCCGTCAGGGCTGGGGGCGGGGAGTGTGTTGTCAGAGAGAGGGTAGGCATTTGGGGGGACTGGGGGGGTGCACACTGGAGAGCGATCATACTCCTCAGCCTCTGCGCTCCCCCCCCAGGGCTGCGAGCATGTTGCGGAACGCCTCTCACTGTGGCAGCTGCACAGCTCTGCAGACAGCAACATGGCACCCCTCCATTCACGCACCCTTTCACTCAGCAGGGCCACATGGGGGAGTATGTAGAGGCGTGTCTATTAGAAGGCCAGCCTCTCCTAAAAAGGACAAGGAAATGCACAACATCATATGTACACACTGGTATGTATTTTTGTGCCTCTAGGTAAACTGAGGATTTGTTTTCTCTTTTGACATCTCATGCTAATGGGGATGGTGCTGTGTGTTCAGGGTATAAAAGGTATAAAAACACAATGGAGGCAATATAGACGGGATATAGATTTTTAAGGTGCGAACAATTCAGAGACATTTTCCTTTTCCTATCTTCTCTTTCTTCAACCCCCACCCCACCCAAGTGCAGCTCTGAAATGTTTTCCATAGCCAAATGTTGACTGGGGGCACTGCGACCATCAATCATTCTCTTCTCAGACAACAGAAGATGGCTAAGAACTCTCCTCAGCCGCACCTCCAGCATATTATTGTACTCATTTAATTAACCAGGGCTTTCAGGGTTTCTGTTTAATGTTTTAAACACTCACCATCCTGGAACACAGAACACACACCTACACTGGCCAGTCTGTAGGGAACCATTGTCCTCTTTCAAATAAATTAATTAAACTCACCGACTCCCCTGGGCTATGAGGTCATGTCTGTGTTTAGTGTTAGTAAGATGTGGCATAACAGAAGACTGTTTTGAAATAATATGCACAGGTGGGCAGCTACTGGTCAACATTCCCAGAATCTGTCAAGGCGTTATTTTCTTTTATCAGATCTCTTAGAAGCACTATAGTTTAATACAGGAATGCCGAACCACCTCATTTTCCAGAAATCTCATTTCAATGATAATAAAATAAAAAATGTAAATGTACAAAAAATAAATGCACAGACAAAGAAATGGACAAAAAGATCAGTTCTGTTTTTGCACAGAGGGAACAGTTTGCATACATCATATCCTGTACTTGCGGCAGTTTATAAAGCTGATAAAACACTTTAAATTAAATGAGCAACTGAATGGTACTACAGTGGTTTCCTTGTTAGGGTTGTCAGGTTTGCCTTAGGATAGTAACTGTTTCTCACAGAAATGCATAATCACACGACTCGAAAATTTGTGCCCTGAGGATCAGATCAGTCTGTAGACAGCTAGAGAACAATCATGGGAGAAGAGTTAAAGAAGGATTAGAGAAGGATCCTTAGCATACTGTATCTTCTTTACAACCAAGCATTCAGTGCTGCTCAACATTACAACATAAACGCACAAACTGCAGAAAGACTTGATTTAAAGTTGCGTTAATTCACCCTCTTTTTAATTTACTTTATTTTTTCTTTTATAGCTTGTGGAATGATTCACATGGTAGAGACTGATTCATAACATGCTGCTCAACTAAAATTGCAAGAGCCGTGTCAGTTGGGTTCAAGTCCAGCTCAGGCTGTGTAGAGCTTGCATCTTCTTCTCATGTTCTAGAGGCTCATCTGTTGGAAATTATTTTGAAAATATACACGCACATCTCTCTGGGAGAGTTCTGAGAAAGCTTAAATGAAGACAAAGAACATTTCAGACAAAGTCAGACATGTAATTATAGCAATGCACAAATGTGGGGACTGTAATAAAATCATTGCAATGATAACAAACATCACTCACAGCTCAGGAAGAAATATGAAACTTCATCAACACTGCCGACATCAGGCTACCCCCACAAAATCATTTCCACAGAAAAAGAGCAGTTATCAGAAAAGTAACTGCAAGACTAATTTTGACACTGAATGATGTACGGAAATCAGTGATTGTGATAGAAGATAAAGGTCCTCATGCAATAATCTCTACAAAAAGTGCCTTCATAAGAGACCTACAAGTGAAATGAAATATAAGGAAAATGCTGGAAAATCCTGTATGCTTGCTTGGAAAGATTTGATTGTCAACTAAAATGGATATCAAGAAGATACCTGTGTGATAATTCCCTAAGTCCTAGCAATGTTGCTAGGTTCTTCCACCTCAGATCTCTTAGTAGTCCCACTTATTACACGTTCAAAATTGACAGGCCATAGGTACTCAAGTTTACCCTCCATTTGGTGAAATGAGCAGTCTTCTCTCAAAACTGTTGGATCCCTTCTAGTACTGAAGAAGAGTCGCCAAAGACTGGTCTATTGGTTTTACTTTTCTCCTGACCTCCTAAATACATGCCATAAATTCAAGTATACAGATATACAAATTATAAATATGTACTCCCTAAACCTTCTAAACATGTACTCACAAATGACAGTTAGAGATGCAGCTGTAAAGCTAAATATGACATTAAACGATCCATGGATGTCAGTGGCTATAATGGAAGGTAATAATATCCTATACGTTTGACAAAATGGACCTTTATGAGAGGACTGCAATGGAAAGGAAATCCCAAGAAAATGCACTAGGTGAAAAATCCTATATCCTTGCTTGGAAAGAGTTTTTAGATTGATGGGAAGAAGATTCTGCTGTGGTATGGCAGAAAGCCTTGTGGTCAACCAAAGAGGAAGTTTTTGCTGTGACTGCTGAGCTGTATAAATGGTGCAAATCAAACCCAACACAATAACCAGGTAATATCATAACAATCTTGAAGTATGGCAGTGTGGTGCAGATGCCTTTCAGTAGTAGGGACTGCCAGTCTTGTTAGGATTGATGGGAAGTTGAAGGATTTTTGTTTTAATCCCTCATTTTTAACACATTTAGCCATGGGTGATCTCACTAGTAAAAGGAGCCAGGATCTCTGGTTTGTTCTAAATCAACATCTCTAAAATGAACTTTAACTAATGACCCTAATTTTATACTTGTCTACTTGCATTCCATCCCTGACATTGGCATTACACAGGTCAGGTGAATTAGAACTCATTCCTACTCATAGAAGACTTGTCATTTTGAGTCTAATACAGGGACTACTTTGAGTCATGTGATGTTCAATATAGGACAGTATTTTGGGCTTTCTAGCCACTGAGGGCCTGTGGTGTAGTGGCCATAAGCCACTGCCTTCTAACTGAAAAGACCTTGGATCATAACCTATTGCTCTCGTACTCTTCAGCATGATGCTTACCTTCAATGCTCTCCTCAAGAAAGGAGAATAACATGCTAAATGAATAAACATTAACAGACAGGCAATGCTCTTTGTTTAATGCGAGTAAACATGATTTCTTATAAAATGTTCATGTAAATGTTCACCCAATATTCACTTTATTATGAATAAAGGTAAGACTAAATGAACAGCATTACAGGGACCCACTGGAATAAACTTCCTTAAAATATTTGGCCAGTTTGCTGAGATACATGAATAGATAAAAATCTGTCACTTTCAGTAAAGAACAATAACCAAATGTAACACCTGAATGTAGTTGAAAAAAATCAGATTTCAAGACCGAAAGGCAGACAAGGACATCTGTGACTGGGTATAGATCTAAGAGCTCCCTGTAGAGTTTTTGGAGATGTAATCTGAGAAGCTGCTGGCCAGACATAATCGCTCACAGTCAGGAAAGCATGTCAGTGGCAATGTGAGCCCCTGAAATCTGCAGCATCATCAAAACAAAACCTGCTAGTGTGGTTCAGTATGCATTCCTGGAATGGCCTATGATGGAATAAACTTCTTCTATTATTACAAAAAGGGTTGTGAGACATTTAAAAGGAGAAAGCTTTTTAGAAATTGACATTCGGGATACTTCGCCCAATAAATACCCTAATGATAGTAAGAAATGTCAAGCATGTGTGGTCCACATAGGGCAGCAACAGGTGTTTATAAGATTTTCTGGCCATATTAATTAAAAGCTGAAACACAAAACCCTATTTTAGAAAAACCTGCCTCATCATTTCAGAAAATATGATAAGAAAAAATACAAATGAAAAATAGGAGGCTGCATAAGAACTAACACAAAACAAATGATTATCAGATTAAACTTCAAATTAAATTGTTAAATTACAAATTTCAAAGTCTATCAGTCGACCTTTCACAATCAACACTCATTTGATCCAAAAACTTCCTCCTTATTTTTTTCTGCCTCTTTTTAAATGGAGACATTGATTTAGTTCAGTTGGCCCACAACTGGTGCTTGTTTCTTTATAGCAAAACAGAACTGGAAAAGGTGGTGTGTCTTGATCTCCTGTCTGCTCGGGAAATCTTGGTTCTTCTTTACATTTTTATTATGATATAGAAATGATACAAAGCTAAGTTAGTTTCCACTACCACACCTCCACAACTGTTTAGGTCTTTTATAGCTTCCTTTAGAAAAGAGGAGGCACAAAATATTAAACTGCCTTCATTCTTCTTTCAGTCATCACTGATGTAGTAACTGCTACACACAAACCTTTGAGTGTGTTTCATGATCAGTATATGCCAACCTCATGGCCTCTATGTTCCTAAACAGTTCTGACAGGTGTCCCTCAATCTCATTTGTTTGACTTCTGAAAAACTCTCTTCTTTCCTCCAGTTCTAAATATGCATCACTGAAGTGAATTAGTTGTTCTGGTTAGTTAAGTATGTCTTAGAATAGCAGTTTATATGGGTGGATCCCGTGACAGTGCGGATAATATATATTAGAATTTTGTTTTGTGCTACATCCTTTGTATTATAATCCTGACAAATTTTCTTTTGCGAGAAATTGATGCTACACTCATAGGCCACTTTGTTAGGTACACCTCACTAGTACAGGCTGGTGGTGGTGCAATGCGGTAAGCAATGATTTCTTGGCATGCAACAGGTTTTTGAGATTTTTTTAGTACCATCACAGCATCAGGTGAATTCCACAGAGTACCAGCATACCACTGATACTGACCAGGTGTATCCATCCTTTTGTGGCCAGTGTGGCCTTTCTCAGACTGATACTTGTGCCATGTCACAAAACACACTTCAATGGTTCCATCTCACAATGGTTGTACAATCATGACAGTGCCTTTACTTTACTCCAGTAGCCTGCAGAGTCACCATCTCTCAAGCCAGTAGATCATCTTGGGATCCAACTGGGATGTTAGCAGAATGATTTTGCAGCTAAAAAAACTACAGGAACCATTTAAAGGTCTAACATGGCGTAAGAACCATGTAGCTGAATTCATGCTCTGCAGGGGCATAAGAGGCTCCAACTCTATTTAAGTGCTCTTAGTAAAGTAGTCAGTAAGTGTATGTTCCTGTCTAAAGCATGGTATGTACATGAACTTACTGATTTTCAGCTTTAGAAGGAGTGTCTTTATTAAGGACATCACATATGGTCTAGCAAAGTGGCAACCTTCTTAGGTCGCAGCTTTGATAGTTTTGTTTTGAAATTATTTTTAGACTAATATGCATCATTTTAAAATATTTTTACAGCACTTTTCATCAGTGGATGCAAAGTTCAATAAAATCTCACATTTTGGGACTGTTCAACACCTGTTTTCCATTACCTGTTAGCCATGGGATGGGCACTGCCCATGGAGAGCTCAAGTCATGGCCCCTTAGGAAGTGTGTTAAAGATGTGGGTTTCATTAAAATTGCAGCTTGATTACTTCCACCTCTTTAACACTGGTGAAGTAGAGCAGAAAAGTCCTACAGTGTCTCAATGCAGACAGAAGAACAGACTCTTCATGCATCAATAGACTGTCCACTACTGACAGTGAAACACAGTGTATGACCAACATATTAAAGCACAAATAATTATATTTGGCTGGTGATGCAGTAGTTAATGCTGGAAATTCACAACTTCAGGTATGTTGTTAATCTGTTTGCATTGGTTGCTTTGGATGCTCTGATTTCCTGTTAAAGTCCAAAGGTATGTTTTCAACATAAATTGCGCCTAGTATGTAACTGCGTAAACTGTGGTGATGTGTGGTTGGGTAGTGTGAGCTATTGGGTGGTACTACACATGTAATGGTGGATTTCACATGATGGACAGCTCCACTTTGCCCACCCCTGCCTGTCCCCTACAGGGTAGAGTGAGGACCAACTGCAGCATGTTCAAGAAAATAGGCTGCATTATTTAAGACATCTGGTCTGAACACTGGGAGCTTTTATTGTTGGGTGGTTGGGTTTGCTTTTGTTTCTTTTTGTTTCTATTCTTTTTGCTATTTAGTCATTTTTCTGGTGAATCCTGCTTTCTGACCTACCTTGGTTAGCTCCTCTGCCCTAAAAGCAACCACATACAGTGAGAGCAGACAGGTGCACAAAAAAAGGATAACAGGAACTTTTTTCCCTAGTTCCTGTCTTGACTTCCTTGATTCTTTGGTTTTGTTAAAGTTTTGATTTTTGGCCTTTTTGAGTTCTTGTGAAGAGAAGAGAATCGGAAACACCTCCAGAGGGCCACTGAAGAGGCCCATTATTTCTTTGGAGGGGACTAGGATGAGCTCGCACCAGGGCAAGTCGTATCCTACCCAGAGGTGACAGAAGTTCCTGGGCGCACAAGGCCATAGTCACCTCTGGAGACCAAGGACAACCAGAGTTGGCTCCAAGAATCACACATCCACAGTTGTGCCAGTTATTCGAGAGGGACCTGTTGAGCAGTATCTGGAAAGAGTTCCTGTGCTGGAATGGGACCCAGTGTTGGTCCCAATTCCCAAGTGGGATCCAGCAGTGGTTCCAAGGCCCAGAGTAGGACCTGCAGGCCACCCCAGATCCCAAGTGCGACCTGGAGTGAGACAATGGGAGCATGGTCCCAGTGGCTTTCCCTGGGCCAGTGGAGGAGATGGCACATTATCCTGTGCTAGAGAGCCTGTGAGTGTCCTGCATCTGCAACAGCAACCAGTAGAGGGACTGCTGGCTAATGTATGGTGCTTTGTCTTGCCTCAGTTGTCACCTCCATCCTACAACTGGCCAGAATAAATAATTTTAAGAACATCTGGAAAACTGGGACCAGAAGTGTTACTTGATTCGTTTGTGAATCCAACCATTACATCACTGTCATTAAAAGCATAATTATACGGACAATGTGGAATTTATTTGTGGGTTGGGTTCCATAAAAACTTCAGATAAAAGCTGTAGTTAAAAAAAAACCGCATGTAATTCTCAGCATCTTATTGATCACCACTTAACAGACACCAGCTGCACTGGAATTGTACATAATATAATCCACGGAAAACAAACTTTTAAATGTAGATAAATGAAAAAATTAAAACTGGGTGGAAGAAGAAAAAATAGTTGTAGTTATTATAGTATTTAGAAGTTTTTTAATATGGGGGTTCAGTTTACCTTAGTGTATGTAGTGCAGAACATTGCTGTGGAAAAAGGTATTGACTAAGTGCAAATGAATAATAAAAGGCATCCCTTCTTATCTAAATCTAATCCATTCCTGAGGATAAGGACATTTCAGATAGTGGAAGCCTATATTCCTTTATTTTTAATAGGAAAAATCATTATGCATCCCCAGTACATCCCAAAACCCTCAATCAATTTCCACAAAACACCACTAAAACACTTCAACACCAACAGAATGTAACAGTTCACAAAGGATTTCTTAAGCTTTACCAGAAGCACCCTCTTACCTGTTAATTTGCACAGGAAGATAATACTCACACTTCTAAGGATGTCCCCACAAAAATGACTGTTATACTGTAAGAATCATATAACATGCGATATGGCAAGACCATGATTTTGTAAAATGGTTCTAAATAAGTTTCCTCTCGATTTCTCCCACATAATTTAGTCAGAATTTTGCATCATTATTAACAACTTCTGATGTTATTCAACCATCTCTGGCCAGGCAGACACATAGCTGTCAAGAGCCAGCTTTCACATTTTCATATTAATCCACTCTTTAAGTCTAGTTTCTACATCATTTCATGCAAAAAGCAGTGACGCTGAGACTTATTATGTGGATTTATTATTTGTTGATTTGTGTCCAGTATTTGTGACCATAACCTTTTCCAAAAATACAGATTCCACACTTGCATCTGCTCATATTGTTTCACACATTTATTCAGCAGGGAACACCTTTCCCTCCAGTATTTTCAGCAGCACTGGTCTATAAGCTCCCCATATCTTGCCATCTTTCTCTAATCACTCTCCTCCACTGGTTTTTTACTCACAATTCTCTTTGCTTGCCAATGAATGAACGAGGTTGCCAGTCAAAGCAGCATAAAACTCACTGTTAAACTCTCACCGGAAACCTGTAAATGACAACTGACACTGACACTGACACTGCGATACACAGCCTATTTCGGGGAGAGTGCAGAGGTGCCACTAATGGATTTCAAAAAAATTTAAATGTAAAAAAGAAGGTTACGGAAATGTAAAGGCATAAAATGACTCCTTTTGCTCTGAAAAATTACATTTTTAAGTAACAGTATGAAGGTAACTAGTTACTACCCACCTCTGCCTACACATTATGCACCAGGAAGGACACAGTGAGTCATTACAGCAGCACCATCGCTGTGAACTTCTTCTGCCTGCAGAACTACAATAATGATGAAGAGACTAATAATTTCCCAACTGGGAAAAACAGTGATGCTATATTACAACTTAATGATACAGTTAGTAAGATACTGAAATAATAAATCACTTTAAGCGTGACAGTAACAAGTTATTCTAGCTCTTGCTTCCCACATGGTTTCAGATCCACCCGAAAGCGGGTCGTGGCTTTGTATGTTGTGTGACTTATTCAGAGAACAAAGGTGCAAATATGTTTAGGATCTTTGTGTCTGTGACAAAATTGTTCAAGTGCAGTATCTGTGCTTTAATATGTTCCAATATTTATTTTATCAAACCTCAATACATGGTATAATATCTTACACAACCCCAACCATTGTATCCAGCCACATGATGATTAGGTGAAATTTGCCTTTGGTTGTGGATGAAAATTGCAGTAAATGTGGAGATGATTTTGTAGATTGTGGATGCATGTTTTGCTGTGTGAGGAATGTGTTACATGATGTTAGATAAAAAATGAATGTTGTGTGCATTAGCCTTCTATAACCAGAATGCGAGTCTGTTATCCCTAAGGCTACATCTTATTTTTAACTACTTCAGCAGCAAAGCTGGATGATGAGAATTCTTCAGAGAGTGAGCTGTTCTTTTAATTAAATTCCCTTCACTTGAAGCTAGAAACAGGATCAGTTAACTATGCAATTTCCCACAGATGTCCTGCATGCAACCCCCACCCTTTTGGAGTGATAAAGGTGAAGAATAATCTACTTATTGGTGCAGTGTAAAGAATCTTGGTTCTACAGCGCAGATAATGCATTAAATCTACTCTCACCTGATACCATTTGTTGACTGTAAGCAGACGCTTTAAAAAGACCAAAAACAACAAAAATAAAACAAATATTCTAAAAAGAAATTAAGCAGTGTGCCGACCTTAGTGAGGGGGTGGGTTTGATCAATACCTACAGGGGAACTTTGTTGAGAGGATTGTGAACCTGCCTAAGGTTGTAGGATTCTACACCTTTCGCTTTTACTCATAAAAAACGAAAACAATTGATTTAATAGTGTTTAACAGGAGTGCAATTATTTGTAATTAGAATTTCAGCTGTTTATTTGTCTCTTTTGCAGAGAAAGTAAATGAAATAATTTAGGTTGAGCTACACCTCTTCTAATTAATTTGTTTGGCAATTTCAGCCACACCCTTTACTAACAGTTGCAGAAAATCAAGTATACAGGCGTATAGTCACTGTAGCCAAACATTTGCAGTAGAACAGGTTGTACTAAAGAGCTCAGTGACTTCCAATGTGACACTGTCATAGGATGCCACATTTCCAACAAATTGCAAACATTTGTAGTTTGTCAAACTTCTGCTCTGCTTGACTTGTCCTGGCCAACCTTTAGTTCTGTTATGGTGAAATGGGCACATCTAGAAGTAACAGCAGCTCAACTACAAAGTGGTCGGCCAACACAAGCTCACAGAACGGGACCATCAAGTACTGAACTGTGTTGCAAGAAAAAATCATATGTTCTCAATTGCAACCCTCACTGCTGAGTTCCAAAATACCTCTGGAAGCAATGCCAGCACAAGAACTGTTTGTTGTGAACTTCATGAACTGGGTTTCTACAGCTGAGCAGCTGCACACAAGCCCAAGATCACCATGGACAATGCCAAACGTCAGCTGGAGTTGTGTAAAGCTCACTGCCATTGGACTTTGGAGCAGTGGAAACAGGTTCTCTGGAGTCATGAATCACACTTCACCATCTGTCTGATGGACGAATCTGGGTTTGGCAGACGCCAGGAAGACACTACCTACCTGCATGCGCAGTACCAACTGTAAAATTTAGTGGTGGAGGAATAATGATCTGGGGCTACTTTTCATGCTTTGGGCCCCTTAATTTCAGTAGAGCAAAATCTTAATACTTAAGCATACAATGACATTGTACAGAATTGTGTCCTTCCAACTATGTGGCAACAGTTTGGGGAGGGAGACCCTTTTCTGTTTCAGCATCACAATGCCCCTGTGCACAAACTGAGGTCCATAAAAAAGGTTTACCAAGTCTGGTGTGGTAGAACTTAACTGGCCTGCACAGAGTCTAGACCTGAATCCCATCAAACACCTTTGGGATGAATTAGAATGCCGACTGCAAGCCAGACTCCATTGCTCAACATCAGTGCCTGGCCTCACTGATGCTCTTGTGTCTGAATGGGAACAAATCCCTGCAGCCATGTTCCAAAATCTAGTGAAAGTCTTCCCAGAAGAGGGGGAGGCTGTTACAGTTGCAAAGGGGGACCAACTCTATATTAACGCCCAGGGTTTTAAAATTAAATGCTCAACAAGCACATATGGGTGAGATGTCCACATACCTTTGCCCATGCAGTGTACTTCTAATTTGCTTCCACACTTCAAATACATGTATAAAACATTAGTATTTATATATTTTAAACACAATTTATTTCTAAAATGGCAGAAGTGGCCTGTGGATTCAAGGTGGTTTTACCAGGATTCTATTTGGGTCACCTGGGTGAGAATGTCTGATGCTGAAAGACCAGAAATCAGTGAACCCACAGTTACTGATATGTCCATGTGCACTGCAAGATGTGCCATTAAAAAAAAGAACATTCTGAGAAAAAGCACCAGTTCCAATGTCTATTAAAAATAATTGTATTGGCTGTTTTGCCTGCTCATTAGCCGAATTTAAAATTTAAATGCTCTGGAAATTGCAAACATTGTCTACAGTAGGTACAGGGCTATGACTAAACTAAATTGTCTAGTTTTGAACACGGTTAACTATATCTGATTATTTATAATTCCATTATTTTCGTTTTGCGCTGATCTGATCTTGGGCCATTTTTCAGTAATTGCCCTGAAATACATTTAAATCATATGCTTCAAAAGAAGAATTTTTCCATTCTGCCAAAAAAATACAACCCCTTGATATATAGACATACATTAAAAAAATAAATCCAATTAATTTTAATAGTAGTTATGTTTGGAAGATGTTATGTTATGTTATGTCAAAGATTACAATGATCTGGGAGGTAAGACCTTGGGAACACAAATTTTATTTCTACAAGGCATGTCTGACACAACCAGTACCACTGAGGACCATGAAATGTCTACCCTTTAAGCTCTACAAGCACACACACACACACACACACACACACACACACACACACACACACACACACACACACAATCATGGTACTACACATTGCTGTAAATAGTTGTCTGCTAGTATTTTCTTGTAATTGACAGCTTTGGCAGATTATTCATGTCACTGCCATATGGGAAATGGAGCAAAGGGTATTCTATGGTGGTTGTAGTTATGACCTTGCGGCCATTTTAGGTTTTAAGTTATTGCTGTGGGTCCTGCTGGCTGTCTTTGTAAAGAAAACACCTTGAGCGTGTACGCTAACAATAAACATCAGTTTTCCAGACTCCTCATTCCTCAGCCTTCCTTCAGTAGTGCCACCAGGGGACATGACAATATGCTTTATTTCTAAATAGATGAGAATGGACATAGCCAGGCACAAAAGTGTCTGCTATTACCAACTGTCCATTCATCACTTTGCTCTGTACTTAAAACAAGTACAGTACAACAGCAAGGAATGATGGAAGAGCCACAGCTCAGTAGTTTTTGACAATGAATGACCCCCAAGGTGGTGAAACAGAGTATTGAGATGATGGCTAAGAAAAGACATACATCCTTTCCTTTTATATGCATTCTCCAAATCTCTTTATTTCACACAAATGTATAAACGTTACTTGGTGCCATGATAAGGCCCATCTGTCCTCCGTGTTTGTGTGCATTCAGGGACAGAAATAACGGTTTGTGTGCCCCCTTCTTAGTGACACTGGGAAATGTTCATGAATTAAAATGGCAGTACTAAACAAGTCTGTTCATTATAGCAAGTTTTTATAGATTGAGCATTCAAAAATCAAAGGATGACTAACAGAAAAACCTATTGCTGGTCATTCTTGGTTTAAGCAGTAATTTTCCAAGTGGGCTTTAAAAAATGCATTAAATCAGCCACTAGAAATGTTGTGCGCATTTTTTAACATTGTCTAAATGCATTAGGAATGTATGGAAATGCACTGGAGAGCTGTTGTTCATGTCTCCTCCCTTACAGCAAGGCCTTTTTAGTCATATAGATCTGCAGAGGGTGGAGCTTTTGAGCCTTGCACTACTCAGTTATCTTTTCCCCCAGCAGCAGCTCTCTTCTTGGTTCCCTTTCCTTCCTCTTGGCTGGAGGGATTAGCTGAGCCTAGCAATGATGTGAACTGGAGGAACAGGGTTTCCCATAACGTTCCCTCCCATCCCACAGCGACACGAGGCTGAAATACTGTGGTGATGCTTCCACTAACGGTAAAAATGGTACAAAAATGCGCCTTGAGGATTCTTCCTCCAGTGTGTACAGGGGAAGGCTGCCATCATCTACAATGTGCACAGTTCTTGGTCTGTCATACAACCGCTTTATTCACAGGATGAAATGTTTTTTTGCCAAGGTCATCCTGGAAAATTCTCTGTGATGCAGAAAATTGAAGGTTTCCTGTCATTCACAATGTCTTAATCCAGTAATTACATTATCAGCACAGAATATAGTCTCATAACATCTTTAGGACAGACTAATGCAGGTTAAATCACAGCATAGTACATGATTTCTCTATTATTAATCCTGAAATATGAAATAAATATGGTTCTTTAAACATTTCAGTAGTTGGCAAAACTTACACTGAAAGAAGAATAATACTGTCAAAATCTCTATTAACATATTTATAGTACAGTATAGTATATAGTATAGTATAGTCAGGTTCTATTTCTCTTTAAATTGCCAGTTTTTCACATTTTTTAGGAATATTACTAAATGTTCAGAGATGAAAATTACAGTATGTCTTTGGAACCATAGTGATGTACATAATCAGTATGGTAGGGAAATAGAATATTTAGTGATATTATGTGTGACGGAGCAAGAAGTCCCACCCAGCGTGGTATCCTCCTCCAGCTTGGCTTTGATGTGAAACTATATGAACATCTCTTGCTGGGTGCAGCTATGGTTGCCATGGGGATGGAATCCTGAACCTTGAGTTTTCCATCTGCCGAGAACTGCATATGAGACCATAAGCAGAAGATCTAATTCCTCTGCTTGTGGAGGTGATGTCTTCGAAGTAGGATTCTCTCCTGGCAGGATTAGTGACTTAAAGGGATTCAGATTACTAAAAAAACAGACTTCAGAAGTGAGGATTTATTTCAGATCAGCTTCACTTCCCCTCTGGCAAAAATCAACTGTCTTTCTCAGGTCCCAGGAATCAAGACTACTATTATGTCAAATCTGAACAAAGCCACAAAATGATGTTTTATACTGCGGAGAAAACTGTGCATTAAAGGTTTTTGCACCGCACATAAACCTCAAAAATAAACATGCCAAAAAAACTGTAACAAGTTCTTTTAATCACTCTGCACTTCACAATATAATGCATTAAAGTATGTATAGTGATAATCTTGGGAAGCTTGGTCATGCCTAACTTGTGCCAAAAATGAACACCAGCTAACTTTCCGAATCAGTGGCTGGCAAGACACGCTGAGATTCTCCATCTGTACTGGAAATGTTTTAAAGTTCCAGCAGAGAACATCACCATCCCCTTCTCTTACCACGTAGCAGCTATGCCAGGGATTTTTCATCTGTTTTTCTTTGTTTCTACCACAGTTACCCTCCACTAGATGCTGATTGCTCCTCATATATAGATGCACAACCCTGAGACACTAAACAGTGGTTTCATGAGCACAGCAACAGTCTCACATTCTACCATCCTTAAAACAAGTCAGTCAAACCACCAAAATTCTTCAGCTTCCGTGCAATTAAGATTTTGCTGTTCAAGTGTGCTTAACTAGACCTTGTCACTAGCTAAATAATGGAAGAACAAGAACTACGAGCTATTCAAGTGTACAGTTTCTTCTTTTTGCAAGATTAGTAGTCATCTTTTTGATTTGTTCCCTCTTTAGTTAATATGGTTGCTTGCTATGAGGACATTTGTATTTATTATACTCCTAGCAAATTATCATTTGTATTTGTTCAGCTTAAATCCTCTGCTGCCTCCAACATGCTTAGGTAAGGTGCCTTGATGTGGAAGTGATCACTTCACTTAGAATCTCTCAGTTTTGACGTTTTCTTCCGAATGAACGTTAGCCCTGAAGATAAAGAGCACAACTCTGTCTCTGCTAAAGGCCACCTTTGTTTGTCACATGACTTGGATTTGGGGTGAAATAGGACATTTTGTACAATGGTACAAAACACATTTATAAATGAGTTATTCTTATTCAATTTGTGTGTAAACTTTCTTTAAATAAGCAATACCTCTCTTCCAGGGCTCTAAGTGATGAATCAGAAAGCTGTCTTAGTGTCTTGCCCTACTTACAGCCAATAAATGGCTGACAGCGATAGGAAAACAAGGAAATATGTCCATTTAATCCTAACAGCAAGCATATCCCTCAAATTATACCAGAAGCTGTGCTGTTTTTACTCTTACACAACACGGTTCAGTGCCATCTGAATTGTAAAACAACCATCAGTTTTGGAACAAGCCTTTCTTTCCTCAGTAAGACGAAAAGCTTTCTGTGATCTCACTTCCATTTTCACACGGTTCCTTTTTGTTCCTCATGTTTTGATTGTATAGCAGACGTCTAAGCACAAAAAACATTATATATAAATATTGCATTTTTTGTGTCTTGTTGCACAGCATAGCTCTGTACAGTTTAGAGGCTGTTCTATAGACCTTGTTAATGTTTATGATGATGACCAGTGGGAATCTTCAAGTACTTAAATGTAATACTTTGGTAATGTGTGCAGTTGAAATCAGGGCAGTGCAAGTACAGTACTGTGCAAAAGTCTTAGGCATGCAACTTCAATGTTTGTTGAGAAGTACAGGTAGATTCATATCTACCATCAGGGACTTTCTGTTCCTCAAAATGTTTGGAAGAACCTATCAACCTCTACCTTAAACTGCATGCAAGTTTGCATAAGAGAATTGATGCTGTTTTAAAGGCAAAGGGTGGTCCCACCAAATATTGATTTGATTGAGGTTTTTTTTATCTGCTGCACTTTTTAGAAGGTTTATTGATTAATAAGTATTCATGGCATTATTTTTGGAACCATCCTCGCTTTATAGCATTTTTCCCGCTGGTGCCTAAGACTTTTGCACAGTACTGTATGTCAGATATGAGCAAGTCCTGGTAATAATTGTTTGTATAGAGAATATCCTGTATGGATCTGTATTTACTGATAATATGCAAAGTACCCAAAATACCACCAAGTGTATTGGTCTTATGAGATGAACTGTGTTTTGCTCCACAGAGCTCAGCAGAATTAAAATGGGGGAATCTTATTTTATAGAAGAATGAGAAGGAACAACCTAGGAATCTCATGCAAATCGTGGGTCAGGTAGCTCAGTACACAAATAATGAAAATGAAAAAGGTCCTGATAAGAAATACACTACCTAGTGATGAATTAACAGGGTCTTTTGTTGGATAAGGCTCATACTTTTGTCCATGTTCAGAAGCATAGTTGCATTTTATCTACATCCATGTTCAAGTTACCTTATGTTCATTGGTCTTTTATTTTTAGAATTAAGAATGAAATGGCTGGTGGCCCATTTGAAAGGCATTGTGGTAAACCAGTGATTTTCAGAGCAGGCTTTGAGAAACACTGGACTAGAGGGATGCAGTTATGCTGATGTATGCTGGTTGGTGGCTGTGCTTGTCTGTAAATCATCTGCCACAGCTTCATGACTCAGGGGATTAGTGTCCAAAGAAGCTGACCTGATGTCAGTTATATCTAATGGCAGTCCAAAGCCTTTAGTGATCTGACCACACTCGCAAAAGTAAATGTATGCGTGCCCGTCCAGCAAAATGTGTTATTGCTGAAGCAAGCAAAGTGGTCCAGATTTAATATTCCATCAGTCTCAAGAGGCTTGCCCTGGAGCAGCAGTGCAACTTTAGAAAGAGGAGATAAAACTGAATCTTGCCAAGAAGTTCAGCAGAAAATAACCAGTGGCTTTATAATGTGATGGTGACTAGCACCACCTACTCCTTATCAGTGGTAAGTTAGTGTCTTGTAAAGTAGAAATCATCAGAAGGGTTCAGGGAACCAAGCAGATACAACATAGAATATAGAATATGGTACTGCAGATGATTTATTTCACAATAAACTTGTACTTTTAGAAAATGCGTAACATATTGTTTTTGATCCACAAATAAAATTTCTCTGCTCAATCGCACGCACCATCTACCACTTCTTGTCCCAATATAAAATGAAGAGGTCGTGGCTTGAGTGATACTGCTCCACTGCCGCCAACTTTGAAAGCTTTTCCTACACACAGCGGGACAGATTTGCCACCAATCCAAGTTGGTTCCATTTAAACTCATAGTTTGAATGTTTGGTTCAACTTGTTTGATGCTTTTACTGTTTGTGCTGCACATTTGAAGGCATAAATGACAACAATTCAGCTTTTATAGGGCAAGCTTTTATAAGGCTTTTATAAAACTGGAAAGCAGCATTAGACAATGCTAAAGGTCTTCAGAACCTTGCATCAATTCAGGGCAGATTTTTTTTCTTCTAAATGGATCAAAATGGACATACCAGGTATAAGAGTCTCTGCTCGTACCAACTGTCCAGCACGACATTAATAATCTCTCCATTCATCACTTCTAATAATGATTTAAAACTCTTTATTTAAAACAACACAATAAATAAATACTGTCAAGCGTAGAATAAAATGCAATCCATAAAACCTAACTTAAATCCACCAAATGCAAACATATTTAAAAAAATGAATGAAAAACTGTATCTCCAAGCCTTTAAAAAAACAAGGGAGCAGTTGAAGGTACCTTGGCTACATGCCTCAGTGCAGAGCATATGCATCTACCCCAGAAACATAGGGCTGAATCCTCAAGGTGATAAACAGAATGTGGTGGTCTGCTCAGTGAAACTCCTCCTCCAGACCAACTACCACCTACCATCGACTATCAGGGACCCTTTGCTCCTCTGATTACATCTTCAACCAGCATCTTGAAAGGCCACCAATTTGTAAAATCAATTTTAAATGAATCTTTCTTTCTTGTACAACAGAGAGAGAACTGTTATCCTCCTGCTCTTGGGCTATATGCTTCTGCTAACCACCTCCTTGGCTACTTGCAAAAATAGACAAAATTCTACCAGAAGGCCATCTAGACTAGGAGTCTTCAATGATTAATATTACCAAGCACCTCAGTCAACTTAATCAAAGTAATGATGCTACCAAGAACGAACACGAGAAGATGCAATTTTACCTTCTCTGCAAAGCTTATTTCTGTTTGCAAGTTAGTTTCTTTAACTTTAAAATGGTTTTTATAAAAACAAGACATAACTTCCAACATCTGGCTCATATCAGTGAAGGACTCACCCTACTGGTTCCAAAAAGAGGTAAAACCTCTCTTACATTTCAAATCCTTTTGCTTTGTTTAAAAAAGTAGAAGGTGTAGTTCCTTTTCTCCTCTACCTCCTTAAATCTGAGGTTAAACCAAAAGGCCTTGGCCTACTGCTTATGCGGTCCCCTTAAAGTGGCCTTTATTTTTGCAGTCCAGCCTTGGACAAAAACTCCTCTGATGCTGCAGCATGCATAAATTCTGTGGAGCTCTTCCTCAAGTGAACCTATATCCAAAAGCACCACAAAGCAACCTTCCAGGCACAAAAATTAATGGTTGAGGGCCTTTGCTTTCATCTTGAACTCCTCCAACCACTTGGCTAATGAGGGACAAAAATCCATGGACTCCTGCCACAATGAAAAACTGTCATAAAATGTGTCGCTGCACTCCTCTTGATGTACATCTAAATGAATCTTCCAGTAACCTTAGCCATGAGTGAGGGTCTTTATTGAAATCGTGGCCTTGACCAACACGTGACCTGTAAGCCAAATGGGACACCAGCAGACTTCTTTAAAGACAACAGAGGACAATCCTAAAAAGTAATTTAACAGTAATTTTACAGGCGCTGCTTCTGTTACGTCAGGAGAAGTCTGGATCAGTGGGACTGCACATTTGAGAACTTTAAGTGAGGCAAAAACTGCAAATAAAATGTTTAAAATGTATAATACTAGCATCACCTTTGCCCTGAACAAAGATGTTAAAGTCCCCTCCTACTATTAGGTGTTATTTGTTATACCATAAGAAACCAGCTTCTGTAACAGAGTGATAAGGGACCTGACCTTTCCTGGAGTGTAGAGGCACAGAACGTGTATATGCTGACCTCTCCACATGTTGAACACAGGTTGAGTTTGATTAAACACAGCAGCTCGTTTAAAAGGTTTTTAAGCCCCCCTGTTGTGGCGCTGTAATTTTAAAATCAGTCATTGGGATATGATACCAAAACAATAACACCCTCTGAAATACTAACATAACAATAAAAACTGTCCATTAGTGTGGACATCTGTCCATTTATCTGTTATCCAGGAACCCCGTCACTCTGCTGAAGTCCACGCCTGCCAAGTATATCTTGGAGCTCAGCATGAAGTGCCCACCTCATTTGATGAGTTCTGGGGCCGGGATGTGGACAGGGATTTCCACAATCTTACTCTCTTCTCTGAAGAGAAAGACTGTTCTCAGGCTTTGTCCAAGGAGAGCTCGATTAGAAAAGCCTTTCTTCTGCTCTATGGCTCCTCTTCTTTTTTGATTGAGACAGAAAGACACCTTCTTCTGCCATTTTTGGGTCTCTACAAGGGTAGGGGAAGGATTCATCAGCTGAATTTCCAAAACTACACCAAGCATTTCTTCAGTCTCTGCCTCCATCTCCAGCTATGATTCTGTCTGCTCCTTTTCTTTACCTCTATGGATGATCCTCTACAGGCTCCCCTCTACAGACACCCTTTTGCCAGACAGGACATCGGCATAGGAGGGCCTCGCTACCATGGTGGTGGACCTTATAGTCCCTGGCAAAATGGCTGGTCTCTAGATAGATCCTGCAGTCATCTCTGGTGTGTCACATACATTGGAAAATCCTGCAGAAGGGAGGTTGCTGGGGATAAACTGCTGCCACTATTGCTATTGATAGTAAAACACCCCTTGGGATGCTAAAGTTCATGTGAGGTCACCTGGTCATGGCAAAGAAATGCCTAGAATTTTCTGTATCCATTCCAAATGTCAGACTTGTCCCTGTGGCCCAATAAGGTATCAGTATGCTTCTGCATGAAGGCTCTGATGACTTTGGCATGGCCAAAGGGGGTGCAGACGTTCACCATGATTATTCTTCTATTGGACCACCATAATTTCCCCACTCTGTATTTCTTCAAACCCTTTTCTTTTTCTGCACTGCAAGTCTCAACCATTCCGACACATTTCTTCAGGTAGGATGATTATGCTGACAAATCTCTGGGATCTGCTGTGCTGCACACTGTGTTAAGACCAAGCCAAACACCTTAAATATGACTTCTCTCATGAATGTAGCTTTATCAATAAATGCTTCTACGATCACAGTTCTCCTCCTCCAGAAAACAGGTGGTGTGCTTCACCTTTGTGGACAATCAACTCTTCTGCTCTTCTTCCTGGACTCCTCCAGCCTGGGCATCAGTGGCCCCCCCTTCAGGACTGACCTCCACCAGTGAGGCTGTCACTGTCTCTACCACTGTCATGCCCGTTCCCTTGTTCACCTCCTCCACCACCAGTCTTCCTCCAGCAAGGAATGCAAGAAATATCTGGTTCTATCACTTGCTAAATATAAGGAGTCACACACTTCTTCCATCCTAACCTGTGACCATTTAAATAATATATTCAGTATTGACAAGAACTGCAGTTCTTTGTACTTGAACCGGATTGGGTTTGTCTATTATTTTGGAAAGTTGAAGATCAGACTACATTTTACAAATCATTAATGCCGAAATCCTGGTATTTCAAACTTTGCAACTTCTTCCTGCAGCTGTGCTTATAATTATGTTCCAGAAGAACATCTCAGTGACTTCCTTGACTTAAACCTTCCAGATACAGAATACGTAACTGATCAAATACCAAAGCATTTGACTGTACTGAGCACATCACTATTCAGTGTTATGATGGATCATCTATGATGTGTGGGGTTGAAAGGTGGAATGCAGGACTGGCAGGAGAAGATGCTTGGCAAAGACATTCCTGCATCTACTATTACAGCCAGCTACATGTCCCACTAGTGTATGCACGACAAGCAGATCCATGTGTTAAATCTTTTTATGCTTTCTAGCACTCCTCCTGAATTTTTTCAGCAACTTTATGTGCATTACAAGGCCCCCACAAGGTTTCTTGAGATCTGATGGAGCAGTCCTTATGATGTAACTAGCTGTATAGCGGCAAAGCAATATGCAATCCTAGATGTTCTCTGATGTGTCTCGGAATAGTGCTGCATCTGTGGATTTACGCACAGAAGAATCAGGGCTCTTAGTACAGATTACAAAATATTTTTTGAAATACACAAGATCCTTTTGAATGTTTTTGGGGTCTTCAATCCTGCTAATTTGATTTTGCAGACCTGTGCGGATCTCTGCAAGCCCAGGGCGAGTCCTGCAAGATATAAAAATATCTGAAAACTGATGAACCCCTTGGTTCAGGTTGCTGCGAGCGAATCCACTTTCAAAGCAGAAGAAGATATTAAACAAGCAGTTGACTGACAGTTTGGTGTTGCGGACACAGTACTGCTGACTTTGATTCATCTCAAACATGAAGTTAATCCTTGAGGAGGTCTGTTCTGGAAATTCTCCACAGAGCCATTGCTCAAATGGAAAACAGATTCTGTAAAAGAAGCCTGGACCTGATGACAGCTGTAAATTGTCTTCCTATAGCTCTTCTCTAGATCTGGACCTGTTATAGCACTTGGAGGACACTGACACATCGTACTTAAGAAATAAAAGGAATGTAGCGAGGCTTAGGTTACTGAAGAAATTCTTAACTCAATCTGTGGACCTCTCAGCAGTGCGTAGCCACCATTAGAGGCTACAAGGAATCATTCCCTGAGCTGCGTACTGGTGACACAAGAGTCCTGGACTTCATGGAAACATGATAGATGTGTCATTTAAAGAGGCGACACGGCAGGTTACTTTGACACACGTCTTTATTCCCTTTATTCAACATCTCATAACACTGAACAGCCACTCCAAACCCCGCGCAGCCGCCCTCTCATGTCCCGCGTGTAACAGGCGCCGTGGAAGCAGGAGCGCAGAAGCGGCTGTAACACTCGAAATGTCTTGTACCTTTACATTTTCAATAAATGGGAAATAGGCGCTCGGTATCTGAAATATTCAGCACCGGACGTGTTTTCAGGAGTCAATTAGACTTGGATAATGAAAAACAACTCTATGGGTGTTTTCCAGCGGGCTGGTTTGGCATTATTTACGTTTATTTATTTTGGAAATAATAGTTTCGGTATCCGACATTTTAGCATCCAACATTTTTTCAGGGTCGAATTAGATTCGGAAATCGAAGGATTACTGTGCCACGTTTAACCATATTAACTGTGTCTTCATATACAGGCATCCCTCGTTGTCACAACTCTCACTGTCCAAATACTCGCTATAACGAATTGCAAAAAAATGTGGTCACCAGACTGTTTCTTCACTCACTGGTGTGCTGCAAATCCAGCTTTTCTTCTATTTTTCTTATGATTTATAGATTTTTATGGGCATTTTAAATTGCTCATGAAAATCAAACAAGACCTGGAAATTAAACATCCTTTACGGAGTCCGACTCCCACATGAAACAGGTTCGATTTAATTCGTCGAGTCTCTGCACCGCGCGTGCTGGTATTTGTGTTGAAACAGCGCGCCCTAGTGGCCACTTCCCGTTATGTCCATTACATTGCTCTAATAAGGAGGAAGAAATTGTATCAGCGGTAACTAAATACATTTGGAAATTCTTTGACAAAAATCAAAAGCCGCATAACAATGTTGTTAAATTACTTGTAAGAGCAGTTTGGTTTACACAACTAATCGTGTCCACTATTATAATAGTGTGATGTGCTGCTATGTTATTTTAACACAATGCGTTTTACTGTGTGTATAAATTTAAAACAAGTAAAACTCAGAAACTGCCTTAAAAATGTTAAAACTTACTGACATTCTGATCACCTACAAATATACACAGCATGCTAATTAAGCCTTTTAAAATTAAACTTACAGAAGTGTATAAATAGAAATGAAAAAAAATTGAAATAAATATGCATTTATTTGTCGTTTTTGTTGCAGTTAAAGTGGTTGCAAAATTTGGACGTATTATTATAAAGCGGAAGCAAAGTGAGGGCAGAAAAACCTGTTCCCGCCCGGTTTCGAACCGAGGACCTTTCGCGTGTTAGGCGAACGTGATAACCACTACACTACGGGAACTTGGCGACTGCTTGAAGGAACCGGCTGGCTATTAAAAGTCAAAAGTTGTGTTATTAATATATTGCATTAAATGTTTTAATATGTAAAAGGTATAGCAGTATTAAAAAGTACTCCAAAGTCGCGTGCATGCGCCCAGTTCCGGTCGTTTTTTTCAAGTATAGGGTCGGGTTCCGGTGTATCTGCTAATGAGTTTAAATGAATTATTATTGCATCATGTTTTAAATGCATTTTAATATAAATAATTTAGTAGCCCATTTTATGCGCTTCGCTCCCGCTCCTGTTTAACCGTTCACAGTGGAGGAACTAAAGCGAAAGCTCGCAAAGGGAGAACGAATGGGAAAGAAAGCTGCGGGGGGCTTCATTGTGGCAACATGGCCTGGTAGTAACAGCCGATCGCGACTTGACTGGGGGCCGACAGTGTAGGTGCTCAGATGCTGTTTGGCGCCTCTTCTTTCCAGCGACACGTGGACCGCAGATGTGGCCGCGGCTTCCAGCCAGAAACACGTGTCAGTGTCACCACGTCATCCAGCAGTTAATAACCAGTCAGTGCCGGTTATTGTTAAATCGCAACTTTTACGCGCGTGTAGAGTTCTACTGTCGGTATATCAGGGCACTCTGGTCGCTGTCCCTGCTCGCGTGGCAGTGAAAGTGTTCTGCGGGGTCATTTCTGACGAATGTCAGGAGATCGCAGCCACGAAGAAGCGGGACCTGGTCGTGATGTTAATGTGGGGATGAACACTGACACGTGGACCAACCATTTCTGTAATGTCAGTTATGTAAGAATTACTTGCCGCTATATGACACCACACTACAAGTTCGAAAGTGCGGCGCTTATTACAGACCCCCCACAAAGAAGCAGAAACTGACGATAACAGAGAGCGTGATCGCGACAGCTCATGTCCGCAGTTGGATGTGATGCGGTTGTTATGATATTTGATTGTTTTTTTATGATTTCCTGTTTGATTTTCATGTTTTGTTGTTATGAATTAAATTGTTTGGGTCACAGATCAAGGATCAAATATCACTGCTGCTGCACCAGCCCCTTGTCATCACCTGGGCTGTAGGACCACGTAGTGCTGGGCAGGAGTTTTATGCGCTTGTGAAAAATAATAATGCTACGAACGTTTTTATTAATCAATAAACTTCACAGGAACTGCAGCAAACAGAAAAAAACCTAAATAAAATCAATATTTTCTGTGACCAGCGTTTGCCTTTAAAACAGCATCAATTCTCTGTTAGGCCAGTGTGTAGTTTTTTCAAGGTATTCGGTTGGTAGGTTGTTCTAGGCATCTTGGAGAACTTGCCACAGTTCTTCTGCAGATGCTGGTTGTCGTACTTGCTTCTGTCTCTGCCTGTAACCCCAGGCACCACTGTGATGTTGAGATCAGGGCTCTGTGAGGGTTAAACCATCTGTTACAGGATTTCTCCTTTTTTTCACTGAAGATGGTTCTTTATGATTTCGGCTGTGTGTTTCAGGGTCGACGTAAGGTTCACACACATTAGAGAGCATTAGAGAGTGTGGCACATGGAGACACAGAGCACCTATTTCTTATGTGCACAAATAAAAACAAATATTAAAATCAGTGCAAAGTAAAAATGGAGAAATTAATAAGAAATTATGCAGAACTGTATAATTGATGACAGTGTATGACTCGATAAACTAGATATATCTTAAAAGTAAAATAAAATCATTTGAGCTCATACTACAACATTGTATTTGGTACTAATGTTTGACTTAAATATTTTCCTTGAATATACCTCACATTTCATCTACGTACTATAAATACTTCCAAGTGGCAGTTACCTATAAAGACTTCATTTTGTGCATTTAGGACCGTGACTCTACTGTGAAATGACTGGTGGAAGGGCGAGCGAGTGCAGTATAGCTGTGTGGACTCAGTTTTTAAAAATTTAAACAAAACTGCATTGCCTTGTGATTGATTGTACATTTTATATTTAGATACAAGATGACATTTTGGAACAAGTTATGCAGCCATTGAAAGAAATGTGTGACTTGTTGCCTAGCAGCTCCTTTCACATCTACACTCTTATTATTACAAGGTGTGGCTCCCTCTCCTTGCAGAACTGCTGTGCCCTTTACTGCTCCTTCTTTGTCATTAAACAAACTTGACGTATCGTCGGCGATTCAGTACAGATGGTCCTCACCACACGCTGCTGCTTATATGGCCCCAGAAAGTGATTCCTATAAACAACGTACAGGTCAAGGCTGTTTTCCCCTTAAGAAAGAGAGGAAAACATTATAACGTAGCTCAAGCTTTGTTAACTTTCGCCAGTCTGGTGTTAAACATCATTCTCACATATAAACAGGCCGTTCGCAACTTTTGATTTTAAGTTTAAACGCATTCCTCGGCATGTCTAGCCACATGTTGAAAGGTTTAATGTTGTCTGTAGTGAGAAATGGTCACAAACAAAGAACGATGCCTCTGGGAAGTAACATGCATGGGGGTGCAGTACAGCTAGAACATCTGTAGTGTGCAAGAGGTGGACTTTAAACAATGAATCCTTGTGTTATGGGTGAAGTTATGTAATAAATGATTTAGCTGCTGGGGCTGAATAGGAGACTGTGGTGAGTACATATATAATAAGTTCTATAATTCCGAATGAATTTGTTGTATGTGAAGTGAATGTGGCTGTGGCCTTCGGGTGGGGAAAATGGAGGCATGGGGACAGCAGAAAGTTACAGCCAGCAAGGGAACATGAAAAGCTCGCTCTGTCAGACTCAAGTCCCATGATGCTGCAGTCTAAACACAGCAAAGTGAGCCTTTTGCCATATATCCATTGCAGCTGAAGGCTGCAGTCCTCCAAGAAGCTAGTTAACCTGCAGGTCCGCTGTTTTTGACAGAAAGACACTATGCAAAGCCCACTATAGACACACAGTCCTCTTAGAGGCTGAACACACTGGCCAACAATTCTTATGTAAATACACCTATATCTTATAGGCTGTTCTAGCCCCTAGTTCTTAATATAAGGAGTGTAATATATTAATACCTGACTGGGTATCTGAGTCAGAAAGTCCCCTCATAAACGGTTTTATCCTAGCAAAGTCAACACATCTCAGAGAAATATTGGAAATAGGCACAAGTAGGAGTGTAACACTAGGTGGCAGCACTGTGCCCAGCATCTGTGTTCTCAGTCTTTGCCTCCTGTGGCCTGGTTCAAACGTTTTGATTTCCTTCATGTCGGTTTGGTCTGTAAGTGACCCATTAAGAGTTGACGACACTAACAGCCCATTACAGTAGGTATATTTTATTGTTGTTTATATTTATATTGTTTTTATTTTTTAAACTACTTTTCACTATTACACGTCTGTTCTGTATTACTTATCATAGGGAATCAACACTAACTTATGATACTAAATGAAAAAAGAATCTGTCTATTGATGAGTGCATTAAGTATTTGGTAGTGGAGTAGCTGGTGTTTAAATTGTTCTCTTTCACCCTGAGATGGGTATTTTGGAGAAATTAACGGGTTTCTCAGACAAACCCAAAACAAACTGTTGTCCTAATAATACGTAATGGAAATTACTTCCCGGTGTCTGACGCAGTGCTGGAGCTCTTTCTAGGAACAGATAACATTCCAATACCCAGTGGAGAAACTATTGACGTGCAAATTCCTGGCCCCTTGAGTAGCGGGACACTACAGTATTTCAAAGTAGTTGCAAGAAGGCAGTAAAACGTTAGCAGAAGTTATATACAGTTTTATTAAGATATTATAGCATTTTTTAAAAGTTTTTTTTAGAAAGCGTAACAAATATTTGGAGGAATGCCTGTACTGTGTAGCTTTCATTGTTTATCATTTCATCGTAAAAGCGACTGAATTTACGCACAAATAGAGTTAGAAACAGACTTGAGGCCCCAGTTATGTTACTCTTACCCAAAGCGGGGCGAAATTAGCATCCATAAATTTTTTTTCCATTTATAAACTATACGGTATGGGCGGGAACTAACGAGAATCGCTGCTGTCGCTCTTGCGGGAAACAGGTAAATAAATGTGATTGAGAAGCGGATTGATCGCTCGTTCAGATTCCGAGCACTGCGGCAACGGGAAAGTCAATGGCAATTGGAAAGTAAGACTAACGTAAGTGTGGATCGAGCGAGGCCTTTTCTCTTTGTCCACTTCCAAGATGAATCGCCTTTTCCTCATCTTTTATCCGCAGGGGGCCCATAAACAGCCCAGCACGTTGTCCCGAGAGCGCATCTTCATCTGTCCGTGTCTGCTGCGGAAACCACCAGAAACGCACCAAGACTCACATATTTCGAATTGCATGTACTGTTAATTATATATTATTAAATATTATAGTTATTGGTTATTTCAATTTGATTGTTTTCACTCCACACAACAAGAAAACAAAACCTTTATTTCATTTTCCAAGATTTGGTTTTCACTTTAGCGCCCAGCGTGATAAGCCCTTTACCACTAGGTGGCGACAAATCATAGTAGTTTGCCCACAGCCACCTGAACCCATTTCTGTTGCTACGTAAAGAACTTCAAGTTTCTAATAATATTTCTTCACTATGATGGACAGCTGAGTTACGTGAGTGTGAAATCTGATATAAATTAAGATTCTGGTAGCAGAAACGCACTGAGTTCACCGACACATGTTCTCTTACTGTCGAAAACCGCGTATCTTAATCGTGGTTTAAGTGTAAAATCCCTAATTGTGGCGAAGATCCCAGCGAAAGAGAAAATATTTTGTAAAAAAAAAAAATCATGAATGATAAATGAGAATATTCCCTTAAAACGTGTACTACCGGATACATTAAGCAGGAAATCGAGGTCAGTGTGAGAGTTTCAAATGCATTCAAATGCATTTCGTTTGTATAATGATTTCTTTACTGTTACCTTTATGCAGTCCGGTGTAGCCACTAAAACAATAATTTACAGAAGACAAAAGGGGGGTTTTAGAAAACTTTAATGAGGAATATTAGACTTTTTCAGCATTCCACACTTTATGTTTTATATGTATGATCTGAAATAAACACACGATCTCCCGCACACACATACATATGTGTGTGCGTGTCTATTTTTACTGAGAATTACAAAGGGAAACTTTGTGAGACTAGCTATCATAATTTCATGTTATTATTTTTAAAAGCTGTTTTGGACTGTAAAGTGCAGTAGACTAATTGGAAAGTCATTCGCTAGTTATATCTGCTCGCGAAATGGAATGAAAAAATGAACCGGGTCAATACTTAATACTAAATTCTATATATCACGTAGAAGCAACATATGACTTTTTTTCTAATTTAAAATATTTTGTGGCAAATGAAAGTATCGCCTATGAAACTGGTTCGATGATTATTGAGTTCTTCTTGTACAAATTAGTAAATCACATTTATCATCCTAAGTACGCGGTTTAGATAATGCAGTAAACTGGAAATGAAGTCTTGAGGTCTTCTCCACGTCACACTGGATTGAACAGGCGATATGCTTTCGGAACAGAGTTACTACCTTAGATACCCGCCTCAAAAAAGTGTAGCGGTGTAAAGGTAAAAAGGAGTAACACATAAAATATATTGGCCAAACTGTTTACCGTTAAAGTGGTTGTATTTGGTACGTGAGTGTTGTTAGTGCTGTCAGACAGGCGGACGTCACTGAGAGTGACGCACGTGCCGGTCAGTCAGGTGGAAAATGGGGAAAAAAAACTTTATATGTATAATTCAAACTTATTTGCAATTAATGTTTGCAGCGCTGTGCCTCTGTGACGTGTATAATTTCTTATGAATTTTTACGTTGTCATTTGCTCACATGTAACAGCTATTATATATCACCAAACTATAATACATTTCAACTTGTTTGATTTATTGTGTGTGTGTGTGTGTGGTTTTAACTGCTCCGGTATTGTAACTGTAGGTGTAGGTAAGGTGTGACCCCCCCCCACCCACTGTGACTCCTGCACCACCCAGTACTGAGTGCAGTGAGAGCAGCACATGCGCAGTATGAACACAGCCTTGACGTTGACCATAATCCTAACGCTAATGTAACATTGTAGTACTGGTGGAGTAACTGGGGATTAATGGTTATATAACAGTGTAGTACTAATGGAGTAAATATGTAGTAATGCCAATGTAGCAGAGTACTGGTGGAGTAACTACAGAATAATGGTAACATACCAGTGTAGTACTAGTGGAGTAAATATGTAGTGATGGTAATGCAGTGGTGGAGTAGCAGGGGAGTAGAAGGGAATGGCCTGACATGAGGGAGCTGTTTTGTTCCGATCCATTGCCATGAATTTGGGCCGTCTGGCTGAGCTCCACCCTGGACTGTGTGGTGTCTGTCTCTCCTCATGTTTCTGCACAGACCCTCTGGTGGACCATCATTAGTATGAGCTGCTCCAGTCAGCTGTTTTGACAGGTGGTTTGACATTATTTACTTCTCACCCCATTCTGTGTGATATCTCCATTCCAGGCCTGACACCAAACCCCATAAAATACTGTGAGTATCCTGCTCCTCAGGCTTCCCAACAGACATAACACAAATGCTTTCTATTGCTATTACATGTGAAAAGTACAGCGAGATTAAAAAAAGTTTGTGGAATGGATGCTTCTTGAAAAACAACCCTGATTTATTTAATTTTTTCAGAGTATGGACTTTAATCAGCTCCAATAAGTCATTCGTCTTTCCAGCAACACAGAACCTGAGACCCAGATAAGGATTTGTAAAAAAAAAAAAAAAGGTTTAATACATATTGTGAGAGGCAGTGCTTTCCGTTTTGTGTGACGTTTGATGTCGCTCCATGTCAGTGGATTCATCTCAGAACATCATCTCAGAGCAGTTATCTGTTCTTCCTTTGGGTTGTGAAATCTACATGCTTTCCGTTTAAAGACATTTAGCTGCAGTATTATACGGAAGTAAGAAGTCAGTACAAACAATATAAACACGTGGTGCCATTAACACTGAAGGGGAAAAGGAGGACTTACTATTATGTTTTAATCTTTTGGGTGTCAAACTTTAAAAGCAGATAAATGCCCATTTTAAACGACTGCTTCTAATTAATTTTACTTTAATTGAATACTAACCGATATCAAATTAATATTAACCGTTTGAGGACAAAAACAAGTACTTAAAGTAGATTGAAAGAACAACAGTGTTAATAACAGGTTGTGAGGAGGCAGAATGTGTAAGTGAATCTTCATGGTCGGTGTGGAGTCGCGCGCCCGTCCGCCTGACAGTCCAAACCGGCTCGTGCGCGCGTGCCTCAGCCCGGCTGACGGGCGCTGCGAGTCGGTCGCCGTTCGAACCCCTTTCTGGGCTCAAGTTAGAGTCTGTTCCTGCTTCACGATATATTCTCACGACGATCTATTTGACCGAATGAATTTGTTATCATTATATGAATTATTTAGCCCGAATGATAGCGCCAGCTAATGCCGGTGCAATCAGGTGTTGTACTGTACACGTGGCCGTGTGTTGGGGTTCGGGTGTCAAACCCCGCACCGCGCTTCAGCTCACTGGGAAATATTGCACTGTTCTTCCTCAAACGCGAGCTTTCGCTCAAGAAAACAGCGCGCGCGTCGGCATTATACTTTTATTTTCAGAGCTATAAATGTAGCGCTGCTTTCTCCGCAGTTAAAGTGTCATTGGCGATTACGCACGGTGGGTTAAGCGACTTGATTCTCTAAGCTGCGCATCTTTCCCTGATTTTTGAAGTTGCTTGCTGAATGCAGCCTTGATAAATATCCCTGCTGATCACTTGATTGATTACCTCCCTCAAAGGTCACGCGGGCGCGCAGTAATTTCCTCGCGCCCGAGGCCACCTTTTCACTTTCGGTCTGGCGCGACAGCCCCAACTATACAAATTATTTTTTGTTTTAACCCCTATATAACCCCACCAAAACAGCAGAATACACCAAATCGCCCGGGTGTCGGATTTTAAACAATTATCTTTGCGGCAATTATCTAAAAGAAAATTATATTCCGGGGAAAAAAGTTTAGATAAGTCAAAGGTTGGTGTGAATTTTCCTGTACTTTCAGACGGTGCTGAATTTGAGGTATTGGACAAACTATTAATTTAGCTGTACAAGCAAGGGTCCTGAACCCAATTAATTCCTAATAATCAGAGCCCACAGGGCTGCGCGGATGTGTGCGTCGCTCCCCGAGGTCAGCGGACCACAATAAAGTATGGTACATTGTGGAAGTGCTGTGGAGAGCAGTGACTTATTGCGGGGAACGAAAACTGCGTCCATTTAGGCTAATTGCGCGCGCGCGCGCGCCGCCTCGAACTGCGGCCGTGGGTCTCGCGCCTCCCGCACACGCCGCGAGCTTAGTGAGAGACTCCACTCCGGAGCCAAAACACGCTCTACTAACTATGCATTAATAATACTGATGCTTCCGGTCCTGATCACCGAATAAAGACACCTCCGTTTCATTAAAAGCATTTAAAAAAAAAAAACGAATATATACAATATATTCTAAAGGACATTTTTAAAATTGGACAACACTAAGACACTCTGCGAAAAAACCTGTAAATTTATTTGTGTGTTCTTCCAAAAATGGTTTTAAAACATTACATGTTGTAGAAAAACCGAAATCGAGTGCTTAGTCTTAGACGAATTTGCCCACTGGTGTTAACTATATTGTGGAAAAGAACTGAGTTTAATTTTATAAATAAAAATTAACTGGAGGAGTATTAGAAACTCGACACTCAGATTTAAACAGTTTAATTGCAAGTGGAAAAAATAAGCTATGTCGGGACAAATTTAAGCAATTATTATATAGACTATTTATACATAAATACAACTAATTTTAACGGGCTTATAAGTAGCCTGTGTTTGTATTTGAAATATTATATAAAATATACAGCTGTAATGGAAGTGTCAAGAGTCATCAGACAGTGTGCGTTAGTTGAATTAAATGAAATGCATTTATCACACACGAACCGTGTTAAAAATGCAAACTGTTAAACCGTAACCACCGATCTTATTATCATCACTATTACTGGATCCATTTTATTAATGAATTTATTTATTGCTAAAGTATGTCATTAAAAAGCAAACAGATACTTAAAGTATTGACGTTCGTAACTCTACAAAAACAGAGGTTAATTTAGGCTCCCGAAACGCTAACAGATTAGCACAATTAATGCGGATTATGATGTTTTTATGTCTTTTATGCCTGATTGTACAGTAAGGGGTTTTAACAATTAAAACGGTCTATTTCTAATTATTGTCTGTTATTATCAGTAACCATTTATCACAAGGTTGATGGACTACAATTGTTCAGAAAGTAATTAAATGCATTTGCACGGTTGATAACACGGATTAATTCATAAAGTACTACACAGATTAATGATGGTCCCCAATGCAAAAAAAAAAAAAAAAAAAATACAGTTGTATCTGAGCTATTCCTTTCCACCTCTGGTCACATCCAGGGAGGGGCAAATATTTGCATTAATTCAGAAATATTCATAACGGCGGGCAAAACACATTTAAAATGTATTAATAAAAAGGTTAATGAAAACGCTTCACGTGGGTAATTCGCGTGAACATTGATGAATGTGATTAATTTGAAGAGAAAGGTGCGCACTTTCACCGCGCTTCACTGTAACGAAGGTGTGCGGCTCCTTGTGGATCCAGACTTGAGGGACGGACTCCGCTCCTCACGCAGTGATCTCTGAAGGTCCGATCCGCCAGGAGATCTCCTGACGACGCCCATGTGACAGCATCAGTCATATCAAAGTGATAAATCGCTCCAAACTTTTTTGTGTTGGCGGCGCTGGTTCGCTTGGTTTTGCGCATGTGCGAAGGTGTCCGAACTGACAATGTTGGAGAGATAGTGAGTTCGGATTGAGAAACACAGAGAAAAGGACAGGGGAAAAAAGAAAAAGGAGCACGAGATCCAGGGAAAAAAAAGAAACCCACGTCGAAAGACTGGCACCATGAGGTCCAAAGGCAGGGCACGGAAACTGACCACGAGTAGGTGCAATATCCCTTTCTATGCCTTTCAAACTGCCATCTTGAACATGTGTCTCCGCTGCATTCGCTCTCTCTGCTAAGCACAGTTGCGACCCGCGTGAGATGTAGATGTTTGCAGCACCGCCGGTGCGGAGCGACTTCTCATCTCCCCGTGGCCACCTACCGGGGACGAGCTGGGCGCGAGGACCGGTCCCGCAGACATGGACCCAGACTGCTTGTTCGGCAAAACACGTCAAAGTCAACTGAAAAAGTTGCTCAGCCGGTGCGGGACTTAAACGGGGGACCGAACGGTTGGGGATGTTTAACTTTGCGTGTAGTGCGCGCTGTCGCGTGACTTGCGGGTCCAGTTTGCGGGACGGCGCGACTCGCGCGGGTTCGAGTCCCGGTCCGTGCGCGCACCTCGACCCGCGCAGCAGTTTGACGAGGCAGATGTGTTCGGTCGGACGTCCCGAAAGAAGAAATCGAGAATTAATATATGAGCAGGTACCAGTGATGCCGGAGAACTTTGCGAAGAATGAGAAAATTTAGCCTTATTTTAACTTTTTTGTCATTTTGCAATAAGTGCAACATATTAAAAAAGTGCGGCGTGTGTGTGTGTGTGTGTGTGAGTGTGAGAGAGAGAGTTGTGCAGTGTGGAGTGGTGCTGTATGACTTGCGTATGGCTGTTGTATGATTGTTTCTGTAGTGATGGAAATGGATTTATTAGCACTGTGTACCGCTCTTCCTCGCTCCTCACCACCACTTTATTCACATTCCGTTTCAGCCAGAAAATGCCAATCTTGTAAGTTAATTCTCCGATTTGTTCGATTGTTCGAATAATATTTAATGAAGTTTCCTTTGGATTCCTCGTGACTCTAGTAACTTTTATTGTTTTGGTGTCCGGAAACGTTACACAAATATATTAAACCTTTTCATTCAGCTTCTAGGACTCTTCCATTAATAGTCATTTTTGAGGGGAAAAAAAACCTAAATATTACGGTTAAACGGCTTTCATTGATTATGGGACGTTTTATTTGATTTTAAAACTGCTGTAGTAAAACCTGGGCATTCATATTTATTTGAAGTACTTGTGCACAATTTCTTCACATATCTGTTATTAAATTGTACTCAATCAAGACTGCGGTGTGTTTTTCGAACCGTCTGAAGCAGTTAATTCGAATGCAAGGAGCGACTGGGAAACATTTTATGTTTTAATACAATCTAATAATCCTTTTTACAGCAAAACACTGTAGGCCAGAGTAGTATGAAGGTGATCGGTGTGGTTTTCCTGTGGAACTCCTCCACCCACTCTACTCCATTTGGGTATAGTTCATTTTCATTTTCTTCTCTCAGTTACACTCAGTCATGTAAGACACCACAGCCCATAGCCCTTGTGATCACACACCCGATCCCATATGATCACACATGGTCACAAACGGTCACACGATCGCAAGTATTCGACCGGCTGCAGGGGAGCACAGCACTCGGGTCCGACTGCACTGTGAAGGATGATGATATTACTGCAAACGTGTGTTTGAAACTGGTTGGGGAAATGTTTGTGTTTTATTGCAGCTGGATATCACACAGAGGCCAGTTCTAAAGTTCACTGCCACAAAAATAAAGAAAACCTGTTTAGGTAATTTCAACATCAGTCTGAAATCTTTAAGACCGGATAAACAGCAGTATCAACTCCCACCCCAGAGCAGGTCAATGTTAACAACTTTTTAATTTATGGAAAACTTACTGCACAGGACAGATTGTGGAAGGAAATATTCATAAATGCGTGCAGATGTGTCAGTGTTTGCCTATCTGATATTCTCTTTATTGACCATCACTTTAGTGTGATGTACCTCTATTAGATAATAATGTATACAAGAAATTACTAAGATAATAATGTGAAATAATACATGAATTAAATTGTTAAATACTTTAGTTCGACCACAAAAAATAGGAGGGTAAGAACACATGCATTTGTGATTCAAATGGGATGTTCCTGATATTGTTGAATTATGTTGCAATGTAGATTTTGAAATGAAATTTACAGAGATATCTTAAAATATGCCAGCCCTGAAAACCTTTAAAATGTAATTAGATTTGAGTGTAATTAATAAAATGTAATAAAATGTGCTACAATGGGAAGTGATAAAGGTGAGGTCCTATACTGGCACAGCAGACTGGATTTTACTCTTAGAAGGGCGTTGATAGAGTTCCAATTACAGAAAGTGATGTGTGTGTGTGTGGGTGTGGGTCTGGGTGTGTAAGAAGATGTGTGCCTATGAGGGACAGAATGCTGTTGGTCCCTGGGGACCATGGTCTGCTGGCCTTTCTCCAGCCCTGTTCACTGTGGATCCCCCATGTCTCTCATCGCACTACTCTCACGATCCCAGGGAGGATCTTTCAACACACACTGTGGCCTGTTTAGCTCGCCCTCATGTGTTTTTGTGTGTGTGTGTGTGTGTGTGTGTGTGTGTGTGTGTGTGTGTGTGTGTGTGTGTATTCGAGCTTGGATGGCATTAACATTGTGTGATGTGTGTTGTGGATGAGTACTGCCCTGTGGGCCTCATGGTTACAGGTGATGGCTCGGCTTTGTCATGCTTCAAATGTGCAAAATTTTTAACACCATCCAAGGGCCATAAATGGCCAAGTTTTCATCCTGCTCCCCTAAAAAAATGTCACGATAAAAGCATGTGTGTGTTAGTGTAAACAACTTGGGGTCAGTATAGTCCGTTTGGTATTACACTGCAAAAGGTACCCATTACGTAGAGTGTAAACGATCCTCCGGATTAGAGGAGTTAAACAGTGTGTAATATCTACAATGTGAGAAAATTGTTTGGTTTTAGTGAAAGGGATCCCCGGAATTTGACGTATGTGTTATAATGTTAAGGTGTCTGCATTCCAAGATTTCAGGACTTAGTCTGATGTTACACTATAGTCAGAAATGTGTCTCTAAGCTTTAAAAAGTAGAAATATTTTGTTGCCAGGTTGGGTATGAAATGCATTTTTTATATTGTATATTAAACAATACAGCAAAATACAATTTGAAGAAAGAAGCATTCAAAATACTTTGTAATTACTTCTAATTTTCACAGTAACTGTAGTAATTCTGTGCCCATTTTGATAAAATAGCTTGTACAATATGTATTTGAAAAATTAATTGAAAAAAGTATAGCTATGCAAATGTGGTACTGCTGTGCTGTTTTTATCATATTGTCCACTCCACAGCACTACAGAAATCCAGCCGATGCAGTGTGGTGCAGAATCAAACGGAAGCGGTGATGAGGAGAATAAAGCAAAATATGCCAGTGTGGATTTGGATGAACAGTGTGTGAAACATTGGTGTGCCACCCCCCCACCCCCCAGCCTTGGTCAGCCACCCAGCCACCCCCCGTCAGGGTTTCATTCCCTAAGAGTGCGTCTGCATTGTGTAATGGGCCATGCATCAACTGTTTGTCTGCCGTAGCTCATTATAACCACAATTCAAAAGGGTTAATGGATCGGGCCATTTAAAAGGTGAGAGGCGCAGGCAACTGGAGAGGAACCCTATTAAACAGCCGTTGTTGAGGGGACTCCAGCCTCACTGTGCAGTTTAGAGCCTACGCAACTTCTAGAAATAAATGTGACCCATGTGCGGATCTAAACTAGTTCCAGATCTAAATGAGCTCCAGGCTTAAACCACTTCTAGTTAACAGCCTCTTAATTTCCAGCCAGAAAATATACATGCTGTATATAGGTCTAAGTACTATTGAAGAAGCATGTTGAATATTTTAGTGTATAACCATGTTTTAAGTGCTTGGTTTTATATTTTTACTCTTTTTTAGCAGTGTTGGGTTTTTATTTAACAATGACTGTAACAGTTTTAGAGAAGAACGCAGTAAAAAATATATACCTAGTGAAGCTTAGGCTTTGGTACACAAGTCCTCAGACTTCCAAAATATAAATTGTCAAAGCTCTGTGGAACTCTTATTAAACCAAATGAAAACATTGAATCTGAACTGTTTAATTTTGTAAGGACAGGTGTTGGATCAAGCAGTTGTGTAAGAGACGGACAAATCGGTGACACTGTTAGAAAGCTGTTCTGTTCTCTTGAAAAAACATAGTCCTTGTTTCAAAGTTGTCACCTGGTTAGCTTTTGTTTTTCTTAACGATTTGGTGAAATAGTCATACACAGTGCAGGCTTTGGTTTGGACTGTTTTCTCTGTGTGTGAGTGTGTGTGCGCCAGCCTTGAGGTAAGGCATGATGAGACCAGTTGCTGCTGACTTAATCGGCCCTGCAACTGGAATTCCAGACCTATTCCGTTCTGCGCAAAAAAATCGAGTGCATCACTTAAGGGTCTAATGCCCCCAAGAAGGTGTTTTTTCCAGTTTGGGGTCTTAAGATGGTAACTGAGCCAAGCTGGCACAGTAACGGTGATGATCCGCAGCCTGAAGGGTGTGCACAGGAGGTGAGGGACTGCTGGCAATACAGACTGTGTGTGGGAACAACCAGGGAGGGTCTGTGTCCGGCCTGGGAACTGCACTCTGTTTACCACAGGGAAATCGCACCAGGGCAGAACAATGAGCTAACCTTACCCTTCTAAATAAAAAAAAAAAAAGAAAAATCTTTTTCTTTTTCAAAGGGTCATAGAGATATAGATAGGGTTCACACAAAAAGCTGCAGTCTGGGATACAAGAATGCCAACTCTGAGGTCATCTCCAAGTTTCCTCAGAATGAGGGAGATTTTCATAACTCCATGTGTGTTTGTTTAAGCGTCTGGATATCACCACTTCTGATCAATAGTGGTCGAGGGCCTGTTTCCGTGGTGAGGCTGGGTTTGTGGTCTGTTTGAGGAATGAGGTCTGTTAGCTAATTAAACTGCTTCAGAGACATTCCCGGCCAATCAATCACCTGAGTGGGTCACTGGGAACGCTGGAGGACCCAGGAGAGAGCAGTCACCAGCAACTGCAAGCTCTTTCACGCAGCTGGAGGGCTTGGCACAAGCTGTGGTCGGCTGGACCTCTAGATCCACTTCATGAACTGAGTAACATCAGAGCTCAGAGCAGGGCTACCAGTGGGGTGCCTGGGCTGTCTGGCAAAGCCCCTTAAGGAGTGTATTTCTTGTGAATCAGTGCACGTGTGTTCTCGTGGCGTGTACACACGCATTCAAATGCCAGTGTCTGTGTTCATTGTATTCATTTAGCGCCAAAGCAACTTGCAGTGACTGACCCATTTATACAGCTGGGTAATTTTTACTGGAGCAGCTCAGGGTAAGTACCTTGCTCAAGGGTACTGCAGCAGAAGGTGGAACTCAAACATGGATTTTCAAAGTGGCATCTTTAACCACTGTGCTACCTGTTGCCATCAGCGATTGAGTAGGTGTGTGGTTTTTTTAAGTGTCACAAGCATGTGTGTGCAATTGAGTGAGTGTGAGAGTGTACTTAGACTATGAAGTACAGGAAGCTTTTTCACTTATCCTTTCCCAGGCTGACATTTTCATTCTCCGGACATCAAGTGTGTCAAATATTTACACACCCCTCCTGTCTGGCCAGAGTCTAAACACTGCTGCATATGAGTGGTGGGAGGCAGCAGACAGGTGCTTGCAGTCCTACAGTTTGGCTGCAGTGCGTTGCAAAAAGTGGTTTTTTTGAAGGTCAGGTACATGCCTCTGTGTGTGTCTGTGTGTGTGTGTGCGTGTGTGTGTTTGCGCTTGCGAGTGCGTGTGCACGTGTGCACAGGGGCCCAAGTGTGGCGGACACAGTGACGTTCAGCTGTTTGTTCCAGCTTCTGTTGTGAAATGTTTCAAGTGCTAGCTGCAGGGGTGGAGAGCCAGGGGAGGGGGGTCTTGTTCTTTCACACACTGGAGCTTTGCCACAAACAGGAATTATCCAACAATTGCTTTGTGAAACTTCAGATAACAATTTGTTCGGCTGCGCCGTGATCTCAAGGGGGAAGGAAGCGCTTTCTCACAGCTTTACAGGGAACTTTATAGGAAGGAGCAGGTTGGGCCCATCTGTCTCTGCTGGGGAGGGCCTGCGTAGAGCTAAATGAGGCACCTGGGCCCACGACTCAGTTTTAATCTCACGTCATTTCTCACCTCTTCGTGCAAGGATCCCGTTGATCTGCGAAGAATGTGGCTACATATGTTGGGCAAAGTGTACATTTTCCCTGACCACAGGCCAGTATGAACTGATGTACTGCGGTCGCATCCCAAGGTGAAGATCCAGCTCCCGGGCTAATGTGTTTGTGGACACTTGACCTCGTGCTCCAGGTGAGAAGGAGAACGTACAGGCCCCCGACCAGGAGTCTGTCTCACTTCCTCTTCCTGTAGCGCCTGGAAAGAATGCAGCATGGCAGGAATGCGGCACTGATTAGCACAGTACCTGCAGTTCTGGACGTGGCCACCCGGGCCTCGTGATGAGCTGGAGGAAAGAGCGCACAATAGGATAGTGGAGATTCCTTTCCATGCTGCATTCCAGCAATCCGCTGATGGTCTCCCACTTTGATGAGCTCCTCTTTGCTTCCTGAGATTGTAGCTCCTTTGCAAACACCAAACAAAGGTCCGAGTGTGAGTGAGCTGGGGATGGGCGCTCCTCAGGATGTCCTGTTTTGATTAGGGCTAACATCTCCTGCCTGCTCTACTGTTATTCTAACATGTACCACAGCTTCTCTGTTTCCACTGACTGGGGCTAAGCCGCGTATCATTCCAAGCACGGCTGTTAGGTTTCTTACACACTTACCACTGTCTCAGGCATGCCCCAGGTTTGTCTTTCTTATTCGAATTTTACCCACAAGAGGACAGTGTGTGATGGGGTACAGCGGCGCTCGTTTGTCTTGCTTCACAGGAACAGGTGTAAGCCCATTGTTCCAGTGTACTGCCTCCATGAGCACACTAGTGGAGCACATTCTTTTTTTCATTCTTGCCCCACCAACCCACACGCAAATATACAGAGCTTAGGCCTACACTTTACTTTAACTGTAAATTTAGGCAGCATCCAATAGTTTTTTACAGATAAATATGCCCTCCCGGAAAAATGAAACAAAAAAAACTGGTAGCACATCACTTATCTGATATTTTACAATCCATTTTTCTACACTGTAGCATGTTTGCTTTCCAAGTGGGTGTTAGTCATAAGTGTGTGACAATAAGAGTGTTTTTATTCTATGTTCCTAAATATTTTTGTCCGTAGTCAAAATGCTACTTACAGTAATGTGTCAGTAATTTTGCGTGCATATTTTGTTAATCAGTCGTGCGTGTTATTTTCATGCATCTGCGTGATTTTCCTTGTACAAGTGTGTGTGTGTCTGCGTGCATCAGTGTGTGTCAATGTGTGGGAAGGAAGGGGCTGCAAGAAAGGTGTGAGGTGGTCCCGGGGGTCCCACAACAGACGTCTCTGTCAGTGAGATGATACACCAGTGGCTCAGCATGCGTATGGGGTCAGCAGAAAAGCTAATACAGTTTTTTTCCACAGTCAGTAGAGCAGACATGAAACTCACATTCTCCCTGTTTTGGTTATAGTTATTTTTTACTGTCTCACTGGTGAACACTGCACTTTTGAGCTATCACAACACAAAGGAGGAGTTTAATTTTAGCCTCCTGTCTGAGGACTGACCTCAGAGGGGCACCACCAGCCAAATGAGATGTTATTTTTTAGCCTGTTCCCCTGGATGAAACATTTTAATGGACATATGGGGCTCTGGAAAGCACTGGAAACTTCCCATTCATCAGTGCAAAGAGATACTACATTGACAGTCAGCCGACTGGCCGCCAAACACAACACTTGCTCTGTCCCACTAGTAGCATGGGGTCTGTGCTTGGGGTGTCCTGGCTCCACCTATCCCACATCTCTCCTGCAGGGTAGTTCTACACCCCTGACTATTTCCATTCTGGGGCCCGGGAATCCTGTGCCGATTTGATCTTGGGATGAGAAGGGGTGCGTGGGGTGGGGGTGGTGGCCTAGACTCACCGATCAAATGCGTCACACCTGTCTTGTTGGGCTCCTGCAGGTGTAGCAGGTCGTCCCTCCGCCAGCCCATCAATCGCTGACAGCTGACAGTTTAATTTGGGCAAACGGGCAGCTCATTACTCGTGTAGGCACACAGTGAACATGTGGGCAGCCAGTCGCATCAGCGATCAATGACAAAGGTTGCGGAGGGTGCAAGAGGAGGGGGGTCGTGGTGGTGAGAGGGGAAGCCAAAAAGGGAGGGGGAGGCAGTAGCACTGAAGGTCAGTCCTGAGAGTGGGGTGAAAAACAGGCTGTCAGGGCCAGAGAGATGGAGATATTCCTCTGGCTCTGCGTGCCTAGAAGTACACAATCCCCACCATCATGCACCGTGAAATACTCTACCTCCTCATCCACCAGGGTGTTCTATGAAATACTGCCCCCACACACACACTTGTTTGATTAAGAACACCAGAAAGGAATTTAATGTGGACATTGGCTTATAAATTTAGCCTACAAGGCTTTAACAGCGTGGACTGCTTGCATCAGAGGAAAGGAAATGATCTGCAGCAGCAAGAATAACACTGTTCATGAATAAAACTCACTTTGTGATGAAAGCGTAACTTGAGTGTATTTGCTGGCTCCGCCTCTGGGGCTGGAAAGGGGTGGAGCTTAAGAGTGCTGTACTGGTCACTGGGGTGACAGAGAGATGTTTTCCGTAACCCCTAAAATCAAATACCATTTCGATAAAGAGAAGGAAACTGACTTTTGACACGTTTTCACATTTTATACACAGTTAAACTGATTCCTTCAGTTTGCATTTTCTTTGATATTTTTAAAAAGTTGACTGATGTGATATCTTGAAAAGCTTTTTGGCTAACAGATAGATAGATGTAGTGTGAAAATACATAAGTAGTAGTACTGACAGCTCGGCACCAGTTATACAATAAGATGTCTGTACCATGCTGACACAGAAAGGACACATTACAGGACACTTTGGCAGGAATGACCTCAGTTAGGATCAGACTGGACCAGTTTGCTGCTAAAGGTTCTCCTCTATTTAGCCAGGATGGCCTACAGAGGGAGAGATTCACCGTTCACGTTTTCCAGAGTCCAGTGTAACTCCCAGGACTGAGGCAGCCCTTCTTATTAGCTCATTCAATCTGCTGACATCACCTACAGAAATGCCTTTGCTCCAACATACAGCTACCTAGAAGGCTGCAACAGCCAGAACAGACTAGCAGAACACCTGCAGCAGTGATGTGTGAACTCAAAAAGTCTTGAGCCTCCTCAAAAAGTAAAGGCAGCTGGTCTTGCTTGTATTGATCCTCAATGCCACTAGTCCACTCCAGTCTGTTGCAAAAGTGCATCCCCAGGTACTTTATATGTGTTTGGACTGGAGAAGAAACCAAGACACAAGGCAAACATGTAAACTTCACACAGACTGAACTGGATTCAAACCCACACCCACTCAGTATGACGCTATGGATCTGCTCACTGAGCCACTGTGCCTCCTATATTCAAAATATTGGTGCTAATAAGGAGATTACAGTGAAGCAACTATATATTTATATGTGTATCACAAGTTATAGCATTTCTCTAATTCTGAATAAAACATGCAGTACTGTGCAAAAGTCTTAGGCACCTGTGGGAAAAATGCAATAAAGCAAGGATGGTTCCAAAAATAATGCCATGAATACTTATTAATCAATAAACAGTCTGGTTTTTAAATGTGTTCAAAGAGCACAGCACTATGCAACTTATTATAAAGGCACTTAAAAGTCTAAGTCTAGTGGTTCCCACCTCCTTGCCTGTGGGTTTGGATGTGGATTCGGATCTTTTCTAAAGATACCTGTTTCTTTTGGACTGGTGATTCTCACTGGCTTTTAGTGTCTGATAGTGAGAGTGAATGACTGTGTTTGATTGGTCTATAATACTCTAGGATGGAATGGCATCACATCACACCCAGTGGGTATTTCACTTTGTGCCCCTGGTGTCTGGGATAGTCTTCAGATCACTGTGACCCTGCACTGGAGAAGTCATAATGGACTGTGCCATTATTATCAGCAAACAAAAAGATGTTTTATTTTCAAAGCTTGTTACTATGTGTGAATGTGAAGCGCAAACATATGTTTTTTTATTGTTGTGTGAATTAGTTAAACTGTTAGAAAAAAACCCTTCATAGTTTTTAACCAAAGTCCTCCTAAGGAGCAACAAGGGTCCTGTGTGTCATGATGTTTCTACTGATACAGGTTCAATATCATTTTGTTGGATAAGCTCAAAATCTGGGCCAAAAGAATAGAACTAGCAACACCAAAATATGAAATTATTACACCCAATGTGCAGGTGGCTTTGACTGAAGAAGAATTTTCAAAAAATACACCTAACCTTTTTTTTCTGACAAAGGGGTGTGCACTAGCAAGTGTCAAATTTATTTCTGAAGTTAAGCTATGAAATACTATTGCCTTTTATTGTAGGTAACCTCAATATGTCAAACACCTATTGCGACAGTTGTGGTAACTGACTCCTCAGTGTCACTCCACAAAATTTCTGAATATATAAGTGTAATTGACTTAAAATTCAGAAGTTTATAGACCTTGAAATCTTGGTCCTTAATGCCATATTGTGATTGTAACACTGACATGACAGATGGGTTTTATTATTACCCTTGTGATAAGCTTGCATCCTCTCAGTTCTGTTTGTCTGGGACAAGAATTGAGGTGTGCACAACAAATAAAATGCTTAATATCTGATTTCTTCTTGTCTTTCATGTGTTTAATTTTGATGTTTAATGGAATCCCATAGGCGGGGTTTTTTTGTCTCCACTACAGTGTTAATGTGGTTGCTCCGAGTTTTCTATTCGATCGGTCCCAATAAATGAGATTTCTCTGCCTTGATTCAATCAGTTGTAGGTGTGAGTTTGGACGCAAAGGCAGTAAAGGTTTTGGACAAGACGTTTAAATGTTTAAACATGGGCTATAGGCCTGCGAGGAGTAGATTCAATCAGAGCTCCCAATCCTCCAAGGGATTCCTTCAGACTGTGCTTCAAATCCTCAGTGAAATGCTTTATGTGTGTTAAAGTAATTGTCATTTGAAGTTTTTTCTAAGGGGGGTGGAAGGGTTGGGGTTACAGCTGTGGAGTGATCCAGTTTGTTCAACATTATAGCTATCAGCTGTAATTATGATTTATGTTCTGTTGAATAGTTTTATCATGCAAGATTTGAGCTCCTTCAGGTAATTTCTGTAATATATTGATTGTGTGAACACTTCAAAATATTCATTGAACTCCGATCTGCTGAGGTGAAAAGGTTAGCAGGTTATTTAAGCTTCATATAAACTATGTCCCAGTGGCTAGAAGCCACCAGAGTATTGGCCATTTAAGCTGTCTGTTGGGACAGTGGTGATGTCACGGGGTGATTCCACAGTGATGCCACAGCTGAGTTTTGTGGTCCTGCCATAGGAGTCTTTGGTCCTCCTTTAGTTGGGGGGAGGAAGATATCTGAGATGCTGGCAATCATTTCACCAGTCTCCCTGCCTTGTAGTGTCTTCACAGTGATGCCAGAGTTGAGTTTAGGAGGTGTAGAAAAACCAGTTGCACAAAGTTGTGAGGCTTAGCTTTGTTGGTATGTGAGTAATAAATATGGATTTTTGGATTTTATTCATTTTAGTTGTTCATTGTACACCTTTGTGGTGGAAGGTTAAATTTTTTTGCAGATCCCAACTTAATTTAAATGTTTTTGCATAAATTTGCTATGCATTGTTAACTCAAAGTTACCTCATTCACAATCCTAATTGTGTGCGATATTGCACAATGAATATTAATTGCTTCCAGAAGATCTGCATTTTTTTTGGCAGTATTTTTTAAGATATCCTTTTCTGTTAGTTGTTAATAACTGGCAGCGTTTAATTTGAATAGTATGTCTCATTTTCCCTTTGTTTAGAGATTGACACCAAACCACAGTTCTGTGTCCTTAACCTCTTGTTGAATAGCTTAAAGAACTTTTGGCCACAGTAGTCAGGTCACTGATGCTCAGCAGTGCTGTAAGCACCAGCCTTGTCTCAGTTTGCTTCCACAAGTGAATGCGCTCATTCCCTTTTTTGCCAGGTGTTACTAGTAAAACAATATTTATGTATGTTGACTATTTCATTTGTACCCCTAAAATCACTGTATAATTTTGGAGAGGGGCATGGAAGCTGTTGCCATAGCAAATTTAAGAATCAAAGAAAATTCATTTTTCAGTTTGGCTCCTTTCATTTATTTCCGCTCTCTTCTAATGATGTACAGTTTAAATATGATTGCCTGCTTGCTAATTTCCACACATTATGATTATAAAGTGCATTTACATTTCACGGTTGTTACAAGAAGCTTAAAATGATTCCGTGTAAGACAGTGTACAGATCTTTCCCCTGGTTGCTGCCCATATGGATTTCACAGTGGTGTTTAGGGTCCAAATTTGTCTCCTTTCAGATTCTTGGTTCCAGATGTCAGAGGACTAACTAGTAATGCCTCTGTGAAAACGATTTGGTGGGACAAGAGGACACAGACTCAGGAATTCAGATCTAGTTTTGGTCTATTCAGGTCCTGTATACATGTCTGCTCTGTGATTTGTGGTTCTGCGATTTTGAACTCCCCCCGTATGTGTTTCTGAACTAAAGTCCGCATGTTTGCATTCTGTCTCGCTGTCTGCCACAACCTCGTCATTTGTGAATTCTACTGCCCCACGAACTCCCCAAAACTCAACCCCCAACCCCTAAAGCAGAGTTGCCCCCCTCCAGCCCACCATCTGAAAAGTGGGTGCTGATTCCTGCCCATTATTTCAGCCTCATGACTTCATTAGTCATGTCCCAGTCAGCTGGCAGCTGCCATCGGAATCTCAAACACACACACACACAGGCACAGGTATGGAACTCATCAAGAGGGGTCAGAGGGCAGCCTCATTACCCAGCCCATATAAAAACTCTCTGTTTTATACTGCTGTGTTAGAATGTGCTGTGTCTGAATGCACAGGCCAGCAGCTGTCATGCTCCCCAGACATGGAAACCAGATCAAGATGAGGGAGCAGTGGGCTGAGTGGCATTAAATCCAATATGGCCCCAGTGGAAACGTCCAGCAACCTTGCTTGCCATGCATGTGACTTGTGCTTCCTGACATTAAACATTAACAAATTACTGAAAGCAGCAGCAGAAGTCCATTTGGTTGTCAGTTTTGTCAAACTTTCATTTTTCTGTGCTACACTGAACTGTCGAAAATATTGCTGTTCTAATTCATAGCCTGAAACGCCAAAGCAAGAGCACTGCAGATGAGATGAGGTGCACCATCTTCAATATTTGGATGCTTAATAACTAAAAAGCTGAAGTTTGTATATTTGCCAAGATGTCATTATGGACAAGGACTGATAAATTATTGAACTGTGAGTTTTATTTCCTGCTCTTATTTATTTGTCTCTCTAGTTTTATTCAGTTAGAGAAGGAGGTCTATGATCTCCCGGGGCAACAGGGAGCACAGTGGTTAGAGCTTCCTTTGGACTTGAAGGGTGCAAGTTGAAATGTCACCTCCTGCTGTAGTACCCTTGAGCAAAGTACTTACCCTAAATTGCTTGAGTAAAAAAGTTAATCACGATATAAGTAAATAATTGATGGTACCTTAGCATTAGAGTTTACTGTGGAGCGAAAAGCATCAGCTGAATGAATGAACGTAAATGTTCAGCTCCAGTCACTGTGTTCCTTGCCTGTGCATGATCTTGATGTCTTCTAGCTACAGGTAAAGGTTTTACACTGTAAACCCAGAGTCACCCAGGTAAAGACAGTGTTCCAGCTCACAGGTAGCAACCAAAGTGCTCAGACAGGAGATTCTACCTGCAGGCTGCAATCTAACTATAATACCAGTCCTCCGTTTACAGCAGCTTTACTTCAATGACTTCAGTGACGTTACCAACTGACTTAACCAACTGTGGTTTAGTCCTGGAAAGCTGGACTTGAAGATATGTATGATCAATCTTGATACCTATAGATATCAACTAGAAAAAGCATATTCAGGTCACATTACATGGCTCTGATACTTACAGTGTATTTTTAGAATGTGGCTAAAGAGCTGGTAAGAACATGAAGATGATGACATCATTCTACAACAACACCGTCCAGCCTGAGCAATAGCATTATTATGTTGGGAAATTATTTACATGAAGCATGGTTCTCTTTTTTCGAACGTGCTCAACAGGTTCCTGAAATGCGTACCTGGTATAAATAGAAGGCTCGCCTGGTGAACAATGGAACGGGTTGTGCCAGTTTTGTGTGTCATCAGGACCCTCTGATGCCAGCGATAAACTGAGGGGCTGCGTCACGTAGCTGCTCCTCTCACCTGCATGTCCATCACTCCACGCAGCTGAACCATCACAACTCGATTGTGTGCCTGTGATTGATGCTCTTGGTTCGGGCACTTCCCTCCTGGCCCATGAAGGAAATGTGAGGGCCCTGCAGATAGTGTGGACCCAGCATTCCCCCTCCTGCTTCCTTCTGCCAGTCACCTACAGCTGTGGGAAAAGAGATGAGATGAGGCCTGCGGACCAGATCATTGTCCGCCTCTTAGATTAAAGTAGAAATGGCTGCATTGTCTGCTGAATGGAGAGACCTTCCTGCTGTCACTCAAGTCTTGCACTGGGCGCTACTTCATGTCTAAGAGGCTTATCTGCAGTGAAAGGCCCCTGGTGGCTCCAGGGAGAGAGGACGTAATGAAGCGTGTTGTTCTGAAGAGGGGGGACCTGTTGTAGAGAGGGGTGCTGCGGACGGGCCAGCTGCACCTACACTCACTACGCCCTCTCCAAACAATTGGCATTTATCTAGTCTTGCATAACATCAAGTGATAGCAGCGGAGGGGCGAGTATGAGCGACATTGTCCATGGACGTGCGCAAGACAGCCCCTTGTCTGCGCTCAGTGGGCTGTGGGAGTCTCAGCACTGATGTGCTACTCTTTTTGTGCCTGCATTTGAAAAGGAGAGAGTTTAAGTGTTGCGCACACAGGGCAAACAGGCAGAGAAGTGGAGGTTGCAGAGGTTAAGCTCTAGACTGGCCTGTGCTGTGGGGAAATGGAGCTCTTAAATTATGATGCATGAGTTGACTAGACATTTTGTATTTCACTTATGAACATGTGTGAGTATATTTGTGCTTGTGACAGTTTTCAAAGGACAGCTTACACTAGAATATGTATGTATGGTGGCTGATGGAATAATGAAATGCAGGCATGGTGCAGGCCCAGTGCTGTAAACTGGCATTTAGTAGCTGTCTAGGATGGGATTATTGATCCTACTTATCCAGCTTCCCCCACCGTTTCTTTGTCTGCCCCAAGTCTACTCCTGTGTAGCTGTGTCTCCCCTCCCTTGGTCTTATTCAGATACCATGAAGTTATTGGATGTTAAAACATTACTTTTATTAGCCCCATTAAACCTGCCATATTATAATCTCGAAGGACACTGCTCTGTCTGTTCTGGGGGTGTAGGGGCATGCAGTAAAGAGAATGTGAAGCAAGAATGGCAAGTATGACTGATGGCCCACATGACTCTTCTTTAGAGCACATCCCACAACTTCATGTTTCCTCTGTCTATCTTTGTCTTTTTTTTCTCTCCCATGTATTCCCTCATAATGGAGCTGATCTGCATCCAGAAGCCCTTATTACGTTCCTCCCTTTCGTTAGACACGTACTCTGATCCCAATGACCCCTGTCCTTTGCTTTGTTTGAACACTGGCATTCCCAAGAGCGCTTGTCCAGGATGCCACGCAGTGCCATCAAAGCCAGCTAAAGTGGGTTGGAATGGATGGAAATTAAGTGGTGGGTACTTGCTGTGATGAGCTCTCCCGCCAGTCCATTTTATTCCACCCCCCTACCCCCGAGCCCCCTAAATCCCCACTGTAGGGTGAACACTATAATGGCTTAGACATGTTGATAGTTTTACTGACGTCTCAGTGGGACTTGAGCACACGGCCGCAGGTTAGGCCCGCAGGTCAGGACTGCTCTTTGACCCCAGGTATAAATTGCCTCCGTAAATAACCAGCAGTGTGTATTAAATGGAAACTACCAACAACACCCTGGATAGCAACATCTTACTGGTAAGGAAATAAAAATGTGACACTTGGATACAGTTTTGAGTTACTACTCAGCACCAAAAAGCTTGATCTATTCTTCACTTGCACATTAATATTTTATTTAAATAGGCATCGTCTGACTCGCACACAGACGCATATAAATGTTTGTTTATAACTAAACAAACACACATTGTGCCAACATGATTCATATGCAAACTAATTTCACACACAATAAGCCTACAGTAAAAGAGTCACGTTTACGAGGGCTGTTGCTGAAGTTCCTTGATGTGCACATCGGCCACTGTGCACAGCGAAAATGGAAAGCTTTCTTCAGGGTTGTTCATTTAGTGAAAACACTGGTCAATTTTTATAATACAACAATTATATTGGTGCTCAGAGAGCAGGAGTTTCACCAAACAGCTGAGGATGCAGAGTTGATTTGAAGGTCCTTCTTTGGGGGGAAACATTTAAAGCCCAAAAACAGCTGAACAAAAGCGTTTAGAAGGAGCTGTTTTGTTGGCCCTTTTCTCACCTAAATAGGCGGTCTGTTCGAGCACAACCCTGCCTTCAAAGTATTGTCCCGCACATGCAATTACCATTTCTATCAACTGTGGCCAAAGATTATGCTTTTTGGGTGTTCCTCTATGTTTTTCCAGTGGATTCACATGGTGAATGTGACACGTTTTGTGTCTCCCGCCATCTATTGAATCGAAAAGTTCTCTATTCTTGGCCCGGTCCGAGGAGGGTCCTACACACAGCCTGAATAGACACTAAATCTTTCAAGGTTAGGACTTAACCTTCTTTCTCTCTAATTCATCTCCAAACTTTAGTGTGAAGCCAATCAATATCAGATGATTGGTAAACAATGCGTGACGTCTGATGGGCAGGTAGCGAAGCACCCTCAATGGGATTGCAAATGCTTTGTGCAGACCCAGTCGCTTTTGCTCTAAAGTACTGTCACAAAAAGTGAAATTACCATTCGGCTGGAATGATGCCATTCATCTTTGTCAGCGCCGGGTCCCGGCATGCGGGCGGCCGCTCCCTTCACATTAATGCCGTGTTTTGCATTGGCTGAATTTGCCCAAATCCAGGAGGAGGGCTCCCTCTGCACCTTGTCTGCTGGGTTTAATGCGTCGGTTTGGGGGCCAATTTCTCTGTGCAAAGACACCCCCCACCACAGCTCCCTAATTTACTGCCTAATTCTCAAAGAAAAGGGAATAGATATGAGAATAAGTTGGGAAATAAGATAAATCTGGCAGGGATATCCGGACGCCCGCTCGAGTTGCGGGCACGGAGACCATAATTCACTGGAGCGGCTCCAGGGAGCAGGTGCCAGGTGTTTGTCAATTCATTCTTTTATTTTGCAATGCCTCATGTATAAAGGTAATGCTCTCCCCAAGGCCCTGTCCAGCACAGCATTCATATCAAAAAGGGAATGTTAAAAGAACTGCTGTCCTAAACTTAAGGATTTATTTGCACTCAGCTATGAAATACAGAATGCCTAAGTACTTTAACTTCTCTGAAACACACGCAGAAATGAGATCCGGTTTTAAAAAAAACGGCAGAGGTATACTGAGCTCCAGCTCTTCTACCTTTTGTAACCTTTGGCCTCTCACCAAAGCTCACCTTGCAAATCTCAGGTTTTCTTCAAGTAAATATAGAATTAAATGTACACTTTTGTAGACACATTGCACTAATGTCAATTTGAAAGCCAACCCACACAGGCATTCCAAAAAGTAAACCACATACTGTACTGTATTAACGTTTCTTTTATTCACTTGGAAAAGGAACTTTTTAAGCAATGAAAAGAGGTGCTTTGGGATATGGGATCCACTAGGGGGCTTTTGTCTCTACTGACTTCCACATCGGCTACACCGCATTTCTCTTCATTTGTTCACTCATATAAATATGCTGGAGTGATAGAGGCATACAATAGGCTTCCAATAAAAATCCTTGCTAAAGATCTGCATAATGTTCTGATTTAAAATGCTGAGAAAGGGGAGTGTTTTGGACAGATGCAGCATTTCCTCTGTGTAGGAATGGGGGAAAAAGAAGAGGGACCAGGGCTAATTTATGATTGTAAAAAGTACTGATTTGTGATCCCACTGTTTATGGAACAGGAAGCTGCTTGATCTTATCTGCATTGTAATGGATGACATGTAAACAGGGTTAGCAAATTTATTTAGGGTCAAGATTTATATTTTTGGCTATTCTCAGCTCAGTATATAAATAGCCAGCTCGCTGTCATTCTTAATATTACTCCCCTTAGGGGCAATAGTACATGACTCAAGTATTTCATGCAGTGGCATCGTTGTCCCATATGAAACATATCTGTTATAGCGACACTTCTGGACAGACCTGGGAGATAGGACATGTGTGGTTTGTAAGGGAAAGAAACTCCACAGGGTAGAGGTTTTGGTGAGGAGAGTGATACTTAGCATAGCTGCAGGTTGATTATGAGTGAAGAGCAAGGGACTCAGCCAACCATTCTTCACTTCAAAACACCTGCTCCTCTCCACGATTCCTTCATCAATGGGTCACTTTGTCTATGTCTTGCACCATTGTTCCCTCAAGAACCCTCTGTCCTGCTCTACATGGGATGTTANGCTGCAGGTTGATTATGAGTGAAGAGCAAGGGACTCAGCCAACCATTCTTCACTTCAAAACACCTGCTCCTCTCCATGATTCCTTCATCAATGGGTCACTTTGTCTATGTCTTGCACCATTGTTCCCTCAAGAACCCTCTGTCCTGCTCTACATGGGATGTTGAATACCCCTCCATGCTTCAGAGTAGGCTCAACCCATTCTCCATGAAGAGGCAGACAAAACAACCCCGTCCAAAACCTTTGGACCTCTACATTCCCTTACGCTGTCAACATAATGCCCAGCTAAGGGATTGCTGGACCCGCCTTGATGCCCAGCCTCACCCCCTCCTCCACCTCAGCCCAACTCCACCCTTGGAACTGTATAGTGGAAAGCTGGTGGCAAGGATTTATTTTAGTCCCTTGATGTCATTAATGGTGGGACTCGGATAACTGACTTCATGGGGGGGAGACTGCAGAATCTCTCACCGTATTCTTCCAGATGTGTATTTAGTTAGAAGAACTAACTGAATTGCAGTTACCTTTATTGCCCATAAATATTTACTGTGTCACATCTACTAGGGTTGTGTCAGTATGGTAAACACACTAAATTAAGGTATAGAAAATAAATTTTGATTTACATCCTCACTCCAAATAAATTAAATCAGCACATTCAAGCACAGTAAAAAAAAGTGTAATCATCATTGTAATACAGTGGTTAGCAATAAACGTTTACTTTATTGCTAACAAACAAGTCTATTATGGTGCTTTTTTCCGGAGCAACTTATAGTGTTAAGCTACTTACATTTATTTACCTTTTTATACAGCTGGGTAACTTTTACTGTAGCAATTCTGGGTAAGTACCTGCTTAAGGGTACTACAGCAGGAGGTGGAATTCAAACCTGGGTCTTACAGGTGGAAAGCAGCAACTATCTGCTGTACTACTTACTGTCCCTGCTAAAAGTTTAGTATTATCTGCAAACTGGGAGTCGGTTTTTTTTGGACATGTGATGTTACCTGTATGTGTGTTCAGCTGTCCTACGCTGGAAGTGGGTTCTGGTGTCAGCGTGGGGCCCAGTGTGTCATACTCCGGTGTTGGAGGTGATTAAGGCGAGAAGTGTGTCCCTCTCGACAGTGTGTGTAATGACCAGGAGCACATCAAAGCCAGCCTGTCAGAACCACCTCCATCAAAAACAGACTTCATCTGGAATGCATACAGCTTCTCACTCCTTTAAACTCTTTGAAACACAGAGCTCCATTGCTTCCACATCGCTCACTGTATCGGTCCGATTTCTTCTTTGCATATGTGTCAGCGTGGGTTTCTGTGTGTCTGTTGGTTTGGACGTTTGTTGGCCAGTTTATGAGCTACTTCCACTCTATATATTTAAGTGCATCTTTGTTGGCATATTTGTATTTTAAGTCTTAGTATTTGAATTTTCCATCATGTTCTTTTATACCTACATTTCTGTTTTTAGTCATTTGTTTGTTGCATTTTGAGACTGTGTTGCTGCCAGTGTGCTTTTGTACTTTGTGTGTGGACATAAATTCCTTTATTTCACTTTATGTGTTGTTTTTCTGTGTGCTTTTGTTTGGCGCATGCAACAGCTACAGCAAATCCAGTGGATGTTCTGACTTGTGAAGCTTCCATATCTCATGTTTCCCAAGTCATATTTTTAGAAAAGGTATCAAAATCAAGTTGTACATATGTAATTTATTACAGATATTTCTTCACTGAGTAAACATAAAATTTAATCTGCGGGTATAGTCCTTTTCAGGAGAGTTTTTTTTTCTTCTTTGGAACACAGTAGATAAGCATCTGATGTTGTTCTCCGAGACAATGATGCAAATAAAGGCAACGCAGTTGCGTGGACTGCAGTCTGCCCTCGTATTATCTTTCAAAACAGGAGCCAGCGACTCTGCTAAGTGTATTTTAATTGGCGTAGAGCCTCTTTCCCAAAGAAAACACGATTTGCTGAAAGTCGTCTTGTACAGTAACAATGAACGACATGCCAGCGGGTTCTGGAGCACATTGGACGGACGGAGCCGGGTGCGTCCCTGCGCTGTAAATGAAGCTGTCAGACAGCACAGCCCGGTGCAGATCTATGCGATTAAGACTCCATTGTGTGTGTGTTTGTACAGCCTGCCTCAGCAAAAGGTCTTCACACTCAGCAGATATCATCTCCACGGTGTCTTGCAAAGTGTGAAAGATTTAATCCTAACAACTACCCAATGTATCAACAATCGGCACTTTACCACCCTTAGGTAAACAGGGAGGGGACCTTCTGTATCTCTTGTACACTGCCAAGAGATTTAGCAGGGGGTAAACAGGNTTTAGATGTCAGAAGCGAACTGGGCCCAGGATGAAGACTGCTAACATTTTTTGTCCGGAAATCTCCGGGGGAAAACGGGGGGGGGGGGGGGGGGGGGGGGCTCCAAATTACAGCATGGGAGGAGCCATTTGTAAAATGTACATTTTATACAGAACCTGGAGGCACAGCATACCAACAGACCATGGAGATGTTCTCGAATAAGTGATGTGTATTTGGCCATCAAAATAGAGTTGAACCTGTTCGCTTCAGCTCCAAAGCAGGTAACAAGCAAATGCATTTGGGCCTGTGGTGAGCTGACACTTTGTCAGCTGGTATTGTGGAGACACTTTAAGCACAATGCACACTTTCAGGACAAGTAAAAGTTTTCTGTCTGAAGAACCTCGTTGCTTGCAGTTTTCCATTCCCTTTATCCCCTGTAAGCTGTGCTCTCACTTCTGTAAGCCAGAGGAAATCTGCTGTACCTGCTGCCTAAAGAATACAACAGATCACGTTACTTCCACAATATTTGTACAGCACCATTTGATAATGTTGTTTGGGGGAGAAAAAAAAAAGACTGGTTCAGACTGTCACTTCCCTGCCAGTCTCAACACCAACACCCTAGCCATTCCACATCTCACAAGTAGAGAAGTGTTTCTTCAGCTTTAAAATTATGTGACAGCATTCAAGGATAATGTGCATTTACATTTATTCATTTAAGCAGATGGTTTTCTCCAAAATGACATAAAACAAAAGTGCATTTTACCAACAGACATACAGACACAAAACTCAAAATACAGTTTATTAGTCTAATACCACTGTTTTTACCAGGGTATTACACAGTTGGATGTGTATATAATTGACTATCCCACCCAATTAATATCATGAACTGCTGTATCCTGCTCAGGGTCGCGGCCATGCAGAGCCTGTCTTAGAATCATTGGACACTAGGGTATGAAGTTACCCACAGATGGGATGCCCGTCTACTGCAGGCTGGCCACGCACACCCACTATGGGCAATTTAGTGTGACCAATTCACCTGAAATGTGTCTTTGGACTGTGGGAGGAAACTCATGTAGACACAGAGAGAACCTGCAAACTCTTCACAGACTTGAACTGGAACTAGCAGCTAATGAAAATGGATGGATAAAATAAATGCAATATTTAAAAATATTATGCATAGCTAGTTTTGTCCAACTATTGAGGTACTAACATATCTAGCAGATACTTCCCCTGAGTGCCTTGATAACTGCAGTCCCACAAGTCATTAATAATATAATTCATTTAGTGCCAGATTTACACGTGAAGGCACTGTTCTTACGAAACAATTACATGTTGTTTCTTTAATAAGGAAAGTATGACCAGATTTTAGAACTCTCCATCAAGGTCTGCAGGTGGCAACATGCTGGTTTGTACTGATTTACAGGTGTTGGAGAACCTGGCTGAAGGTAGCAGTGCGGATCCTTGCTGAACTTTCCCTTGGAGTCTCTAGAGTGACAGGTTAAAGGTTTCACAGCCACAGGGAGGACGCCACCTCCAGACATAGAGGAGTGGGTGTGAGTGACAGTGACCCCTGTTGACCTGCAGGTTGCATGTTTGTAAACAGGATGTCATTTAGGCTGGTGGTGGCCAGACATTGTGAGCAGAGAAAGAGATAGAGAGAGAAAGAGAGTCAGAGAGAGGGACAGAGGGAGGGCTCACTTGTCAGCTCTCATTGTGCCGTCTCGGCCTTCCTCCCAATTAGCGTCGTCCCTTCACAGGAAGTTGGCCTCACTGCCATTAATCTGTCAGTCTGCTGCAGCCATCCTCGCCAGAGCAAGTGTTTCCTCCGATAAACCTCGAGATGGTCTGGACATCGCCATGGTGACAGGTGTTGATTAAACATTAGGTGGAGGAAGTGTGGAGTAAGGAACTTCCCGACAGACGGTTTTATCACAGAAGGTCAGGGAGTTATCACTATACGCTGGGCCTGCGGCGGGGATGACTGGTGGGCGTTGGCATGGGAGGGGCCACTGAGCAAGCTTCTGGCCCCGCCTCCATATGACCTGGTAAACTTGGAACAGATCGGGACATTTCCCCTCCTTCCTTTGCACTTACAGGCACTGTATATATATACACACACACACACACATCACTTCAATTACATAAACGTATAAGTACATGTGTAAAAAGAACAAGATCCAAATATCTGGATGAGCCAGACTTGAGAACAAATATAACCCTTTATGTTGCTGCTGACGTGCAGGTGGTGCCTGGAAATACCAGACGTCTGGTAACAAAACAAATACTGAGAAAGAGAAGGTTATTTAACAGGCAGGAGGCATTTTGGTTAAACCCACAACCTTTGGAAGACCTCCTGGTGTAGTACCCTTGAGCAAGGCACAGTACATACCCTAAACTATTGTGGTGTTGAAACGAATAAGTACAGTAATTACTCAGTATTCAAATCTGAATCGTTCCTGAAAACCTGTCAGATACCAAATTTTTACAGATACCGAGTACCTGTTTCCAATTTTAACACGGGAGATGAATGAATAATTTGCTTCCAGCGCAAAAGAAAAATACCTCTAAAACTATCAACTCATGACTTCAGTATGATAAACACTGTAAATGCCAGCTACCTAAATAGAAAACTCTTAATGTTGTCATTAATTTGCATGTTTATACTGCATGGTGCAGTGTATACAGTACAGGACATTTCACATGTTAGTGCCATTATAGCAACAATTCAAGCAGAGAAAAGAGTTTGGATACTGAGGGACTGCTGTACAGTAATACCTCAACTAGCAGTACCTCCAATAGCAGTTTCATAATCACACTTATTTGAGTGATTTTTTCCATAACCCACACCTCTAGTACTGCTAACTACTGAACCCAGGTCAGATTCCCTGCAGGCCAGAGCCTATCTCAGCATCACTGACTGCTAGATTATGAAATTACACTCTGCATGGGGCACCACTCAATTTCTTATTCAACATACTTTAAAAAATTTCAGGGAATTTTACATTTGACATCTGTAAAATAGACCATTTAATAATTATCTATTCACTATTAAGAGTGTTCTCAAGTTCTATTTGTGCTGCATAATGTATTGCTGACCCCATACAGCACTGTTTCACTGAGCTCCACAAACACATCCAGCACACTAACCGAGGCGTTACTGTAACTAGCTTAACATTGTTCTTCACAGTGGAGAAAAGTGTCAATGAAAGTTTGATGTGTTTCGCATGCATTTCCAGCGGCCTGCTCAAAAATCAACAGGTATTATTTTTAGACAGTTGAAACAATTATCAGGGTTGCCATGCACTTTACTTTAAAAGGCTCACATTAGGGGCCGAGAATGGAATGGATCGTAAGCCGGAGAGCAGCTCTTGACCCGGGAAAGAGCAGCAAGAGGGAGCTGCGTTCCCCGAACAGCAGGACACTGAGCCCTGGTAGCGGCCTGATTAGAGCCCCCCGCTCCATCGGCCCCCATCGCTCCCCCCAGCCGAGATGCACCGGGACGCCCGGCTCCAGCCACATCAAATGCACCCCCTCCCCCTGCGCGCGCGTGCGCGCGCCTGCCCGCCCGCAGCCCGCAGAAAACTTGACTGCTCCAAACAGACACTTTTTAATCTCCCTCGGATATTTGAAGGTTTCTCAAGGTTCCCGGAGCTGCTGCTGGCGACGGCAGAAACAAATTCTTCCGCTTTGTTGATTAAACCGGCGCTCCACACCGCGGCTTATCGTGGTGCGACGAGCCGCTCGTTTTTAATTAATAGCGCGACACCGCGAGCGCGCAATTAACAGCTGGTAATTATGAGGCTCTTCTGAAGCGCCGCGCGCTGCCTTCATTTCAATTATATAATGGACAAGTGGCTTTTTGATCTCCAAATTAGTGAGCCCTTGTAATATTTGTTTTGTGGCAGATTTGGAAGGTTAATGTTGGCCTGTGGAGCCCTCCTTACCGTGATTAATGTAAGACGAGAAAAAGGATATTAAAACTGTAATAGTCTATCAGGAAATGCAAATTGTACCTTCATGTTAATGGCCAGGAGAAGTGGGAGCCATGCTTGTTTGTGTTGTTTCAAGTGAGAAAACAAGTCCGCTCTCTGCCGAAAACTGATTAGTACATTTGAATTTGAAAGTTTAATTAACTGCGTTTTAATATAGCCCATTTTAAAGACTGACACATAACATTAAACTGTTTGATGCTTAATTTTGTCACCATTTGATTAGAGCCCGCATGGTTAAATTTAGTACACAAATATGGACACATTAAGCACTATCCCAAAGGAGCCAGAAGCCAGTTGACTTCATTTAAAATCCTAAACTAATAAGTGATCAAAATTTATTTAATGACCAATGCACTCTTTGAGCTTATAAAGCAGAACACTTGTTCACTTTTAATTAGTATTGATTTCCATCTAGGAACACGGCTGTATTGTTGTTGGTAGTTCGGAGTGTGTGACTTTTTTCCAGTAGTACATCAATTAAAAAAAAAAAAAAAACGTGGGTCTTGATTAATTCACCCGCAAGCTGAGTATAGGAGTGAAATTGGGCACCATATTCCTTTTAGCTAATAAAAGTCAAAGTTTATTTTGTAGTTATCCTATTTCATGGAGAGAACCATGTTTCATGATTTGTGCGAAATGTTTGAGGATTCTGCAGTGTACTCTTGTGACAAAAGTGCGAAAAACAAATGTTAACACACTGGATGTGTCACGACTTGACCAGCGCAGACAGTCTCTTTGTGGCCTGTTTGTTCAGAAGCCTCATTCGACATTTTCTATTGTACACAAGTAAACACATTGCCAGGATCCTACCCCCTGTATCTTCCAATTTTCACAGTGAAACCAATTTCCCTAAATTCATACGTTTTCATATACAGTTACTTCATAACATTTACATTACTTAAAACTGCCAAAATTGCTATATACAGACATACCTCGCTTGCCACCACCTCCCATTGTGTTGTTTCACAACAGAACTCTTGTTTTTCGTCCTTTATGTATTTTCCTTTAATAATTAAATATTTACTATACGCTAAAAGCATTTAAAATATTTCAGAACATTTTGGGAAATAGTCATTATCCACAGAAATATGCTGCTTTCTATATATATTTGCTGTTATTAAATGTGTTAAAGGTCATTTATTTTGTATTATGATGTGCATGCATGGTTTTCAAACTCCATTTATGCAATATACTCTATTAATGACCTTTTACTGTTTCATTAAGTGCTTTATTTTCTAACCCAGGTATTAATGCACTCATATACATTTGGTCAGCGATAGTTCTGCCAATTTTACATCCTTTTTGTACCAGGTTGAACCTGGTTCTTTCTGCCAGAGCTTGACTTTTCCTATTGTGGAAAAAGGACTATATAGGGCTGTGTGTGAGCAGGTGGGGGGTGAGGACAGACACACTCAGAGCTGTGTGTTCAGCTCCCACACACTGCCATCAAACAAATGGCACATACATGGTTTCTGCCTGTAGGCTTATGCATTTCTCAGTGTTATTTACTAGTCTTTTAAAGCTTCAACCAGCTTCTTCTTTTTGTTCCAAGACCTACAATCTGCCCAACATGCCACAAGAGCACAGATGTGTATGAATGTTTTAAACTTAAATTCCTTCTGGACATTAAACACATGGGCACACAAACAATGGAGAACAACTTTGATATATTTGACAGGAAGCAATGTATTCATAATCACGATCATCTGATGTGAACTATTATTTCTAGGTATGTGCTATGTTATTAATTATAGAACTACCTCATTTTGAATGAGGGAAAAGACAAATGCAAACCAGTGATCCGAGCGGAGATGAGAATTGGCAGTTTATTTTGAAATAAGCACAATATTTAAATTTAAACCAGGTCATTACGGATAGATTTTAAAACAAAATATCATTCATTACAGCAAGCATGTGGCCTCACTTCAAAGGACTGGTACATTTAATAAGAGCAGAGGAGACAGGTTTTTTGGAGGCGTGATCTTACACCAGTGAGATCAGAAATAGAAAGAGGCAGGTAGATTTCTCAGCTGTGGGCCTTAGAAGCGATGGTCTGGGGATCAAGTTGGGGGTTCCGGGATGTTTGTTTCCTCTCTTTGTTATTAGCATTGCTGTTACTGTCATGTTCCCCTCATTCCCTCGCTGTCCTGTGCGATTTTCTCCCCAATCTCGCTGTCACTCGCTGCCTTCGCTCCGAATTTGTGTCACAGCCCTGCCATCACCCTGTCTTTCTTAAACACTCTGCTCTGTAAGCACCGGCTTTTGTGGAACTTGTATATGTGTATATGCAATAATATAAATGCAACCAGATAAAATGCATAAAATTGTACAGAACTGAAAGTTGCAATTGCAGTTACAATATTATTTTAAATCTGAGAAAGTTTAAAGGACTTGTGTACAATACCAGTGTGCAACCATGCAAGGACTAGGCTCAGAACTCTTTTTTGAATCTGTGTAGGAAAAACCACTAATATGATGTTGAACAAGAGGACGCAACCACCTTTCTATGTCTGACATAATGGCAATGATGGAAGCAGTTATTACATTATTATATGTTATTATATAATATTATACAATATAACCAAAGCATGTATTTATCAGCAATAAAAGCTAAACAACTGCCCCCCCCCGACTTTTCTGTATTTTTGCTTGCAAGGTAAAAAATTATGTTCCAACAACTTCCAAAACAAAAAACCTTTCAAACACTCCCCTGAGACTGAACACACTTTATAACAGTCTGTCAGGGATTTGTAAACTGTTGTGCTCTTGGACAAATTAGATGGAACGAGTTTTTAACAGCAGCAGTCTAAGCTCCAGAGGAACAGCTGGTCTGTCCCGATTAAAACCCCCACCGGTGTTAAATGTAGGCTAGAAATCTTTTCAATCTGCATAAACAGTTTATTCTGTAAGATTGCAGAAGAGCACATCTGAAACCCTCAGCTCAGGATGAGGATGTCAGAGGGCCCTCATTCTCCTGTCTCATGCACTCTGGGTTCCCGCACTCTACCAACTAACGGAATGAGGGGTGGCCCTTTCTTTTTAGGCAAACTGCAAGTAAGACACAAAGGGGAACAACATAAAGCCCCACAGCGGCCCTTACTGGGCCTTTGCTCAGTCCAGACTGAGAAGAGCACCAAGTTGGCTTCCATTGTGAGGTACCAACAATGCCTGTTTTGATAACCTCTAACTTAGTTTCTTTGCACTGGGGCAATGACTAGGACAAATAGCTCCGCTCCACTTTTCATAGTCTCACACAGGAGAAAGAAAAAAGGATTAATTAAATTAAGCTCTTTTGTCCATGCAGCTGCTCAATGTCTTTTCTGGTATCGTGGTATTTAAGCCAGTTTGGTCTGTATTTTCAGCCACAGCCCTGGTTTAATGACAGAAGGATAAGGAGTTATTGGCTGTATGTGACAGTGATGTGTTACTGCAATACATAATCACCCATCACATAAAACAGCTTTCTGCCCTTACGGGTTGAGGACATTCCCTTTTGAAATTGCCCTTATTGTTGTCATTATTGTCATTATTGATTATACAATGTTTGTAAAACATTGTCCTAATGTCACATGGAGAATTGCTATACCGCAGAAGCAATATTGGCATCAAGAGTGAAATGAGCCGCTTCACTGCAGATAACCTGGCCTCTGTATCTGTCAGGGCCACATGCTCCAGGCATTGCTGTTCTCTCTTGACCTGCTCACAATCTACCTCTCCTGAAGCTAACCTACATTTCTTCTGGTGGTGAGGTGTCAGTGTTGTTGTTTCAGAATGTGGGGGAAATGGGAGGGTGGTTGGGAGCTGACATGTTTACCCAGTGTAAGGGTGCATTCTCCTTGTGCTATCTGTGTCAGATGTCACAGCCTCTGGATCATAGTCATTTGTCTTCTGCAGCATTAGATATGTGGTACACACCCTCTGTCTCTTGGTGAGACAGGGCCAATCCTGCAAGCATCACTACCTCCGTTGACATGCACCACACCTCCATTATGTGGTGGAGGCGAGAGGTTCACTATGGGGCTGGTGTAATAGTGCCTATGAAGGAGCTGAAGGGCACCCCTCTCACCCTTTGGACCTTGGGGGTTAAAATCTCTGCCTGGCCTCTATTTCTAACAGCCCACATATTCTCCTATGTGGCTTACAGTCTCATAGACCCTAAATGCCATGTTGTCTGTCCCTGTTATCCACTCGTCACACTGTATTACATCCTCTCATTGTAAGCTCATTACAGTATATACTACATTGTCACATGGTACCCCTGCCTATCTTTATACCGCCTTCACATACCCTTTACCCAACCAATGCAGTGTTTGTACCCCATCCAGGGGTATTTAAATAGCCTAGTGCCTAATGATTCTGGGATATGCTCTGAACAACCATGATCCTCACCATGATAAAGTGGTTAACGATAATGGATGGATGGATGGATGGATGGATTGACATCAATCTCATGAGACTGTTAAACACTCTGTACGCCACACTGTGCACTACTCTCATCACTCTGACTCCCTCCTTATGCACTCTTCTGAAGCCCACCGCTAAACACATTTTAAAAAGCTCTGTATGTATTTCCTATCACGTTCCTTGCCTTAATTGGCCTTATTTAGTAATTAATTGTATTTACTTCATTTATATCTCAGCATAATATAAAATGTATTGCAGGGGCTTATTTCTTGAAAATACTATTAGCTAAGATTCAACACTTGTGTAAAAAAAAAAAAAAATTATATTAAGTCATTTAGTCATTATAAGCAGAGCGAATCAGCCAGTAGATGAATCAGCATGTGTTTGGTCTGCCAGGCAGTCCCTGCTGACTTAGACAGTTAAATGTTCTTATTTACATTTGTCAGTTATTAATTGTTATTTTTAAATGATAATAGATGAATTAGCAAGCATGGCAAATCTGTCACCTAGGGTTTTTAGCCTCTGTGTTCCATTTGGGGTAACCCTTGAGTTCCCAAAACCATGATTAGTGTAACCCATGGAGAGAGGTGACAGAATCCCTTTTCAAATATTTTGTCTTCATTTTACAGGCTCAGAGATGCAATTATGGAGCAGCAGTTCATTACTGGGGTTCTTCATGTTTTATGCATGCTGTTGGTTCAGCTCTTTATTAATCAGGCAGTGGAGTGTGTCTGTTTCACCCGCGCGCATGCACGTGCACGTGTGTGTGTTTATATATAGACACATCGACATGTATTCAAATATTGCACATACACACACATGTGTATATATTGTATACACACATATATATTTGCATACCATTATTGCAACTCAGGAACTGACATATGAGTGTGAGCACGCATGTGTGTTGGTGTTGTGTGGTGTGTGTGTCTCTGCTGTATGTTGTAGTTGGTGATGGGACGGGGGGGCAGCTGCAAGGCTGACGGACAACACCTTCACCAGAACAAACTCCATCTGCATCCAGCATTGAGACAGATGAGGCCAATTTCACTCAGTAAATTTCTGTTGTGTGATTGATGGGCAGCGGTCTGTACCATGAACAGCTGAGACGAGCGCCTGTCAGCCCTGGGTGGGACAGACAGCCATCGGGCCATTATTGATGACCTCACACTGTACTCTGCAAATAAAACCTAATGGGTTAACTGAGACACAGAGCTGACTGATGTTACTTATATATTAGATATGTCACATCTGGAGAACTGATGGGGGTGAGACAAGAGTTATCATCCTTGGGCCTCAATAAATATTTTATCAAGCATAATGGAAATTGTCAAATCAATCTAATTGCGTAATGCATTATGAAGACATCAAGTTTAAACAAAGCACATGGGCCATCGTTTCTCTGTTGGAATGGGCCAGTCGCCCGGCCCCGCGGGGCCCTCTGGTGCCCCGGGCTGGCACCGCTAACGCTGTAAATATGTCTCCTCACTGCTCCCCTGGTGCTCGCTGTACACTACAGCAACACACATTTCATCAAAGTATTAATTTTTGAAATGCAGACAACTGAGGCCTAATTACATTAGGGGACAAATGCGAAAAGGACTTGATGGCAGTCTGCCACAAACATGATTTAGGTGTATGTGTCTGTCTTTCAGTGTGTGTCTGTCTCTGTGTGTCAAATTTTATTTAATTTGGCACCAATGTGTAGTTGTATATAGGGCTCGAAACCTTACACATGCAAGTTGTAGGTTTTCTGTGTTGCTAATTGTATGCTTGGTCATAGAAATTCTGCTTTCCCATATTACAGACTTCAAATTTTATACTGGGACATGGTAGGGTGTAATAAATCTTGGATGACGGCTGATTTAAAAAGTGGGCCTTGGTGTTTTTTGTGGCTTTTGAGAACTGGAAATGTGTCGGTTCTTTTTTTTAGCCTCTGCTGACTTGCTAATTATACAGTATGATAGGAGGAGATGTTTCTGTGTTGTGAAGATTCCGGCTGGACACGGGACAGAGCCCCCCCCCCCCCAAATGGATTTGCTTTCTGGAAATGTAAGTGCTTGTAAAACAGCCAGTTCTGCATGCATGCAGTGTTTAAATACAGTATTTCTGAAACTGTCAACAGTCCTTTGTATTACATCCTTTTCTGTTATACATCTCCTAATCCACAACATTAAAACACTTCATGTTATGTTTCTAAATAAATTTTCTGGAATTAGGATTCTTTTCTGCACTTTAGCTTAGAATGTGGGAACAGTAACTGGTCATTAGTCCTGTTCTTTAACCAATAAGGTACTTGCTGCTGATTAATCTTTACAGGTCTCTTTGTTTTTCTGTGTCCCCATATATCGTATCTCCACACTGTTCGCTGGATTGGTCTTCAGTGCCAAAGCAGAAAAAAGGCAACACTGTGAACTCATCCCTGGCACAGGGTTTAAACTGTGCTGCATTCTGTTGGCTGCTTATTTAAATGTTTTTGTTGTGATTATTCAGTTCCAGGCTTGGTGTTGTGACTGGTGGGGACTTGAATTTGCACCACCATCTGTGTAGACAGGGTAGACGATGGGGCGAGGAACGAGGTGAGCGGGGAGGCAGACGCAGCCGGGGTAAACAAATAAAGAGCAAAGGGCCTGTGACAGGGAATCGCCTTGTTTTGATTGGGTGCAGAGCAGACGACAGCTTCATGATGGAATTAATGACCTCTGTCATGGCCTGCTCTCCACATCTCTCATCTAAAGAGAAAGGACCCAAAATCAATACCACCAAACAGGGGGCCGTGTGCTGTTGCGTGTTTATTACTCCTGCTCATTCTGCCTGTAAAGCAGGGGCCGAGTTGTCTTCAGATACTAAGTCCTGCGTTTTAATGCACTTAACAGAAAGGGGAAATGTTTGCCACACTAGTCATGCACATCCCACTATTTAAAACACACACGTATAAAACAGAACACACCGGTCACAGTAACAGCAGCAGGTGGCGTAGCGGTTAGAGCTGTTCCAGGGCAATTGATAGCCCCCCCATCCTGCTGTAGTACCCCTGAGGAAAGTGCTTAACCTTAGCTCCTCCAAATAAAGATTAACCAACTGTAAAAATGAGTAAATAATAGTGTACAGCTTTCATTGCAAGTTACTTTGGAGGAAAGCAGCAGCAAAATTAATAAATAGCACAATTTATGCTGGAGGCAGTCGGATTACGTACTGGTTAAGGATTCGGTCCTTCTCTCAAGATTTTCACTTTTGAGTAATGTATTTATTCTATATTACTTGAGTACATTTTAATTTGTGTAGGGGCCGAAAGTGGAAACCATTTACTTGTAAGCTGTGTTACATTGTCTCTGCTAAGCAAGTGAAATACAAGCCTCTTTTAGCAGTGTTGGCATGCCTGACCGAGAGGCCTTGGCCTACTGGTGATGCGGTTAAGCCTGGATACCAGGGTTTGGCTCTCTCAGCAGATGTCTCTATGAAAGCGCCAGGTTTGTTGCCAGGACTTTGTGAGAGGTGCTTGCCATCTGAATAAATAGCAGGCAGTGTAGGTGCTTATAGTCGAGTCCAAACTGGCTGGATTCAATATTTTAGAGGTGTGATTTTATGCCCCTGAGCTGATGGTTCATTTTAGAAATAAAAAGAAGGTGCCCTGTTGTGGGATAGTGGAACAAGGTTCAAATCTAGGTTTGCCTTTAAGCTTTTCATAGATACTGTGGTCTATACTAGACAGTTTTCTTTGCTTTATATACAGCACAGTCATGGTAACTCCAGATAGCGCATAGGTGACCAAAATAGCACATTTGCTTTCTCAAACTGCACATTTGGGAGGAAGAAAACATCAAGAACTGCATAACACAGTTGGGTTGATGAACTATATTATCCCTAAAACACTGCATAAAATAAATACTGCAGATATGGCCTCTGTGTGTGTCACTGTTATCTCAAGCTGTGGTAAGCTGCCTTCCTGGGTTGTAGTAAAGAGACTGCCCTCCACTCACCACCACTGCATACCTGAACAAAGCTCACAAACTAATTAGCTCCTTGGCGCTACAGTCCTTGGATAACACCAACTTCCCTTCTTCTCTACTCTCTAGTAGATCTGGCTGGTATGTCTTTCTTTCAGGTTTTGAGGCCATTGTACTTTTATGGAGTGGGGTTGTTAGATCCTCTCCCAACCACCAAAGTGGAGGACCTGAATTCAGCTACCTAAGAGAAAGTGCTATAGCCCAGGAATGTAGGATTGGTTGTAAACTTGTACATATTTTGACCCATACTGATCCTGCACCGAGTCAGACTTATAACTGTCAGGTGAAGAAATGAAGGTGAAGAAAAAGAAGATGGTCTCATTCTCATCCATAAGTTAAAAGCAAATGCATCAGCCCTGTGGACCCAAAGACATACTGATTTAGGGCAGTATTAAGCTTGGGCTGTTGCTTTGTTTGCTTTAAGCATCTGACAGGCCTGAGTCGGCAGGGAACTGAGATCCTGTCTATTTAACAGGAATCCAAGATTGAAAAAAAATGAAAAAAATCATTCTGACATAAAGTGCCTGTGACACTGTTTGGAGGTGAACTTCACACAGAGTTAGGGAGAAGCCGTGTGTTTTGGGGCGCTGCAGAAGCCTGGTTAACAGCCCTGTTGCTAGCACCGTAGGCCTTCCCCACTGCTCTGCTTCAAATACAGAGTGGACGGTGGCATCACCTGCAGCCTGGACCAGCCTAGCAGTTCTTCCTTTTTGAGATTTTGAAACTGGCTAATGGCTGTGGAAGCCGGAGTTTCACTAATGCACCTCTGTATTTCATGTTTGACAGCTGCAGCATGCTGGCCATAGCATGGTAACAGTGGGGAGGGGGTTGGCTGGGCCAGGATGGTGGGGAGGAGGTGGCCCAGAAGGGACAGGATGGCTCAAGGGTGATCTGCACGGAGCCACCTCCCCACCGCTTTCTCCCTGGCTCCTACAAGCATACATCTTTATCAAGTGCCTGTTGTCAGACAACATTAGATAATTAATAGGCCATTTGTCAGGCCTGTGAGAAACATGTTAAAATGCCCAGCTTTACCAGGATAAATCCAGCTGTCTCCTCCACATGCCTTTGATGTGTTAGACTACCATTGCTGGGACAAATGTACTATTAAAAGGAATTCATTATTAATCACAACTAATGCGAATTAATTAACCGTGCGTGCATTGTGGGACAGTGTGTGACTTTCAGCTGCTGTACACTGTTAATGAGTAACTTAGCAGTTGGCATTTAAAGGAGTGTTTTCCATTCAGGGCTGGAGTAGGTGGCCCACGTGGTGCATAAGATGCTGTTCTGTAGATAAGGACTCAGCAAATGCTGCAACTTTGAATCTGTGAATATATCTGAGACTAAACCTAAACTATAAACAGTATGTACAAATAAGTTGAATTGACTTAAATGTGTCTGTGTTGAGTGGCCATAGTGCTTGCTAGTTGAAGATCCAGGAAAGGCCTAGAGGAACATTTCTTGAAGTGTAAAGCCATGAAGATGCGAGCTTAATCCGTTAATAAAACAATAAGGAGCATTTTCACGAGTCCCATGATGGACTGGTGTCCCATCCAGGGTGTAGTTTTGTAGCGCAGTATCCTGTGATTTCAGGATAGCCTCTGGACTGCCAAGACCCTGACCAGGATAAGTATTTAAGGGTAATGGATGGATGGCTTTTAATGTGTGTGCTTGTTTCTCTGTGAATGTATGCAGTGAAGAGCTGTCTACATTTCTAAACCTTTGCACGAAGATTTCCAAGCAGTGTGATATAAATGTTCCTTACATCTTTTAAAAAAGTGTTGTACTGTCACGTAAACCAAGTGTTGAAACAAGTCCTTGAGATGTAATCTCCTTCCAGCCCTGTCAGTAGCATCACGTTTTGCTGTGGCCAGTGACATTGCACTTGGATCTTCTCACCTGAAGGAATATAACTTCGCCGTGGACTTTGGCAGACCTCCAGGATTCGTCCCTGTGAGAGAAGTCCCAACATACGAAAGGACGTGAACAAAGACTCAGTAATGACCTAATTAAGCAGAAAAACTCAATTTAATTATGCATTGTCCTGTTGCATAAGCATGTCGGACGTGAAAGGGGTATGGAGGTAATGTTGAATTTCCTCGTAAGCATCTCCTACACTAATTATTAGTATTATTAAACTGTTAGTTAGACATACTGGCCAACATCAACTGCCTGTAGACTGAATGTACCTCATTCAAACATGTTGAGAGATGTACATGTTGCTGCTTTGCTAAGGTCGTGTAGCACGGTTGAAGTTTTTAGGTGCTGATGATCGGGAAGATAGTGGCCCCTGTGATTCGTCCCCTTTAGAAGGTGCGACTGGCAGGGCAGTACTGGCAGTACACTCACAGGCTTTTATATACCTGTGTGTTTGCAGAGGCCATCAGTATGGCAAAGCATTACAGTTCCCAGATCATCTGCATGACTCTCTCCTATCTTCATCCACAGCGGGAAGCACACTGGCTAAGTCTAATGCACTGCCACAAGACCTCTGTGAGTACGCAGCAGGTAGTAGAGTGGGTAAACCTCTCTCCTTTGAATTAAAAACGCCCCAGTTCATATTCCACCTCCTCTTATAGCAACTTTGAGTAAATTATTTTCTCTAAAGTTGGTCTAGCAAAGATTACACACCTATATAAATGGAAAGTCACATTACATTGTAAGTTGCCTTGGAGCAAACAGTCAGATAATTATAAACTACAGAATTCAGATTTTTACCTGGGCTAAAATAACGGTTTAAACCATTCTAAATGAATGACTAAATGTTCTGGCTAAAGAATGATATTCTAGTAACATCTGGTTACTTTTGATTGACAAAAAGTGCCAAATCGGTAAAGCTTTGAATGTAAGGATCCTGCACAGAAAATGCACGAGGTGCAGTCCGGTATAAATCATGGCTGGAAAATGTGAAGGACCCGTGGGCTTGTGCACTGGGCCTGCTCTGAGTGTGATGAATGGCAGGGTCTCCTGACTGTCAGCACAGGGGATCTGGGGCGACAGAGTGTGCCCCAAGAGCAGGCCACACGAGCGTGAGGGGCCAGAATAGCCACCTTTGTGGTAGGGAAATCGTTTTCACATTTTGCACAAACATTAATAAATGTGCCATCATTCTGTGATTGTCCTAATAAACAAGTGATCCCTAACAATCCTGGTGAAAAATCACCTGGCTCCTGTAGTTGTTTGTCAGGCTTTATCATGCCAGGATGCATAATAGTAAATGGAAGGCAGAAAGTTGAGGCTGGGGTCAGATTTATAGCAACAGTGTATTTCTGGTGTCATTGTAGCTGTGTTTGTCACAGCGAACAACATTTATACTTTGTATATGAGTACCTGACTTGAGTCAGAAGTGACAATTTTGTAAATAAAGTATTCAGTCCCTCTCATTTAGTTCTGGCACTTAGTAGCCACATCCTTCTTGTTACCTCATTCCATTCAAAATTTGCATAGGTTTGAACCTCAATCAGTCTGTGTGGATTTAATGTGTTTTCCCGGGGTTCCCTTGGAAGCTCTGGTTTCTTCCAACAGTCCAAAGATCTGTGCTTTCAGTGAACTGCCTGTAGTGTGTGAGTATGTGAGAAAATGAATGTGTGTTACATTACTCCTCTGTATAAAGGGCTGAAAGTTTTGGAAAGTAACTTATCTGGCCATAAGTCTACTTAGATAAAGCCATCAGCTAAATGCCTGTTAACAGTTTGTCCCTTTTGAGAAAAGTGTCTGGTTCATGAACAAATGTTAGGCAGCACAATTCACATAACTCTGCTGGTATAGAAGTATAAGAATATAGCTGCATTCTAAAAGAAAGGATTAACTCAATATCAGGTAACTGTCCACCAGTCAGTAGTTTTCTAGTGAACTGGGCCTTTAAATTTAATTTAATCGTTCAGATTAAATAATTTGTCTTTGGTATTACAGTGTGGGTGTGTTTGACTACTTGCTGTCACGTTATTTGAATGTAGAACCTAATTCAAATGTGCTGTAATAAAATATTGGTCAGATAAACAAAGAGATGTTATGGTCACCATAATATTCAGCAGCCAGCAGCTAGTTAGGTCCTTGCTGTCAAGTACCAGGGTTTAAATCCCTGCTCTTGCAGCAGTAGCTTTGAGGACGATGCCTACACTGTACTGCTCAAATAAAAAGAGGTTAAATAATTTTAAGTAGCATTAAATTCAAGCCCAACACTTGTAAGCTGCTTTGAAGAAAAGCACAGACTAACTGACTGAACAGTTTGTGACAGTGTTAGCTATTGTCATTGCAAATAAAACGTGAATTGAAACTGCTGATTGTCTATATGCTTAATATGGCAGTGGTGTACAGTACAGTAACAAACTCAGTTACTGTGACAGTGAAAAATTGGTGAACTTTTTGTCCCTGATGCCTTACTGTACATGAATTTGGTAAAGCTTTAAATGATGGCATTAATTATATTTAATTTCAAATCAATTTCAAATACTGTATACTGTATGTGATGATTTACTGTAACTGTGAATGCTGGTGATGACTTTTTTTTAAAACTAATTCGAGAGCTGTAACATTCACAGAGAAGCTGAGCTGGTTAGGGCCTCAGAGAAGCTGACAGATTTCCAGCAAGGTATGTGTGAATGTGTGAAAGGTGTATGCTTGTGCGCCGTTTGCTGTGTGTTTTATGTGACATGTTGTGTTTACAGCTGGTTTGAAGGCTGCAGTTTAACCAGCTTCATTTTTACCACTCAACACAACGATTCACCTTCTGGAAACCATCTGAACTCTGAGCTCTTCTTTGTTAAATGAAAGCTAGAAAACCTGCTGGACTGTGGTCCTTCAGGACAGGAGCTCAGCAGCCCTGATCTAACATATGTAATTGTGTAATAACCCCTCGGTGTGTACTGTGACATGAACCAGCACTCTCTGTCCTGCTGCTTAGCCTAAAGGACAGAAATCACCTTTGATGTAAAATCTGCTCCTTAAAACCTGCAGGGAATCTGCAGGGCAGCTGGCTTAACCATATGCCCAGAGCAAGCTACACATGGCTTTGTGGGAAATTTGTGAGAAATAGGTCACTGGGATAAGATGGAGTCTTTGCCCAGTTGAAGTTCACAGCATCAGAAAGGGGGTACGTTGAAAGCTATGAGGAAAGGCCAGCTGGTGCCATCATCAGACAGGATGAGGGCTTGGGGCCTTGTGGTTCGGTAACATGAAGAGGTTTGGTAAAAGCAATATTTCTCAGTCAAATGCGATGAGCACCAATGAAACATTAACAGGGAGTGTATGCACAGCAGGTGATCATGGTTGGCCATTGCTGCCTCCTGAGCCTGACCAATGACAGGGGGACAGGAGGAAGAAGGAGAAAGCGTTTCCTCAGGTAGGTTATTTTGGCATAAACATATGTTTCCATTTCTTCCCTTGGTGCGTCCTGTGAAGTCCCCAGGCGATGGCGGGGTCACTACAACATTAGGGCCTTTGTCACAGTGATTAATAGCTCTTTCTATCATCTTTAATTCACTCCCTAATGACAGAGGGTCTTGCGGTGCTCGGGGTAATCGTGTGATGTATGAGTTTGCCCAGCACCTTGTGGCAGAGGTGAAAATCATTCCACCGATGCAGATATTGTCACGGGAAAAAAAATGTTTTCCCTCTTAATAAAAATTAATGTATTATGTGTCAGAACTGAGAGGAATGAAGAGCAGTTGAAGAGTAAGTGTGCGCATGTGCACACTTGTGTGTTTGTGTGTGTCTGTGGCTGATGGCAAAATGTCAAATCAGTGTCTCTCTTTCACACACACACACATGCACACTCAATATCTGACTTTGTTAGACAGTGACTTTGTCATTTTATGACTAATATACTTTCAAAATAAACCGGCAGCTTCCTGGAGAAAATGAACTAAGAGGCACCAGATGTTTTGATAAAAAACTTGAAATGATGAAAAGTTTTTTGGAAATTATTTGTGTCGTTGTAGGTGTGGGGTGTAATTGTGACCCAGTGACTGCACTGGCCTGCTGTTACAACTGTGGCTTTGACGGTACGGCAGCGGATAATGGACGTGCTCAGTGTAAGACGGGGTGTAAGTCAGGCACGGTGTGTGAACTGGCAACTGCCCCCATACAGATGTTTGAGGCGTGTGCAAGTTGCTGCTTGGTTCGTGTAATTAATCACTGTGCTGTAACTTTCCTGTCAGGTACTGTGTGACCTGTATGTAAAGAAAGGTTTTTGCTCCGGCAGGGAATGTACTGGCAGAGAAAACACCTCGTGGATGGGAAGGACCAGAGTATGCAGCAGACACCTGAGTCTAATATGAAATTAGAAACGGCAGTTTGAGGTCTCCATGTAGTAAATTTGCACAGTGTGTCTGTTTTGAAATGTTTATGTTTATGGATTAAAATGTTTTAGCTTCAATGGGCTGTTTAAGGTTTTGGTCCAGATAGAATATACACTTTAAAACTATTTGAAGTAAAACAGGGAAATGGGGATATTTGGTTTCCTTTAAAAGCCCGTGGTCGCAGCCATATGGCAGGCTATACCTCTGCAAGGCCTAACCATGTTACACAATCCAGCAAGAAAACCATTACACAATTTCACAATTTTACATTAGGTTACCCGACCAGACGGGCACTGGCAGCCTTTTAGAGGCTTTTTTTGGAGTACTCACACGGGATGTGTGTCAAACACAATGGCGGAGTGGTGTGCAGACAGGCACCACAGTCCAACCGATATCCAAAAAACACAGGCACAGCGATCTCTGTGTTCAGCAGCACGGGCAGCAAAACCAATATTTATATACACTGTGAGCTATACCCACACGGACACACTTCAACCAGGCTTGCTTGGACTGTTTCTTAAAGGAGGAGAAGCATTTTTATCTGCAATTTCTTTCACTCATCTAAAAACTATTGAATTTTACTTTGCTGGGCAACAGTCTGTTTGACCAAGCGAAAAAAACAAATCCCAGGGATGCAGCAGCAAAGCAGCTGTTGGTGCGAAAAAACACCAATACTTTGTCAATATAATTTATTTCCATAATGTGCCTTATGTTTGACCACTGTACACCACTTCCTCACATCAAAGGGTTCATTTGTAAAGTAACTGTTTTAGGTGAATTCCCAGTTGGGAGGGAATTCACCAAAACAGTGGCGGTAAGATCTGGAAACATTCTATGAAGATGTACCAGAGGAAGGTAAATTCTCTGAATGTGTTCAGACTAAAAAAGACCTTCCTTTTAAGTAAAATGGAAATGGGCTCACAGTACCTGGAGTTTTTGGACATGGGTTCGAATCTGGCTCAGCCTATGTGGTGTTTATATTTTCTCCCTCTGTTTCTGCGGGTTTCCTCTGGGTTCTCAGAATTCCTGCAATGGTGTTCATAGCCTGGCACCCACTGATAGGCTTTGGACCACTGTGTCCATGTCCAAGATCAAGTGGTTAACAATAATGGATGGATGGATGGATGGATAAAATGGCAGTGTCTCTATTGTTAAAACTAAAGGAAGAAAAGTAAGGTCAAGACAGGTAGGTACACAGAAAGCTCAGTGGTTATTTGCAGATACTTCAGCATCAGTCTCCAGTGCAGAGAAAGTAACAAAGGGGGGAGGTGGGGTAGCATAAACAATGTGTTTATACATATGCACCAGGCAACTCTGATAGGTGACTGGTAAAGATTGGCTGACTGGATTGCTGCTAACACTGACCCATTGCTGTTAATCTTTCTGGGTTCCTGGGTGTTTTGATCTTGTCTGCCTCTCAGCCGAGACTCCCCTGCTTGTGCTCCTTACCTTGTACGTTCGCAGGTTTCTACCACTGTCTCTCATGCAGTGCTGTATCCTGCAGGTAACATTCCACTTTTCAAAGTCCCCGATGGTCTGTTTGGGGTGTGAGAGTGCAGTCTACAGGGTATTATTCACTTTGTTAGCCACCTGTATCCCATGTGAGCACAGCATTCTGGACGGGATCTCCAACACATTTTTAATATATGATAGTGTGAATGTTGTATGTGTTGACACACCTCAACCAGTAAACAGAAAGGGGATTCATCTAATAATGCTAGAGCTGTTTTTTTCTCTTTGTTTTTAAAAAAAGGGGAAAAAAATTGTAATTACACCAATGTCCAAGGCAGTGAATTTGAGTAGCGAGCTCATACAGTTTTACTATAAAAGAAACAAGCTTGTCAATCGCTGCATGGTGGAGACGGCCCCAACCGATACCTATTCCCTATCATCTCCAGCTGTACCACTGCCTCATAAACCACCACAAATAAAATCAAAAGCTCAACAGAACCCCGAATGTTAAAAAGCAGAGTAAAGTCCATTAAAATCCAAAGAGAAATGGAAATCCATCCCATACATCTATTTATCCATCCATCCAGTATCATTAACTACTTAATCTTAGTCAGCGTTGCAGTCACTGAGTGATCAACTGTAAAAACCCAACTGGGCTAAACACTTTGTTTTCAGAGGACATCAGCAGACAAATCAGGTTAGAATCAGAGGAGACGTCAACATAAATACGTGGATGTCTGAAGTGTTTAACTTCCTCCTGCTTGAAAAATTAACATTTGACCTACACAACAATTTTGGAGTGTCTGGACACTGTTCTGGAAGTTATTAGACAATGTTGAGTGACCCTGTGACACTGTGTAACCATTTGGCCCTTACCCCTCTCTGTATGTAGATGGAGGACTAATGTCTTAGTGTACTGTCTCTACCTGTATGTATTGTGACTAATATAAAGACAAAGGAACGAGCATGGAGAACTTTCAAAGGTGGCCTTGTGTTTCTTCATGGTGATGTCTGCCTTCCAGAAAAGCACGGAGTTCGAAGTATACCTTTCCTTGGGGCTTTTAGGTTAGGTGCGCGGGTCAGGGTATCTATACAATAAATCTGTCGTATTTGCAGAAGAAACAGAAACCTTCCTATGAATGCTTGTTCTGCAGAAGTTGTTGCAGTGTGGTTATGGGATGTTCCCTTCAGCCTTCTCAGGTAAGCCCACAATTTTCACAATTAGATAGCCAGTTCTTCTTTTCTAGCTCATCTGCTTTCACTTCGTCCAGCTCATTTTTTCTTCTTAACTGCAAAAGCAGCTACACTAGATCACAGCTACATTGAAACAAAAGCAGCAACACAGAAAAAAATGATGAGCACAAAAAAGAATTTGTCATTCATCGAGATAGAGGAAAGAATGAATACAGGCCACAACAGTAAAATATAAAGTTTTTGAAGTTAACAGAAATAAGACTCAAACAAGTCTTTATGAGACTTCAGAGTATTATTAAACAGACTTTCTGTTTTACTTTTGGTGTGATAGTAAACTATATTGACGTTTCGAACCCTGAACTCTATTATCATCAAATGTGATGATATTAATGCAGTTTTACTATAAAGCAGTATTAAACCCAGTGACAGAGTCTTATATTGTTGGAGATGACTCAAACTATAACACATGATCCAATGTGGTACAGAAGAGAAAAAAAATGAGAATGATATTCAGAGCAAAAGAAACAGGTGTAGAGATAGAGAGAAGGAGAGGGAGATATCAGCACCAAAAAGCAAAGCAAGAAAATAAACAAAACCTCTAACAATAGCCCTTCCAGAGAGTCAGTCAGCCATTGTCTATGTTTATGGGTGATGAGCAAAGATGGCATCTTTTAACTTTAAGCCATGTGACTCAGATACTGCTCAACTTTTTGCTCCAGGGCAACTATTGATTGACACTGTGATTTGTTCACTTCCTCAGTAATATGAATCCTGTATTCACCTTTGATAATCCAGTTTTCAAGATTATAAATGTGAATGGTTCAATTAGTAACTTTTTTTTTCTAAAATCACAATGAAGAACAAAACCTGCAGACACTGACAGCTTTCAACTTTGCAAGTAGAGCTTCTGTGCCTCATGTTTAGTCAGACGTGAGGCTCATTTCATCAGACTCTTTCAAAATTCCTTCATAATATTCATTTGGCCAGATACAATTTTTGTTCATGGTACAAGCTCCTCACTTGACAATGGATAGATACAACCAGAGGGAGAAGTAGATGCAGCCATTTCTTTGAATGTGCAACATCTCTTCACTGTGGACCTTGGTTCCCTTCTTAGCTCCTTTACCTTTTTGAGAGCTTGCAGAAATAAATGGATATTTCTTGTCATCCTTGGGCAGAAACATGGAGAAATCTGTTGGTTTCATCTTCTTATAACCGATATAGAGGGACGATGGGGACAGTTCTAGATTAAATTGTGTTTTCTGAGCAAATTTAAGTGAGCAACTTTGAACCAAGCCTATTCAGCTCATGGATTTTTAAGATGTTTCAAACGTGATTTGAACACCAGTTGAAGATCTTAATATGTTTTTAAGAGAGCAGTTGTTTTGACCTGTTCTTGGACAGCATGTATACAACTCCGTATTTCTTAATTTTATGAAGTGCTTCACCAGAGAGGAATCTTTTGCATTTTTTTGTATTTTTGAATTAAAAACTCATCTGTTTTTAAAGCCACTTTCAATGTTTTAGTTTTCTTTTTACCGAACTGTCCTTTTACTAGTTTGCACAACACCCTGAAAGATTTACAGTCACTGCAGCCAGAGTGACATGTTCTCTGAAAATTACTGGTTGAAATAATGCAATATGGACAACTGGTTTACTTATTTATCATTTTTATTATCCACATGTTTTGCGACTGTTTCCCTTATTGTGACATGCTAGACTAGTGTGCAAAGTGCAACTGCATTACACTGGTCCTGAATTATTCCTTTTAAAAACCCGTCACTGGTTTGTGTCTCCACTTCACCGTTTGTGGAAATAAAATGATTATGTACAATGCTGCTATTCTGAATAATAATAATAATTTAATTCTATGGAACAAGGGTGTCTTTTCCTAAGCTCCTGTAGTGGTTTTTTGCTGCACAGGACCCAGTTCTATGAAGACTAATTGTGTTGTACGTATACCTGACGGTTTTGGATGGGACCTCCTGTGTAACTCTTTTTCACCTGACAGCATATGAATCGCTTTCTATCCTGTCTTGTGCTCAGCATTGCTCAAGGTTTGCTTGATCTCTTCACGAACATTTCACCTCAGTGGCCACTGTATTATCTGGCTCACTTTCTCACACCACTGATGAGACTGACACCCCCCCCCCCACCACCTTTCTGGAGCAATGTTCAGTGTTGATTTATACAGGACAACATGCAAAGGTGCTCTACTGCTCACAGAAGGTGCCTCATGGTTCTGGGATGTGCTGGTGCAACTGCTCGTCGTGTAAACACTCAGCATATCAGTGCTCAGCATGAGAATAGCAGTCATGTGACCTGTTAGCTGTGCCAGGACCCTTCCGGGGCTGAGACGGGTGCCGAGGGGTCAGTTGGGGGCCAGGGACTAACAGGGCGGGGCAGGGGAGGGAAGGGTGGTTAACATCAAAGGCAGGTTTGCCAGGACTACTGCAGTGGCTCAGTGCACACTGTCACCCAGATGTAATGGCTGAAGATGTGCAGGAAGCGGAGGAGCACCTCATTAGAGCTCTGAACTGTGTGTCTGAGCCGGTTAGGAACTGCCCTCTAATTGCACACGATGGACACGGTGGGAGATGCTGCACCCTGTGGATCACTTCCTACAGCAGGGCCTCGGGTCTTTGCAGCATGTCAAGCAAACCCCACTGCGACTCCTCATCTGAAGGACTTCAGCCCAGTCCGGTGCAAAACAACATACTGAATTAGTGTGGACTGGAATAATATCTTGTAGGATGTTATAGATTGTACAGTAGTGAAGAATAGTGCTCCTCTCATCATGAGTGTAATCATTCCTGAGGATCTGCCTGTAAAGTGAATTGTCCTAAAACAAACTCTTATAACCATTAATTTAATCAATAGAAATACTTCAATCCTCAGCCACACAAGTTGACTTGTTTTTCACCAATCCTGCCATGTGTTTTAAAACAGGAATATCACAACTGCAGAACAAGATCCACATGTTCAAAATTTCCTACACATTCATCTTTGTGCTCCCTTCTTTTGTTCACTTCTACCCTTATGGTAATAATTTGTCATTACTATTTGCACTTTTTTGTGTTCTTCTTCAGGGGCAGGATAGTGCTAGTGAATCAGAGCCCCGGGATTGATGGTTTCTGCTTAGGTTTGAATCCAGGTTAGATTATGCAGCATTTACTCTCTTTGTGTTTGTGTGGATTTCCTCCAGGTGCTCTAGTTACTTGGTAATATATAAAGGTCTTCAACTGTAGAAATTGCAGATGAATTGGTGACTCTAAATTGCCTACATTTTGTGTGTACTTGTGAATGAAGGAGTTTCATTACCTGTGGAGGACTGGCATCCATGCTTTTTGGACCAGCTGTGGAGTATCACTGAGCCAGCAGTTAACAATGACTAAAGGATTTTGTTATTCTTTCATTATATTGCGTAAATGCTAATTTTAACTTTGTTGTTTTCTTATGTTATTAACTGCATTTTTTAAATGCTGATACTTGTAAATAGCTCTAGAGTAGTAACCCATGTAAAGTTTTTAATAAAACCAGTCCTATGTAATAATACTGCCTTTAAATTTTTAAACACCCTTTAAACGTTTAGCACTTGATACGGTATATAGCAATGGACTCTGAATGTGCAGTTAAATGATAAAATTTAAATTCTTGTAAGGTGTTTATTGTAAGCCTGAGTTGATATCTTATCATGTGAATTTTATGATACATGTTATATTTGCTCGAAATTGTTTTAATATAGTCATCTTGATATGAGGGATATGTATTCTGGGATTGTGTAGAATACTGTTGTATCTTTATTGTTCTCTATTGTAGTACTACATACACTATTATCCTGTGCTACATCTTTTGTTCTCTAGTAGGATTTAAAATAATGTCTTACAGTCTATTTAAGACAATGTAGTAGTCTATCAATACAGTGTTCTAAGGCGTGTTGAGTGTAACGTGTTTTTTAGGGATCTTTGTGGTATTCTTTATAGAATAATTTACTCAGATTGAAATTCTAGCATTTCTTCAGTGTACATTAAACAACACTCTTAAAATCCATCTCTTTCAGACCCACTTCTCCCCGATGACCTAACAGCTTGTTAAATGTTCACCACACAACCTGTCATTGCCATCTATGTCTCCTATCTGATTCCCAGTTCAATAGGCAGCTACTGGCATAGTGTGTGCCAGCAAGATAGCGGTATCAGACAAGCTCTCCTTCAGTTACTGTGCGTCTCAGTGTTTAACACTGCAGTTTTCTCGGCTGTGATGTATGTTCATATATTGCACTGCATGTCACAATGGCATATTGTTGTGCTCTTTTGTGCAATCTGTTATAATGTGATGTACCTTTAGCCTTTAGTGTACTTGAGCCTTTAGTGTATTTGAGCACTTTAACCTTTCAGCATCATATATGTTTAGTGGAGGCTGCATGTGCAACATGGGCGGTGAGCTGGTGAACAGGGCTGGGGGGAGAGTGTTTTTTGTGGTGGGGGTGGTGTGGAATGGAGAAGGTAGAACACTGTACTCATATCAGACAGCTCATGAGCCACGCGCAGCTCTTCCTGTTAGAGCACGACTTGGCATCCCAGGTCAGGCCGAGGTGTCTACCCTCCCCACACTCACAATTAACCTCCCCAGCTCTGCTTCCTCTAAACCAGTCCCTTGTTTTCATTCTAAATAACATGTTGGCGATTGGAAGAGGAAACATAAAACTGAGGCAGGACAATGTGGGCCGATCCCTGACAATCCGTCCTAGCTGCACGGAAAACACAAGGAACAACAGAAATGAAAGTGTTTGGGGGTCTTACAGGCCACTCATAATCGTGCTGTAGTCAAGTGTGGCCAAACTGTTAGTCAGAAAACATTTATTACATCTATCAAGTGTGTCTTTTCATGACATCTTGGTTATAGATGGGTGGTATGAAATACTTTAATGAGATTTAATGAATTAAGGGATGTTAATTTTAATTCCAGTGTTCACAGCTGTATTGCAAGTTAGCGAACAGAGAGGACATTCTGGTATACTCCCAGCGGAGGTCCTCAGCTGTTGTGTTCGGATATTACTGCTGCCTGAGATTGACACTTAACAGCACATTGGTATTTCCTGTCTCCTAAAGGTGACGACACTGACTTTACGTGCCACTCCTCTTCTACCGCTCTCTTGGAGGACATCGGACATCTGGAGGAGGACCGTGCCCCCCAGGCCGAGTCTCCTAACCCATCCAGTTCTGCGCCTTCCCCTGGGGACCCTTCTCCATTCCAGGCCCCAGTCTATGAGGCCGACGAGCTGCCCTTGCCCCAGGACTTAGAGCTCCGTGAATCCAGTGTGGCACCATGTAGCCTGGGCGTGTGGGCCTGTCGACACCTGAATGCTGGGGAGCACTTCGGACCATACGTGAGCCAGCAGAGGCCTCGGCAGAGCGAGCCTGAACAGGGCTGGGAGGTAGGCATGAAATCCCTCCTGTTGACTGTGTGGTAGTCTTTGTGTTTTGGCCAAATTAACAGAATGTATTCATTCCAAGGGAGCAAGTAGCCCTCTCACTGCACTCATCGATAGAAGTAGGAGCTCCTGCACTGCTACCAATGCTCTTAGGCCAATTAAAATGAAAAGCCATAAATTCCTTTTTTTATCAGAGTTAAAGACGCTTGGAGCATTTCCAAATCAAGTATTGGTCAGTTGAGGCACTAAATCGAAGGCAGGGTCACAGGACAAGGCCAAAGGTTAGGTGTGGGCTCAGTCTTTCCACCACTTTTTAGCGGAGGGAGTGGGTGAATCACACTAATTGAGTCTTGTGGGGTCCTCTCAACATACACACTGCATAAATGTAGTAGAAAACAAAGGCCTGTGTTCCAGTGGTGATTGCACTTCTTCAAACGCTCGAACCGTGGTGCCACTAAGTGCCTGAGCTTGACAGGTACAGCATGTTGCAATGCACCCTGTGTGCTCCTCAGAAACTTCTGGTTGAGTTTCTCATTTGGTATGGATTAGGATATACTTCATTTGCTGTCACACTTTTATTTGAGAAGTAAGTCCCTGAGCTCTCAGAGAGAAAAACAGACTTTTTATGTTTGCTAACATTAGGCTTTAATATGATTGAAAAAGTCTATGTCTCTTGCCTAGGAGATTTACTGCCAGTTGAGCAAGCTCTCAGTTTTTTTTTTCCCATGGAAGGAAATAAAGAAAAAAGGTTTCATGAATTTTAATCGGGATGTAATTTATGGGAAGCTTGAATAATATGTATTTAAAAAGCAGGGGAGCCAGGAGCACGGATAGAGGGAAGGATGGGATACTGTATCATTATGTTTAATTACTCCTGTGACAGGGGCAATAATTCTTTCCATTAAGTAAATAAGTTGTAAAGAATTTATGATGAAATGCCACATTATTCAGAAGGGATATTCAGCGATGACATCCTTGCATTAAATATGTTAAATGCCATTAAATCCCAACAGTCAATATGCCAATATGCAAGGGCCTGTAAAAATTAAATTGATTTGGTAAATGTAAGCGAGATAGATCTGTTTGCTTTCATCATCAATTCCGCTCGTGTGCCTGGGTGATGTCACCAACCAGGGAACGATAAAGGTGCACCCATCTGGACCAGGTGATGGATGGTCCGCTGCATTTGGATCGCTGACAACACAGGGGTCGTTTGTTAGAGGGGAGACCCCCTCCTCTGGGCGGCTATAACACATTTGTGTGCTTTATTAATACAGGAATGGTGAGTTACGAGCAAGGGGGCTTCTGTAAATAAAGACCATGTCATTTCGAGGGGCTGGAAGCCCACTTGTTGTTTCTGCCCAGTTCAGGGAATATTCTGCAAAGACAAAATTCCTCCCAGAATGCCATGTGAAAATAATGTGATTGGCGGAACCAAGTGGGACAGCATAACTTTGCCTGTATTTGCATGTTCGCGTGGAAGTGTGTGGAACGGGTTTGCTGAAGTTAGGTACTGCACTAGTATGTGTGAGACAGACAGGCAGAGAAAAAGACACCCGTGGTGATTCCTGTGTTTTACGTGCCTTTACTCTCTTGGTATCTGACAGTCTTCCTGACCTTTCATTTTGTTCCTTGCGTCTGATGCAGAGTAAAATCATTTGATCAGATAGCAGTCTGCTTGAAAAACACACTAAAAATAAACCAGTCAAAACAAAATGGGGATAAACACAGCAACAATAAGCAAAAAAACAAAACAAAACAAAAAAAAACAATATGCGTGCAAATATTAATAATCCATAGTGAAACAGGGGAACATGGCTGTAGAGTTAGATGTCACCAGCAGAAACAGCACAGTTAAGAAACAGTGTGATCGTAGGGTTAACGTCCAACAGAACTAGCGTACTTAGGGAAAGGCATGATTGTTGGATTAAATCACCCCCAAGACAAGTGCACTTAAGACCTTCTTGAGGACTAGTGAGGCTGCTTCCCCTTAAATTCTGTCCCACTTTCCCTGTCCCTTTGCTCCCTCTTCTACGGCCTTGGGGTTTCAGAGGTTTTAGGGAGAAAGGAGCAGTTGCAATATTAAGTGTTTATTTGGCTCGACAGTCTCATTAGAGTCAGTAGACATATTGAGGTCTGTTCTTCCCATCTCAGTGAAAATTCACAAATGGTGACTGAGGTTCTGGTGATACGAGAATTGGAGCAACTCTCGTTTGTCAAAGTGCACGGAGCTGGTGCTGGGAATGGCTGTGGCTCAGAAGAGGATGTTGAGTCTGGAAAGGTTCTCCACTTTTCTGTGCCCCTGCTGAAGTTTTCATCTGGGCTCTCGCTCCAGGCAATGCAGTGACATGAAGCAACCACATGTGGTTATAAAACTAGCTGTTATGATATTTGGACTAAACCATCTTTCAGTCTGTCAATTTGACCTTTTCACATTTTTAGGACAAATCAGATCCCAAAGGAAAGTTGATTTTAATTTAGCATAATCACTTATTTAATTATGCTTCATTTACTGTTATTTTTTACTGGGATATCACCAGGATTCTGCTTTACAGATTTTTATGTAGTTGGTGTATCTTCTTTTAATTCTTTTCCTGCTTAAACTGATTCAGAACTGAACTGAATTTGCTACTTTCATTTAAATTAATGTAAGTGATATATTAGACAATATGATCCCTTTCTCAAATTTACATTACATACTCAAGGTTATTTGTACATTAACAGGCACCTGTTGTGGAAGAGCAGTAATGTTTAATATAGACCAGGCATTACTGGAAAACTGTTTTACACACAACATAAAATACTGTATTTAAGGTAATTTGAACTTCATCTCTGAACACAAAGTGTGACTGTCCCAACAGTGTTCTGTGTGAAATATCATTTGCTGTGCTCTTTGTGTTAGTGTTTGCTGTCAGGGCCCTCAGTCTTTCTTTCAACAGTTCTGCAACAAACTGTATTAACAACCAAGGAGTGACTGACATGCTCTTCTTCCACTTGCGGAAAAGAGCAAATATCCACATTTTCCAGACTACAAGTCAAAGATTTTTTTCCTCACCTTATGGGCTGGTGCAACTTATTCTCTGGTATATATACTAAAAAATCTGCATGCAATCTACTGTATTATATACCTTGTCTATACCTGCAGTTTTGTTAGATAAGGAAAAAAGATTTCCATAAACATCTGAGAATGATGAGCAGGAGACACCAACGTGCCTCCTGTTGGAAATCACTGAACTATTTAAGAGCAATATTGAAGACGTTGATGGTATTAGCAATGCTGGCAAGGACTTGGAACACCGTGTTTGTGATATGTGACAATGCGTTTCATCGTCAGCACTGTATACTGATATTTAAATGTTTATATTTGGGCTGCTGTCTATGTTTACATTTATATACTGCTAATGTCAAGTACGCAAGTAATGTTTTATTTTGAATAAATACATGGTAAACTGTTACTGAATGAAGTTACATATCCATCTGAGTGTTCACTACAAAATCTGTTTTTAATCATTTTACAGGGAGCTGTTATGAATACGAATGCATGTGTGACCTGGTGAAACCCGTTCTGTGCGTTGTGGTCCTACTGGTGAAATACTTACAACCTGTGATGTATACTTTGGTGTGACTTATCTGATAATTTTTTTGTCAAGTATGCACATTTTTAAGGTATGTGACTTACACACTGGTGCAACTTATATCCAGAAAATATGGTAATTAACCTAACATGCATATAGTTTTGTTCAGTGGGCACACAGTCAATGCTGTGGGCTTATGGGACTATTTTTTAGATTTAATAAGGCTGAGCATCTCTTGCTGGACATGGACTGAGCGTGACTGAGTGTGACTGGGTGATGGTTATGAAGGAGCTCTGTCCCAACCTGGCTGACAGTGGACTGCCACAAAGCTCATGGGATCACACAGCCTTTCCAAGGTTCTCTCACTGACAGAAAGCTTGTGCCATGTGAAGACAAGGACAGAATGAGTGAATATTTGAAATTGAGTGTGTGATCAAGACTATTATCTCCTCCCAGGGAAACTTGACTTCCAGTCAGCTCCTTCCAAAAAAGTCTGTCGAGGAAGGAATGAAATCCAAGTGTGTTGTTTACACAGAGGTACCTGGCTGCTGTCTTGGTCCGAAAAGACAGTAAAAAAGAGAGGCTCTATAGAACCACCATGTCTCTGGATTTCCGCAGCCACGCTGATGGTTTTTCACTTTTGAAAAATGATATTTAGATTCTGCCATGAACCCTGTTTAAAATGTATCGATATGGAGTGTCTTGACACCTTAAGATGTTTCTGCTAGGAAATGTGTGACTTATTAAGATGTACGTTGCACGTGAGGTGTGAGCTGGGAGCGTGTGCGCTGGGGCGGCTCGGCTGGGCCTACTGGGTCGCACCTCCGCCGGCAAATTGTAAAGTGGACAATAAAGGTCATTGTTTATAAAGCTCGCCTGGCTCCTGGGGAAAGCGGGAGAGAAGGCAAAATCCGCCAGCTGGAACTCTTCCCCTTCGGGCACGACAGCAGAGGCTTCAGCGAGTACTTTCCCGGCCTAGTGATATTATTTATTAGAGTCTCGTTATCATGGTGATTTTTATTTGTAATTAGAGCTAAGCAGCCATATTAAATTTCATCTGCCTTCTGGTTATTGTGCTGCTGTAAGCGGCTTGTCTCTCTGAACGGGAAGCTCCCTTTTGTTCTGGTAATTTGGTCAGCATGGAAACAGCTCTGTGCCTCGGCCCTCTTCATACCCCCACCCACTGTCCACAGCATTGTGTTGGGGAATAGAGCTGTGCCCGCTCACCCTAATCAGCTTACAGTACTAATGCAATGCACCAGGACTGTCCAGGCCCTGCACAGGGGTGGGACCTGGGGCCACTAGGGGCCCCAGCCGCCACACAGGGCCCCATCGTCCATTCTGGGCATGCTGTGTCCAATTAAACAGGCCCTTTGTTGAAGGCTTGTCTGTCTGCGCTTTTGTTTCGCCGTTCCCAACTGGAGAGATGAGCGCTCTCCTGCTATTCACTTAAGTTCCCCATTGAGCTCAGTTCAGCTCCTATTTCCGTCCAAACGCCCTCCTTGTTCCGCTGCGCTCAGCTTCCTCTCCATGTCTTTTTCTTAGTGACGACTGGAAAGATGTCGTTCCCATCCAACTGAACCACTTTTTTTTGCTGTGTGAATTAGTGCCATTTGAATGAAGTTTTCATTTTTCTTTGTTTATAAGTATTGTCACTCACTCATTCTTGCGGGCCTAATCCCTTCTCGTCCCCAGAATGTTCCATGTTTGGTTGCTAGGGGGGACCTGCTGTTTTTGTCACTGCCCTAATCTGGTGTAAGAGGAATGAGAAGAGCAGGGGAGGAAAGGGGGGGAGCGGAGAATTCCCGCTCCACAAGTGGATTTTCTGTGAATTCCTGCAGTTGTTCAAGGCCTCTATAACCCTTTGAGAGCAGAGAAAAAGACCCTCTTCTCCCTGTCTCCCTCCCTCTGTCTGCCAGGCTGTCAGTGGGGAGTGGAAGCTAGGTTAACTGACTGAACAAAGTTGGAGTGAATTGGAAGAGGACAAAGACAAGCATTAGTGAGCTGAACAAGTAGAGGGCACACCCTCCACACAAAGGCAGGTGAGGACAGGGCTGATTAGGGCCAAGTTGGAGGACCAGAGGGGTCAGTGACCTTATTAGAACCTTGGAGGATATGGGCATGGGGGGCCTTTCACCTGGATAGAAAAGCCTAGTTGGGGGTGGATAAGGTGCTTTTAGACCATTAATTGCGAACCTTTCCAAACGTCCCTCCTGCACACAATATAGCCTCACTGGGATCGGTGGATCAGTCTTGTGAGAGACACGCAGAGACACATTGAGTGGAATTCATCAGTTGTCCAGCCAGGCACATAGCACAGCCCATACTGACACGCAGACCATACATACACACACATCAGCACACACAAGAAACCACACTGACACACACAACACGAAGTCAAATAAATGTGCGTGTAGGCAGGCATACTAATGCACGTATGGTTACAGAAACAGGACGCTCAAAGTCACGCAGTCTCCTGCCTACACTTACGGAAGAATTTATTAATAAACACACTCGCTCACGCTTGCATACAGAGTCATACAGAAACACATACACACGTGCGCAAACGTACGCAGTCACAACTAGACAGTTACACAGGCACAGACTTTATAACTACTCAATGCACACACACAGTCTCTCACACGCGGTCTCAGACATGCACCTACATATTATAATTTCTCAATGCATACAGACTCACACACTCAGGTCTGCACCTCACACACACTCCAGAACATATGCATGCACATCAGTCAAAAAAGAAGGCCAAACAGTGCACAGGAAACAAATGTGATCAATTATGCCAGTGTGGAGTGCATAGATACCTTATCTTGGGGCTCCTTTAAATAAGCACTTGATTGTTACCAAATGTACGCACAATGGGAGCGAGAAAAACACCTTGGTTCTGAGGAAAACCAGAGTGAGGTTTTATTGGCTCAGTCCGGCGAGGGAACTGTAACCGTGAGCTGCTTTTCCTGCTCGAGTCACACAAGTGGTTAACTACAAGTCAGATTGCATTACCCAGGCAGTAAATCTAAGTACCGGTTAACGAAAATAATCAAGCACTAATACAGCTCTACAAAACCACTCTCTCTGTTTGTGGTCAGAATACGGCAAGCAGTAGTGACCCCCTCCCCCTCCCTGCACAGCCAAACAAGGAAACTTGCAGAAAGTCAAACACCATTCTTCTCCACCTCTGTCCACAAGGAGGGCATGGATGCATTCTGTTCAGAGGTTTTACTGATCTGGTGTGAAGGCAGACCTGATGGCTTAAACCATGAACAGGAGCTGCCTTCTTGTGTGTCACTAAAGCAGCTCTCCGTGTGTGCACAGCTCAAAACTGTGGAAGCTTGGCATACAAAGCGTGGAGTCCAGAGCTCTGGCCGCAGTGGTGGACTTGACTGTTTACATGTTGATCACAGCAATAAGAACTCGGGATGGTTTTTGATGATATTTTTGATGATATGGTTGGGACTTGGACTTTATTGTTTTCAGAATAGTGGAGCTAGAGGTTCATGGAGAGATCGCAGGGGCCGCATGATGGTTAAGGGCACTGAGTTATAGCTTTCATGTTGCCAGTTAAAATGCCCTGCAGGGACCCTGCTGTTGTGCACCAATGATGGGTCCATCATCTTAGCTGCAGTACGTCTTGACCCTTGCAAAATAGGGCTTAACCTAAAGAGTTTAATCTGGTTATATAGACAGACAGGCAGATACATACAGGCAAACATTCATACATGGAGGCACTACAGGAGCTTTTATCTGCTGCAAATCACATTCCATGAAAGCACCGAGGAAGGACAGCCAGAGAGAACTCTTGGGGCATGTTATTAGTTGATAATCCTCTAATTTCCCTCAGACAGTAATAAATATTAGCAAAAATTATGTGAAAGTCAATACTTGCCTATGATCAGACATGTCACAGAAAAGTAAGATATACAGCAGGGTTTTTGTTCGCTTCAATGCACCATCTCAAACCTCGGCAAACTGTATCCGGGCTTTAATACATTACACCACACTATCTCATTACAATGTTCCCTAGTGCAACTCTGCTTCACCCCACTATGCCCAAACATCAACTTAAAAAAAAAAAATTGGAGAAGTTCATTTGAACACAAAAGACCAAAAATGACTTGGAACAGGTTTAACAACAATATATGACTGAACTGTAGCCTTAACCTCATGGCCTCATCTCCACAAAGTAGCATCCAACATCGCAGCCACCATTTCACCACATCTCAGCCCACCCTCTGCTTCCTCAAAATGTTATTCTTTCTCTTCATCTCTGTATTTGTAAAGCTCAATCTCTGTACGTCCTTTTGTTTATCTGTTTGTCCTTTATGCACGGTTTTGTTTTTTAAGCCACAGGAGTGAAATTTGGCACACAGGTACTTCTCCACACCAAGTGAGGTGTTTTTTGGTGAAGTTCATCTAACTCCAAAAAATACTAGCTATTTGCAACTCAAAATTGGGTCTCTGACAAGGGTCCGAGAGGCAGGAGTAGTGATGTCACATGCACAGTGTTGTGTGTACTACGTCACACTGGTGGATTTTCTTGCCATGCGCACACACACACACACACACACACACACACACACACACACACACACACAAATGCTGCGTGTTCAACCACAGGAACCAGTAGCTGTTGTAGGTGAGCAAATTAAAATTTAAAAATTAATAAGAAATACATGACACAGACATGGCGCTGCATACATTAGTAATGTAAAGATAATAATATTTAGCAGTATATTTCTTTCTTCCCTTTCCCTGATGCCGCACGTCATTCTCTGTGGTGTTCACCTGTCCAACGGCACTAATACTTATAACCACTTTAATGGTGAAACAGTTGACTATGTAATGTGTTATTCCTTTTTTCCTTTCCACCCCTACATCGTTTTGACCCAGGCAGCGCTGGGTAGTCAGCTAGTCAGCATATAATATTACGGGCTGTACTTCCATAAATAAATATCATAAATATTGGCCATTTCTAATCCTTCACCTACCAACCTGAAGAACATAGCAATCCATTTTACTCAATCTTTCAAAAGTTTTTAAATTCAAGAAATGTATAAAACTAGCAGGAGCACCCTCAGGTTTAGCACACAGCTATGAAATCCACAGAAATATCCTATGACGATGTAATGGAGCACTGCAGTAAGGCAGATTTTCTGAATGAACTTGGAGAATAAAGGACATTTGTTTTAGTTAAAACGATAGTACACTTATTTTTCAAGTTAAAGGAGTAGAAGTAAGTTTAATCAATCAGTCCTTTCTGAGCTTAAAAGTAATATTTTATAAAGTAAAAAGAGGATTTTTTTTTTGTACGTAGCACCGTGCCTTAGTTAAGACGTAAATAACAGAAGCGAAAAGCAGTCCTTTAAATAACAGTTTTTGAAAGGTCAGACACCTGTGAGCTGATCGCTTCCCCGGTCCGGTGGTGTTGCGGAAGGCGCGAGGGCACGGGGAGCAGATGCATGCCGACAACCAGGAACAGCGTTAGCAGCGTCCCCCCCCTACCCTCACCCCCTCCCCTTTTCCGCTGTTCCCATGTTCCAGTGCACCATAATGGGATTTTCCAGCATCCAGCAGGTAGTCTGACTGGGACTTTGTTCAGTGGCGCACACAGATACAGGTTAATGTAGCCCAGGGCTGCGCGGCGACGCGTCCACTTTGGGAGCCTCCGTGTGTCCCTCCTGTCGGCCTGCTTTGTCAGCCTCAATTCGTCAGAGAGGATTTCTGCTGGCAGCACTCGGAGGCCGCCCCTCACATCTCCAACAAACTAATTGTTGTCTCCAGCCTGGTGAGTCTGTGAAGTCCTAACGAGTTAGCGTCTTTCGCAGAGATGAGAAAGAGACTCGCAAAATCAATTTCTCAGCCGATTACGCCTCGCCATCAGCCAAAACAAAACCAGGCTGCGGACAGGAGGAGCTACAGACACACTGGGTCTCTGAGAAAAGGCTACAGAACATCCATCTTCTCTGCTCTTCTGATTGTTCGTTTTCTTTGGGCTGTTTTCATAGTCACTTGCCCTCCCTCAAAGACACTTTATGACAAGCATTGTAATCTCTTTAGAGTGCCGAGGACCCTCCCTTTGGGCCGCAGGGCTCATCTGCTCTGAGTGACAGCGGGACAGAGTCCAACTGCCACCCAGGACACACAGCCATAAATCATGGTGCTGGCACCAGACAGGCTGGACCAGGCTCACTTCCTGAACAGCTACCAGTTCCTGCTGGGGACAAAAAGCCTATTGTCAGGTCTGAGCAGCCGGCTTCTCTCCCTTTGAGGGTTCAGAGGCCTGTGAGCAGAGCCGAGTAGGGCCAGGGGACAGAGGGCCAACTGCTTGAGGGACCGGGAGGCACGACAAAAAGCAAACAAAGACACAGAGATGTTACGATGCACTGTGACTGAGAAGCACGGAGGGTCAATTGGGCTGGGAGAGAAGATACAGAGACAACAAAGGACACAAGTTTCAGAAACTCAGCCAAGCTTGAAAGAAAAACCAGACATCAAAACCTGCAGCTGAGAACGAGGACAAGCTACGGAAATCCAGGATGTTCCATGGGAATGTAGGAAATGTGGGGACACAAGCACATCCCTTTTTAGACCTGATAATTGTATTATGTTCACTTACAGGAATCTCTTATCCAACCAATCAGTTTATATGTCTACTGTTAAATAGTTTGTTATATTTATGCTCTGCACTTTTTCATCAGGTGTACTTTAATTTTTTTCATATTGTGCCATTTTGCATATACCTGGTCCTCCGTAGTGTTCATTGCAATTTAGTGTTCCGTGTTGAATGTGAACATGGCAATGTGCGATTATGTTCTTCACGCTAGTCTGTGTGAAGTTTCTGCTTTTTTCTCATATTCAGCACATCACATCTGAACTTTCAGCAGCAATCACACTTTCATTGCTTTCTGTGCAATTTTTCCCACCATTAGGTACTTTGTGAAGATTTCTGTTTTCTCTATCGGTTTTGAGTCTCTTAACTGTTTTGGTTTCTCTGCAATAGTGTCAAGATTTGAGAGAGATGTTGTTTTTTTATCAGATCAAAGATGGGAATATGGGTCCCAAGATCACTTGCTCGGTCCCTGTAGTCTATGTGCAGCGGATGTGGGGCAGGAGCCTCAATGAGGCAAGACTAGAAACATTCTTGCTGAGCTTCTTGGAGAAATCTGGGCCTTCCCACTGCTACATCCATCCCTCACTATTTTATAACTCTGGAGTTCTGCGTGGTTGTGTTGAAGGGTTGCAAGCATCCCATTCACCAGTCAATTTACACATTTTGGAATGGGGATCCTGTATGATTTCAACTACCAGCTCTTAGCCCAGTCTGTCAGTCTACAGAGTTGGCTGCCTGGAAGGCCATAAAAAAAACTGTAATAAAAGTAGAAGAATGAACAGGAATTGTTGATGTGATCGTTTAATTGTACAAATTTTATCTGGCTAAAACCAATATGGAAAAGTTACTTTACTGTATGTTATATATTTCCAAGCTTCAGAGAATGAGCAGAACAGCATTTGTACGTTGAAGGACATCAAAACTCTGTCAGAACCATTTTCATCCTGAGCTCCTGAAGACTTTGCAAGTTAGTTTTTCATCACCTGCTAAGTTTTATGTACTTATTTTCCCATTTGTACATCATTGGAATATGCGCACTATGACAAGAGCTGTATCAAACAAGCCGTGTTTCTATAATCATATGCATGTATGTATCTAAGCTCCCTATCTGTTGCAGGATGCTCTTTCGTTTACTCTGAACTTTTTATCACTTTGGAGAAAAGCATCTTCCAAATGCATAAATGTAAATGGTATAGTATGCTTACTGACTGTGAACACTGAACTGGACCAAGAAGGGAGACCCCTGTCATCAGTGGCAGAATGAGATTTAAACTGCTGCGCACAAAGGCAGCTGCGTTAACCAGATTTTTCACATAAATGAAAATGCTGCCTGTCACATGCTGCCGCTCTGACTGCTGGCCGTCCAATTCGTCACATGCGACCTGCACTGCGACAATGGGCCTGCCATCCCTCCGTCACACCCGTAACAGATGTCCCCCGCCAATGGGCCATCGTTAGAGACGTAGCGGCAGGGCGCAGGAGGGTGAAGCAAAGGCCTCAGCTGTGATGAGCTCTCCCTCTCTTAGTGGTCTCTCGTCATGGGAGGGAGCGAGCCCTTCGCCCATCCAGAATCCACTCTGGCTGCAAGGATCGAATAAATCCCATGTGTAGGCCAGACTTGTAACCTAACAGCCTTCATAAATAACTCCAGCCTATTTGAAGGGGGAGATAGGGCATTAGAAGCTATTTACACTGCCGGAGCCATGCTATCGATCAGCTGCAGCCGTCCCATAGATAAGTCCGCAATGATGTCATGATTATTTATGACGATTCCTGACAGTAAGGCTACAAAGGGATTTTCTGCACGACAGCTCAATTCGTTCTTAGAATGTGATGAATTCTGTAGTTAACGGAAACAATCAGCCGTCCAGTGTTCTGTCAACGGAGTGCCACGGATCCAGGCTCGGAAAAAATCAGTTTGGCACTCTTCTGCCAGGAAGAGAAATGCCGCCATTTTAATTGGACTAATAGAAAAGGGAAAAGTTTGAGGAGATGTGGGAAGTGATGCAGAGGACATGTGACAGCTCAAAGTTTGTCAGCGATGCATACCTGGGTTTACAGAAGCCCACACAAATAGGACACAGAGTGTAGGAAAGACAGAATGCTAGCAATCTGTGTTCTGTCACACTCAGAAGACAGGAACAGGTGAAACACAGGTACAAGATGTGTGCTCTGTTTTACTTTTGAATCACATATGTTTTGCCAGTTATGTTCTCAGAAACCCAAAGTAACATTTGGTGTATTCAGCAGTGAATTCTCAGTAGCAGACAAATCATGTTCTTTCAGCAGAGGTCTCTTTGTGGATGACCTTCTCACTGTGGTGACCACGTCTCTCTTTCGCACTTATTTTCATTAACCACTTGTCCTGGTCAGGGTCGTGTTGGTCCAAAGCCTATCCTTAAGTCACTGGGCACTAAACAAGGAAGGGTCCACCCTGGATGGGACACCAGTCAATGACCATTGTATGATTATGGTATTATGTTCAATTTTTGAAAAGTCTTCTGTTATTATTCTTAACCTCCCATATCTGTCTTGTACCTCTTGTGTTAGAATGACACAGAAGGCATAGCACAAAAACAATATTATAAAAACAAACATAGATTATAAATGACTGGCAGAGTTGGATTAGGTGTGTATATCTAATGACTAAACTGTTGACTGTTCTCAGCATTTGGCAGGACATTGATAAGGTCCAGCCCTGTCCTAGCCAGGGTACGTCTCTGCTTAAGTTTGCAGCATCCAAGATAATGTGCACCATTATGGGTGCATGACTTCACCATCCATTCCACTGCAAGCGCAGGACCAGCAGAACTGAGTAAGTGGAAATTCATTTTACAGATATGACCATGTAAGGTGCTTAGCAGTGATATGATGAAACTTGGTTCTCTGTTGGGGACAGAAAAAAGACAGACAACATGTGGAGATTAGTGTGGGGCAGCAGGTTAAGAACACAAATTTAATTTGAAGCCTGCTTGAAGGCTGCCTTAATGAAGATACTTGACCTAAACTGCAATAAAACACCCGAGAAATTTCTGCAAAAAAATACGGATAAAAATTGGTTGCCACTTTAAGTATAAGCAACAGCTCACAAAAATGTAGATACTTGTGGTTCGCTTTTGTGTGACACATCCCACATTCTTAAGAAACATAAATCCTTAACACACCAAAACACACCAACCCTAAACAATAACACATGGAATCTGTGTGTGGTTCTATAGACACCCCTCACAGAAGTGTGAAGTTTCCAGAGGAGAGAAGGCTGGCTGATGTCCAGGGTCTGTGTGCCGTCTACAGCCAGACCTCAGAGGACCGTAGGAACAGGGAATATTAGAGTAAGAGTTGTGGCGTAGGGCCAGATGGAGCAAGCCTGGCAGCGAGAACGCAGCAGGGGGGCCCAGGCACCCCTACTGCCTTAGACTGCCTCTAAAAAATAAAAAAACAACAATATGCATACAGTCTAGTTCCTGCCTAGCCCTGATAACAAGCCGCGCATTAAATAAGCAAACACATGCGGCTGTTTGATCTGCCCTTATCTCTGGAACTTTAAACACTCAGTAAGTTCTCCAGTAAGATGAGATTCAGTAATTAATCTGCTGTTTAATAATAAAAAAAACTGCTGCACACACACCCGTCTGTGAGGTGCTCCTTGGTTCTTTTATTTCAGTAATGAGAAAACAGCAGAAAACCGTGGATCTTCTGCTGCATGTGCCCTTGTCCAAAAATGTCCGTTTCCACACAGATAATAGAGGCACGTGGCATTTTCCAAAGGCTGCAACTTGAACAGTAGGGCTCAGATAGTGTCCAGAGCAGAGGGACGTCTGCACTTCTCTACAACAGGGGCACGGCCATCAGATCTCATGCACGGATGGATTCTCAGCGTTCTTCGGTAAAGGACTGTGATATCTCCTCACTGAGGAAGGCATGCATGATTCCCACCAAGAGTGAAAGGGCATGTCAGTGACAGTTGCTGCACATATATGTCCATGACAGCATTCCCGTTCAATTAGTTTGGAGCTGTGAGAGAGGGGTCACACCCTGGCCTGTTGAAGCAGCAGTAGTACGTTGGGGGTGAATCCAAAGACAGGTGAAGGGCACTGTGTTTTGAGGGGTATGGTGCTTGAAACGCTGCAAACACAAAAAGGCACCGCAGGATGACTGAGGAGTATGTCTTGAGATGGGAGGGAGCCTAAGGTCATAGTAGGGTCACTTAAAGTCCATGAACTCAAAGTGCTTCCCATTGAGCCTGAATAGGGCTCTGGACCACTGCCAGGTTGTGCTGCTAACAGATACGGCAAGAGCAAAGTGTGTTTGGAGGTGCGAGGAGGAGTGAGGGGAGACGTCCACTCCCTTGCCCGTCGCCCGCTTTACTCTCTACGAGTCTCTGCCTTCACTGTGTTTGGAAAGCTAAAGTCCTGCATTTAACACTGCTGTCTGATGTCAAATCACATCTTGTGGCATTAAGGAATGTCAGTGATGCTCATTCTTGGTCTAATTTTGGAGGTAATTTTCAGGTTGCCAAATTTCCTTCTTGCCACTTTTATCTGGCAAAAATTTCACGTAATCAGGATCCAACCTGTAATTCTGCACCCAGAATCAAACCACCAGTGCAGCTGAACCATGGGTTCAAATGCTGATCATTGTCACCATTTGATAAGTAAATCGCAGACAGTGGTCAGATCTTTTCTCTCATGTTGAGTCCGTCTTTGAACAGTCAGGGGGCAGACCCTGAGCACCAGTGTGCTGTTTTATCTTCAAGCTCCAACAAGGGTACGATCCTGACCTTCTCAGCACCCAGGCCTCAGCCTGCTGATGGGAGAGTGCTAGAGCAGGTGCCCCCTGATCTTCAAGTGCCTTTTGTTAGATAATACCCAGCAATAAATCTGCATCTACTAAATAACCCATGAATAAAGGACATTTTGTCCTCGATGGTTTGAGGAAGATTTAGTGGGGGAGGCGCCGGTGCCTCCTCAGACCTGCTACAAAGTGGTCACTGAGAGAGAGATCTGTGGTGCATAAAAAGCCCATGGTAGTTCATTAAATTTCCAACATGAAGATGGAGACAGATGTGATTTAATGCAAACAGCTTCATATATTCACTGCAGCACTTACCATCCTCATTCTTTATCTGCTCAAATGAGGTGGTAACCGTGGCCAATGTTACGAAAGACATGCTATTATAATATTCAGTAGCACTTAGCGACGACTCGTTCGTCTGTGTCATGAAGCTGTTTCATCAATCCTTTTCCCAGAGAGACAAAACTTGTCTCATTGTAGCAACAGTGAAAAAATAATGTTGGTTCTGGCCATTTGTGCCACCAAGCATGCTTTATGTTCAGACAGCACGGTTGCTTTTTGGTCAAGTCATTACTTCTACTACTTAGAACTGGTGGTAGTCGAACACAAACTACTGAACAATTCACCTGGTGTGATCTATAAATGAGTACAAAAATGTATCTCCCCAACCCCTGTTCCACACAAATATCTATCCATCTGTCTGTGTGTCTGTCATTACATATTTTATACAGCTTAAGCTTTAGTACCACTTGCTTATTCACACCCACAATGTTCAGTCTAAGTTGAAAAAATCTGTTTCAAAGTTTAAGCTTTGAACATTTGCTTGTTTACCCTTGATTTTCCTCTTCTCTCCAAACACAAAATCTGTTTAATTTATCTTACCTTTATCAGCCAGTTTTATATTTTTTTCTAACTTCAAACATTTGTAACTTATACCTCCTGTCAAACTGGCAAGCATGCATGTAAACCTTGGAAAATGGAACGTTAAATATTTGTATATTTGTATAGAAATTCCTCTGTGCTTTTATTCCAGTAATTGGATTTCATAAAGCACTTAACAGTGTTTGTCTTGTGCAAATAGTCTGATTTGCTCTCTGATGGAAATGTGTTCTGTCTCAGGAGTCCATTCCTCCAGCACCCTGGACTTTACATCTACATCTTGCATGTATTTTTGTTTTGTCTGTGTGTCGGGTTTGGAACTCCGTGTGACTGAATATGGAACTTTACATATCAATGTGATCATTTTCAGTGTCTCTCCTGTCCTTTTTGACAGTTTTATTCATTATTTAGGGTGAATATCACTTGTGTGCTGCTGTCCTTTCCGCCAGTGAGACACCTGTCATCAATACTGAGGCTGTAATGGAGCTTAATGAGAATAGATCTATCTTGCTCAACCAATTATGAAAGCCACTGGGACCTTATCGCATACTGTGTCTTCAGTCCAGTGTAACATTTGTCGCTTCATTCAGATCATATTGGCAAAGCAGTGTCATTTATCTACAGCAGTATTCCTGGGTATTTTTTTCTCATGATGCACCTGTCTTGCTGTCATATGGTAGCAACAGAGTATCTCCTGCTCTCTTTCACCTGGAACAAGGGACCTGCTTGGTGTGTGGCAACTGAGCCGGGTGGTACAAGGGGAGCAGGATTGAACACCACTTAAGCTATAAATGACAGTTTCCATAATCATGGACATCCAGCATAACATTAACAGCATCGGGCTACTGGGCCTCTTGTTTAGCTCTCTTTTACATGGGGTACTTGTCCCTTGCCCAGTCCATCTTGGCAGCATGGGCATCCATGCAGCAGGACAGTACTGCTACCTAGGAGCTGAGCCCCACAGGGTGGCGCCATCCCAGTGGGCTGCCCAGCCCAGCCGTTTCTCCATGCCATCAAGAGAACAGTTAGTGAATAGGGAAGTCACCAAGGACAATGGACTGGTGCTGCCCGGTAACTTGGACACCCGGTTAATGAGGTGGCTGCTGAAGCTGTTGATGTGAGTCTTTGTGTGGATGAATGTGTCTCTCCTTCACGTTATCATGGTGTGGTCATTAATCACTCCTCTGACAAACAGAGTGGTCCTCAGAGGCCAACAGTGGTTTCAATCTCCGGCCTTCAGTCTCTGCCAGCAACCTGTTGGACAGCATTGTGTGTGTGTGTGTGTGTGTGTGTGTGTGTGTGTGTGTCTGTGTGCGTGTGGGTTCGACTGACTCTTTTTTCTGTGTTTCGAAGTGTGTGTATTTGCTTAATGACCTCAGTTCTTGTAATGAAACCTACTGTATGGTCAATGGGATATTTTCACTAGGTTGACCCTAGTAATCCTGGCTTTGGTACTGCAATATAGATCCCCTTGGCCTGCTGTTGGATATGCCACAGGGGGCGCTGTAGAGACACTCTGCTCAGAGCAGCAGAACCTGCACTGATTGATCTGTCCACATATGGGCTGCCACTTTGCCTCTCTTCTTTCAAGCAATTTTTTAAAACCTTGTAACACACACTGAGTAAACAGAACCCTCGTTGCCATGGAAACAGCTGCTTGGCTGACAGTCACTACCTTTAAGTTGTTTAACTTCTGAAGATCACTAAGTTTCTGTGGTCTTTGTAGGTACATGGTCATCGTTGTTTACAGCAGTGGTCATTTAATCTTGACCCAGAAGGATGACTTTGTACAGAACATCGGTCTGACCGTCAGGTCCTGCTAGATGAGTTTTCAGCGTTTCCACATTTTGTTTTTTAAATAACTCTTCAAGGTTTAAGGTTCAAGTTTCACTTTATTGTCATTTTGCAACTATACAGATGTACAATAGAGAAAGAAAAGTAGTTTCTTCTGGACCACAGTTCACACTACACAGACAATATAAGAACATAGAACAATATGGCAAACCGATGCAGAAAATAAATTAGGTAAATAAATAGGCCCTTTAGAAGAAGGTGCTGCTTTTGTGTTACTCTGAACCACGACTTTTTTCAGAGGCCCCTGTGCTGTGTCTGGACTGTGTGCATCGTTCCCTGAATGGGTTTCTGGTTATGTACGTAACTGCACTTTTGTTTTTGTGCATACGTCTATATCGACATGGATGTTTACAAATATCAGCGTCTACTTCTCGTCCGACTATAATATGAGTAGAAACAGTTCCCCTTTGAAGGCACATAAATAGGCCATCAGCCGTATGTGTAGAAATGACCAGCGTCGCCGTATGGATGGCAAGTGCTCCTCCTGATAGGTAGAAAGTAATTTAAAAGCCTTGTGTTTCCTGCATCCTTCTCAAGTGCAGGCCTTCACATGTGAGAGTGTTTAAAAGGATGAAGTTGTGTTTAATAGCGCTAGTGGTGGTGGTGGCCCATGCGATAGCTTTGCTCATTAAACCCCTGCAGTAAGAGTGGTTTTTGAGCGGTAATTATGGCTTGTTAGGATAATGCCAATCACTCGCCATTAACTCCTCTGATCTCTTTATGGAATCGGAGATCTCCCGTGGTCCTGCTTTCCAACAACACTCAACACACTGCTGAACTTGGAGCGCTCGCCTCTCCGCACCACATCCTCATAACTAAACACACTCCGCAGAAAGCCCCGTGATCTCATGCAGAACGCTGCATTTGCATAAAGAATCACAGTAGCCACAAAACACGCTAGCAAAACATATTTCCCTAAAGGCACTTAAGTGAATACATCGATAATAAGTTACTTTAACTGACCGCCCTCAGTACACGGCTTTGTTAATTTGGCTCTTAATGAGCGCAACGTTCAGATTAACTTGGTTGCAATATGGTTACTCAATTCCTCAAGATTGCAACCGCAAGCTCCAAGTGGAAGGATCTGGAGAGGACGCTGTGATGTGGTTATGTGTGTAGGACAGCTCCTCTTTATAGAGGGTGTGTGATTTAATAAGCGCAGTGTATAATTTAAGATTGCTGGTAAACTAAATGACAATTTTGCTCAATAGCCGTCAATCTGGCCCCTGTAAAGCAGCTTGGATCAGAAGGTTTGCTTGTTAGATACAGAGGCTGTATAAAGCACATTTTAGGAGGACTGGATGTTGAAGTCCGGCAGTAAAGCGTCAGTGCATATGGATCTGATCAGAGAACAGTAGTTTGATGCTATTATTGCTGCACATCTGAGGGCTCTGGCTTGCTTGTCACATCTGAGATTTCTGGCAAGGATCCCCTCTCTGTTCTCTGTATGTATAACATGACCTTCCTTTTTTTTCCACCTGTTTTTTGTCCTGTAATCCTTTTAGTAGCTCTTCATCCCTATTGTGTCTCTCTTCACCCCCCTTTCTCTGCATTCACTCCGTTCTCTCGCTCCTCTGTTTCCTCTCCTCTGTCTCCTTGTTTCCTTGTCATGCTCTCCATTCTCCTCGCCTCTCCCACTCACTGTCCTGTCTGTCGTTTTTTTTCCTGCTTGAAAACTCCTTGCAGCTTTGCTTCCACACGTAAGCCTGCTCCCATAAAGTGAAGACAGAAAAACATCAGGAGCGTCACTGCAACTTTGAAAATAGCAGAGATGTTAATCAGAATGTTATGCCACCATACAAGCTGAATTTATAGCACGCACCACTCTTTTTTTTTGTTTTTAGCCTCAAGTATTTACTAGGAGTTATCTGTGTGCTGAGTCTACGTGTAGCTGCGTGTAATTGAGATCTCAATGTGACAGCTCTGAAAGCTGGTAAATTGCAATGTGCCGGCCAGATGGACATGGGGCTCCACAGGCCTGCAGACGTGCACATCTGACTCTCATTACGAGTGAGGCAGTGGGGGATGAGAACAGCAGCACACACGGGCCACACCCCAGCTGTCGGCAGGCTCTTAATCTCTGTGCTGATGCTACAGGTATGTAAGTGGGTGAAATGATGCTTTTTCACCAGTTTAGCCACAGAGAGAATTGACTGAAGACACGCAGATGCTGTGCATCTGCTGGCTGATGAAATTTAAGAAATGGTCCTTACCAACTTCAGAGAACAAACTATTCATCCATCCATCATCATTAGCTGCTGTATTCTGGTCATGGTTGTGGCAGTCTGGAATCCATCCCAGACCCACAGGGTGCTAGGCCAGGAAACTATGCCCTGGATGCGATGCCACTCCATTGTAGGGTGGCCACACACACACACAGTCACACATGTGGGCACACTATGGGCAACGTAGAGTGACCAGTCAACCTTAAACATGTGTCTTTGGACTTTAGAAACCTGGAGGAAATTCACACAGATACAGGGAGAACATGCAAACTCCACGTTGAATGAGCTGGATTTAAACCTATGCCCAAACAGCCTAGATACTGTGATTCAGTAGTGCTACTTGCTGCACCAACATGCTACTCAGGAACAAACTAGCTTAACTCTCAGTAATGCTGCAGAAAAGGCTCCTTGATTATTACTAACAGAAGAATAAGTCTGCTTGGCTAACTCTACAGAACACACCTGACTGACAACTACTAACCCTACAGAATTGCAGACTAAGTCTGCCTGACTAACTGTATAGAGCACACCTGCTTTACTATTACTACTATACTACTATAACAGTAGTGAACAAGTCTGCTTGGTTAGTTCTAATGGTAAAAAACAAGCCTGCTTGACCACTACTAACTACAGAACAAGGCTACTTTACTATTACTGACAATAACAAACAATTCTGCTTGACTGTGTAGAACACACCTAGCTGACTATTATTAATCCTATAGAAGAAGCCTGCTTGACTATTACTAGCTGTACAGAACAAGTCTTCCTGGCTGTTGCCAGTTATGCATTGTAATGCTCGCTGGTTAATTTGACAGGAGATGCCTGTTGGGCTGCTGTTTGTTTGCTGTGTTCTGCAGGCCAAGCTTGTTGACCGTTCAGCATGCCCACACGTGCTTAATGTGAAAACAGCAGCAGAGGAGAAGGGCCTGCAGGCTGTAGAGAGAGATTAGGAGTCTAACAGCTTTGCCTGATGTGTGCTGACCAGGGTCACAGTCATACAGTAGAACAGGTAATGATTAACACAACAGAAGGAGGAAGGGGCCTGGAAGACTGACTGCAGGTCCCCACTCTGAAACACACCAAAACACGCATTCCCAAGCAGGGACACGTACATTTCATACACACACTTAGATGTAAAGACACATGCTCTTGCAAACGCAGACATTCATGTACACTTGCCGACACGTTCGTACACGGGAACACTCGAGCACATGCACCCGCTAGTACTCCACAAGCATCCACTTGACACGTGCAAAACTTCACCATTTCTGAAAAGACTTCAGCTCCTCCTTCTGCAAACATATAGATTATCAGTCAGTCAACAGATTGAGAACAACAGAGGTGAGAGAACAACCCCCAGCTCCTCCGCCTCATAAAAAAGTGCGTCATACCACACAGTAAACTCTACACACATGTTCCCCAAATGGAATATGGAACAACTCGCTCACACCTCATCACACATTAAAGCCTCAGAAGCAGCTTGCTCTGGACAGGAGGGTGGAAGAGCAGGAACCACAGCAGCATTTCTTCAGTGTTGCACCCAGGTGCTGTCTGCACCGTTTACACTGCCAACCAGGTGTCAGTGTGTATCTGCAGTGAACGTGGGGTGGCCTGACTATGTCCATCATCTTTCATGAGACTTTGTAGGCCACCAGTCCTCATTATCACTGCACTTGCATGCACCTTATACATACTCATAAGTATAAATTACTGCTGATTGGGTTAATGTGTCTCTGAAGCCCCCCTGCAGAGCATGGATCTGCACGGAGGTGGACGGCAACCTCGCATCTCAGCCACGCATGTTAATACGTTAATGAAACGCACTGAGCAAAGAGCACCATCCATATAAACAGCTAATTAAAATAATGAAGAGGGGAAAACGATGCAGTGATGCATCACTGTGGATTAATTCATTCATAAAAACAGAGCCCGGTGTGACAGTTTCTCGAAGGGGAAGGAAATGAAGGAAAACAAAAGAATACAGGGGATGTCATAGTTCTGTGCACCTTTGGTTATATATACACACACTTTCACTCGAACACAGTTTCCGTCAAGAGCATACATGTACAAAGGGACACAAATACACAAGTACCAACTAGTGCAGGCTGTACGCAGTGATTTCTTCACATGCCGCATTTTTCATCTATTCTATCAAAAAAAAAAAAAAAAAACCCTTTCAACTGGCCATGGAATTGCTTTTGCAAACAAACGTCTGTTTAGTGTTTTTCCATGTATGGCGACAAATATTTTAAGTGGTGCTGCAATGTTTGTGCTCCCAGCTGGTTTACAGTAGCAGTCATTTATAAAAGATTCTGTAATGAGGTCATTTAGACCGATGCTCGTGAAGGGGGATGAAGACCATCTTGGGCCGATGTGCCGTGGGTATGGTTTCTCCATCTAAGGCTTTGGGGGGACAGCCTGCCTCCAGCACCAGACGCTTGATCTGCCCTGTGTTTGCTTGTCTTCTCCATCAGATCCCATCGCCGGCGACTCGCAGAGCTCCCGGTGCGTCCTGTTCTCCGCCCAGTCCGCTCATCAATCATCTGAGCATGTTAATTAGTGGGATTTATTTTATTCGGCAGAAATAACAGTGAGTATCCCATTACGGAGTGCTGGCCCCGGGGCAAGACCATGCTGCGTAGGGCTAGCCAGAATCGCAGACCATGAGGTGCGGCATTTAGACTCGAGACCCCCAGGCTCTTCTCCATCTCGCATGCTGCCACACCCCCCACATCACCTCCCCCTTTTCCACCCTGTAATGGTTTTATGTGCATAAACCATTACATATTTGTTTGTAAAAGCTGTGCTGCTGGCATCTGAATTCTCAGAAACATGTTCCAGGCTTTCGTAGCAAGTTGGTTGCAGTTTTATCACAATCCGGTGACTAATACATGGCAAAAAAAAACCTTCCTGCCAGAAGAACCACCTCAGTTGATCTGCATTGTGTAGGAATTTCAAACACCTGCAATTTCTGAAAGCAGACCAGGGGACAGGCTGTATACAGTGTATAATTTCAACACCTAGTATACCATGAGAACAGGTGGCAAAAGGTTCTTCACCTGTAAAGAGACATTCAGGTGAGAGAGGTGACAGATTTCTTATCTGTGGTTCTTACCTGCGTCCCTCAAAGTGCTCATTGACAATCACTTTTGCCTTTAGTAAAGTAGTGGGTGTGGCTGTGGGATAAAGTGGTTTTAGGAAAGAAGGGGATCTGAGAACTCAGTTGGCATTCAGATTAACACTAAGAGACAGCAGAAGGAAACTTGACCCTGTGAATCTGATCTGCCATGTCTTTATTCTGACTGGGTTAACAGACAAAGCGAGGCATCCGTACCCATGTTCACTTTCACTAAGTATGTATGTGTGAGCATGAGTATGTGTCATGAGTTCTCAATATGGGAGGAGAGCCAGTCTAATTGTTCTGCCACCTGGGCTCTCAAAGCAACCCCACCTCCATCCTGCCACCAGCAGAGCTCCTCACACTGGCCCTGTGCTACTCACATCCAGAGCAGGTCAAGTTTCACTGTGTCTTTGTGCTGACCATGCTGAGCAGCAAAAGTGGTTTAAAGCTGCCATATCCGGTTTCTTCTGTTAGCAAGTCTTCCCTATGACTGATTCATAGCATTCTAGGGGGCTAATAAGGACAATATGCAGAGGCTAAGGTGAGAAGAGATAGGGCAATGGTGGGGAAGGAAGCAAGAGGGAAAGAGTATAAGAATGTGCAAAAGTGAGCAAAAAAGTGAACTTGGGACAGGGAGGAACCGATGAGAAAGGGAACATATGAACCGAATACAAGGTTGACTGCAGATATGCTGAGATTAACAGTTCAAACAAAGAGGTCACGAGGTTCCTGAGACCCCCTCTCCTCCCAATGATTCTACACAGGATGAGTGTGAATTTTAAAAGCGCATTCAGTCCACAGCAGATGACAGTGGTCAGGTCAGAAGAGAAAAAGCAGGGTCCATTAGAACCAGTTGCTTTATGAACTTGCCTCAGTGGACAGAGATTGAGTGAGCAAAAAAAAAAAAAACCCTTGTGACCACACCTCTGCTTTGGAAACTTTTCACTCTACATGAGCAGAGATAAGTGTTCTGCATAGAATGTGTTTAATTACCAACAGAAGGACCCGGGTAATTAATTGCCTCATTAGCATTAAGGGACTATTTGGATAGTGCAGGTCTCCTGGGGTTTCAAATGTTTTAGGGAATGAGAGCACTTTGCAGGCCCCTGTGCCGGGAATATCAGTTCAGCTTCAGTTCAGCGTCAGGCTTTCTAAATAATTTAACCATCCGTAGCATTGATAGATCCTTTCTGTTGATGTGCTTCTCCTTGAACTGATGAAACACACCTCTGGAAGCTTGCTAACTCTCAGGGCCATTTGCCTGCTTTTCCTTCACGCAAAAGTTACGAATAACAACATGTAGTGACGGTCAGATTTTCCAGTGAAGTGAAGCCGCCTGGAGCAGTTAGTCTCCTTTGGTAAGGGCAACCTGTCTGATCATCATCCTGAGATAATGGGAGCTGGTCTTGTCACTGTCCTTTTATAAATCTGCTGTAACTGGTCCGGGTCAGTATCCTGCCAGGAAGGTAACATGGGGTCAGTGTAAGAGAGATAGATGCTGCAGTTGTCTTGAAGTGGCTCAGGTAGACCTTAAGCTGTCCTGCAGTCTGGTTGTTGGACAGGCTGGTTGTTGCACTACTGTGTGGTTAGTTGGACCATTAAAGAAGTACTATGCACAGATACACAAACACACATGTTCAGTTAGTGTTACTGAAGTGAGGGTTCCTTCTTCATCTGAATAATGGCTGCTGAAGATCACTGCAGGATCAATGGCTGTATCAGCAACATCAAGAGCTGCCAATGAGTCAGTGGAAGAGGCTGAGTGAGGAGCAAGAGAGCCTCAGAGGACCCAAAGCTGTTGATGATATTCAGTTCCTATGTAATGCTCTAAAAGTGGCCCACATGTTTCACTAGAGATTGAATACCCATAAATCCCTGTGGGTAGGGGTTACCTCATGAGGCCCTGGTCTGTTTGCATTTGGAAAAGCAGTGCGTAAATTAGCGATATTTAGCACTTAGATAAAAGCCGGGCAGCCCTTTCTAAATGGGCAGGAGAAGAAAGGCGTTATCTGTTTGTTCTGGATCTTGGAGGAGGGTCTGGTCCTTCAGGAGAATGGACTTGTTTGAGTGGCTTTGGGACTTAATGCAGTTCGACTGATAACACTTTCACTGCGGTCTGTTGCGCTGTTAAAAATTAAACAGCTGGGCGAAAACGAACGTTCTTGGCTTCCACAACATTTTCACGATGCACTTGAGAAAAGGGCTGAGAACTGAGAATACTTGTCTCCCTCTCCAGTGGGGAAGGATTTTAAACAATTTCAACAAGATGCTTTCCTCTTCATGCATTCTAAGTTTGGTTGGCATCAAGATCATATGTTTGGAGCAGATTTACCTCTTGGTCCAGCTAGTGATTTTATTTTAATTTTACATACTTTGTGTCCCTATGAAGTAGAAAAAGTGCTTGCAATTTCAAGCTGGAGAATCTTTCCGGTTGTCTTCCAAATAGTTATCTTACATACATTAAGAACCTAGTATATATTTATGTAATGTTTGTCATGGTTTTCACCCTTATCAAATTTGTCAGGGTTTATCCTGAAAAACAAATGAGAAAGACTATGAAAATGATGTGCTGTTAAAATGACTTTAAATTTGCCACACAACAGCGTTGCTTTTTCTCAGGAGCACAAAACAAAGGTCTCGTATGCCAAAATATTGTGTATACAAGTATATGTGTGTAAGTATCTGTATAAATCAATTATCTGCCAGTGCGTTATAACAATGAATGATGCATAGTTCTGCAAAGGAAATCTCAGACAGCCCGAGGTTGTATAATCTTAAGTCTTAAATAGAATGATTTTGCATATAGAGGGGTAACTCGACAGGAATTTGAGGTCATTCTGACCACACAATGGCAGAGGTGTTTTAGAGCATGTTTTGTACAGGTTGTTTCACAGCTCACTGGACAATGGGCCTCCTTGCTGTACTAGAACAGTGGGTTGGATGGGAAGACATGCCCCACACCCGTTCTGGCTGAATTCACACGTCTGTGAGAATTCCTAAAGCACCAGCCGGCCATACAATAGATTAGAGCGCAGTAGGACATTACTTGCCTAAAGAAACATTGCAGTCCAACAACACCACTTTGACAGTGTATTGTTCATGTCAATAAACATTGTCCAAGTAGAGCACAGTACCCCCTGTAGCATTGCTGGTGCTACTGCTCTTTATTGTAACCTTTTGGGCAATTAGTCATATTTTATCATTAAAAATAATAAACACATGCACATACATAAATACTTTATCCATAAAGTAGTCTGTTTTTTTGTTTATTTGCTGTTATTATAACTAATCTATTTTGTACTATGTTGTGTATGTGCAGTTTTCAAGCTTCATTGTGTGTGTATCCTAGGGATACATCTTCCTGCATATAAACAAGGCACAATGGCACAGTTTGGGGCTGTGGTCTGATGCCAGGTGCTCAGCCCAGTGTGCCAATGGGTGCCTGTCACCACAAACACCCGTAGCAATAAATAATGGTGTATAAGTTGGGTATGGTCACTCTCCCCAGCCACAAACTATTTTTCCCAGAAAGCGCTCATTGCCACACACATAAACAGACTCACACACCAACATGCAAACACCACACATGGCTGTAAGGATGGAGTGAGTTCAGGTTGAATAAAGCAGATTTGGAACCTCTGTTTCTTTGCTATATGTGTTTATTTATTTATATGCACTTTAGTTCTTTTTCTCCAAAGTTGGTGAAAGGCTCTGATAGAATTCTTGCTTCTTAAGTAGGAGCTTTGCACCTGGGAGGGATAAAGTCAGTCATGGAGTGATACAACATACTCTGGGGAACAGAAATGCACCTTTTCCCACCTGCAGCTATGCAGCCAACCAACTGTAGGTGGCGCTGTGACTGAGGATGGAGGGGTGGGCAGCAATTTCATGCATCCATAGAAAAATGAGCCAGTTTGTGTTATGCCTCTTTGGTACGGATGTCTTTTGCACCACAAGGTGGAATTACAGCCCACATCCATACCATCAGATGTCTTTTTCTTTTTTAATAGTTTGGCCTTTGCCATTGATCAGTGTATTAACACCTGCTGGGCTCTGGATCTTTCACAAGTCCTTAAGATACTCTCCTCTGCTCCTCTGTCTGTGAATTTAAACCCTATGCCCCAGGAGATGAAGTGTGGAGTGGAGAGTGGAGAAGAGGGGAAGGGGAGGGCTGTACAACCAAGAGTCAATTGACAGGGAGCACGGGTCATTAATTTTGTGTCCTTTGTTTTGTCAGTTTGTTTTCATGAGGCCTGCAAGAGAAAGTAAAAGCACCCAAGCTGAAAATTGTCTGCTCTGCAGCATGTTTCCCTCCGGACCCAAAGCCCCCATTTTGCCCCAGGCCGTCCAACCCCAGGGGTCAAACCCACACTTCCCTCATACTGGCCACTTCACCCAAGAATGATCACACATCACAGATAACAGTCTCAGAGTTCTGGAGTCAGTGTCACACACATGTCACACAAAAAGTGGTGACTGGAGTTCACATCTAGACCACATTGTGCATGTACTGTATGTGAACACACAGTATTTGCATGCTTCCGGCCCTCATCCACATACAAGCACACACATACGCTGTTAAGTAAATATACGTAAGTACACATTTCACAACCCCACATATATAAATAGAGACAAAAAGGGCTGCAAGTGGTGTTACCTTCCACTCAGACGATGCCGGCTTAAATCCCAACTGCTGCTGGAGTACCCTTGGCTAGCACTCACACTGGTTTTTCCTGTTCATCACATGGCAGGTGTTAACAGAAGATCCATGTTCACTGTTTTACATAAAATATTAAAAAGCACAATGAGTATTACAGTGGCTCAGCATGAAGTGCTATTGTATCGCAGCATTCAGACATGCAATTGAATCCAGCTCAGTATGTGTGGAGTTTGCATGTCCTCCCTGTGTTTCCACAGGTTTCCTACAGTCCTGACATGACCTTCAAGTGAAATGATGACTTGAAGTTGTGTGTGTGTGTGTGTGTGTGTGTGTGTGTGTGTGTGTGTGTGTGTGTGTATACACACACACACACACACACACACACACACACACACACACNTGTGTGTGTGTGTGTGTGTGTGTGTGTGTGTGTGTGTGTGTGTGTGTATTACATTCCTTTGCTGGATAGGTGGGTGAATGATTATTTGCAGTGCAGTTTTAGTCACCTTGCATAAAGTGATAAATACTAGCTAGTTGTCATTGTATGTTTCTTTGGAGAAAAGCAGTTAAAAGAATAAATGCAACTGAAACAGGGCATTATTATCAAAAAAGGTCTTGTGTGAGAAATTTTATCTTTGTTTTTTTTTTCCCTGTTGAGGATTGCCAGTGAAGCCATTAGGCTGCCTTTTGAAAACATTTTGAAATGTGTAAAACAAACTATGCCCTTTTCAAAGTGAGTGTTGGAGACTTGTGTAGAGTGGGGCAAACACCTTTACTTTGGGCAGATTACCATCCTGTGGAGGCTTCTTAAATATTCCATGGTTTTTTCCAACAGAGTGACCCTGAGAAGAGCACATTTCCATAATTTAACCGGTTAACTGATACAGTTGCAGTAACTGCAGTCAGGCTTATATAACTGAATGCAGGCCAGTAATGGGTAAATTCTCAGGTGCTGTATCCCAGATTATGTTCCATATTACTGCAATTGGGCACTTGTTTGGCTTTGTTGGGTCAATGCTCTTATTGCCATATTTTAAGTAATTTCTTCTGTTTATTAATTTCTTAATTTCCTAATTGCTTTTATTGTCTTTTTTTTGCTTATTTGTATTAGTCCCTTTCCTTCTGCTTTTCTGGTNTATTGTATCGCAGCATTCAGACATGCAATTGAATCCAGCTCAGTATGTGTGGAGTTTGCATGTCCTCCCTGTGTTTCCACAGGTTTCCTACAGTCCTGACATGACCTTCAAGTGAAATGATGACTTGAAGTTGTGTGTGTGTGTGTGTGTGTGTGTGTGTGTGTGTGTGTGTGTGTGTGTGTATACACACACACACACACACACACACACACACACACACACCAAACTCCACTAGAGGATCCGGTTCCAGAAAAAGGCCAGAAATAAAGCGGGAATATGCAGTATTCTAGAGCTCGGTGGTGAACCTGGACCATTACAACCTTGTGTGCTCACTTATCTGAACGGGTGGGCTGCAGTCAGTTTGAGCTCAGTGGGGCAGCTCGACAAAGATCTACCACGGTCATGTTGACTGCACTGACACAGGTATTTTAGAGCAGTCTTTGTGCAGCTTGTTTCACGAATGACTGGAGAATGCACACCTCCTTCCTGCTCAGGAACAATGTGTGCGATGGACATTGCAGGACTGAGATAAGACAGGCACCTTGTTCAGGATTTGCCTGTTTATCCTGCTTCCTTACTCACACTGTACTGTGTGAAAAAGTGTCATATTCACACCCACCCACCCACTTTAAGAAACACGGTACAAATAGTTATGGACTGTCCCTAGAATGTCAGACTGTTTCCCTTTGTAAAAATGTTTAAGTTTGTTGAGGATGTTCATGTGGCACACAGAGGACAGTCACACAGCATGTTGCTTCCATCCTGCGAGGAATAGCCTCCCTCACTGCTTTCCCTGTTATTGAAGACTCTTCAAATCTGACCAGGGCTGAGAGGCTCCACAGGACAAAGCAGTTAAGAAGTGTTTCCTTTTCAATGGACTGATACTGAGGGACCAGCCGCATGTTCTTATTTAACCCTCCAGCAGTTTAAATAGGTACGCATTGGTGTCTCTAACCATTTATGGCTTAGTGAAGTTGATTTCAATGTGGTAAGAACTAAGAAAGGCACAATTACAATGTATTCATACATAGCACTCCATTCTGAAGGTAGATGGAGTACATTCAAAGGGTTACAAATAAAGGACAAACTATTGAATAAGTAAAACAAATGGTTGGAGACATTATGCTCTAAAATAATACATACAGCTACAATATAACAAAACAGCAATAGGCGGTAAATAATGTGTCTGCATGTCTACTTACTGAATTACTCTTTGACCAGAGCATCATCAGTTAGTTTCCTCACTGAGCTTATTGACGACAAGCTAACCTTGAAAGTTCATATTTCTTATAACAAAATTGAAAAGACATACTGGTATAATCAGTTTTTTTAGCAAGGCTGCTTTTTCACCCCCATTGACTAGTTCATCCTCCTCATTTAATAATCTTGAAATTCTGAATGTTTTCCAGACAAAACAATTTCAAATGTTTGCTTTTCTTTAAGACATCTCAATCCTAATGTTTTGGCAACTGCTTTGTCTTTAATGACCGTATTAATAAATATTCCATCCAGACCTCATCTTACCTTCATGTTCTTTGTAAACTACACCTCGCCAATTTTCATTATGAGTCTATTGTTCTTATGCATGAAGCAGTCTACCTATCTGAAATCATGCTCATCTGTTAACATGTTGAAGAAACTCTCAATCTTTTATTATCTGATTTTTTAAAATTCTTTTCTTGTTCACAGGGAGCTCCTATGATAAGCCCACTCATTTTGAATCCCCCTGCACAAGTTATTGCACTTCATGTAATTTTATTAGGGCCCATTCTATTTTTGTACAAATAAATTGATAACATCAATAAATACGTGTCCTCCGTAATGTTTGGGACACTTTTTTTACTTAATATGCCCCTGTGCTCCACAGTTTTAAATTTGGAATCAAAATTATGTGATTAAAGTGCACGTTCACAGATTTTGTTCAGGGGTATTTTCATACATTTTGGTTTTACCACACAGAAATTACAGCACTTTTTATACATAGACCCCCCCCCCCATTTCAGCACACCATAATGTTTGGGACATTTAGGTTCACAGGTGTTTGCTTCATTGGTGCAGGTATAAGAGACCTTTCAGCAGCTAGTCTTGCTTCTATGCTTTTGATCACCTTTGGAGTCTGTTGTTGCCGCAATTTTTTTCAACATGAGAACCAGTGTTGTGCCAATGAAATTCAAAGAAGCCATTACGAGGCTGAAAAATAAGAATAAAATGCTAAGAGACATTGGCCAAACCTTAGGACTACCAAAATCAATTGTGTGGAACATTTTTAAGAAGAAAGCGCATACTGGTGAGCTTAGTTATTGTAAAGGAACTGGTAGGCTAAGGATAACCTCCATTACTGATGACAGATGAATTCTAACCATAGTGAATAAAAATCCCAAAAATGCCTGTTTGACAGATCAGAAATACTCTTCAGGAGGGAGGTATGGATTTGTCAATGACTACCATCCTCAGAAATATAGAGGCTACACTGCAAGGTGCAAACCACTAGTTGGCCACAGAAACAGGATGGCCAGATTTCAGCTTGCCAAGAAATACTTGAGCGCCTGCTGAATTGTAGAGAAAGGTCTTTTGTACAGATGAGATCAAGATTAATCTGTATCAGAGTGATGGCAAGAACAAAGTGTGGAGGTGAAAAGGACCTGCCCAAGATCCAAAGCATCCCACTTCATCTGTGAAATATGGGGGTGGAGATGTTATGGCCTGGACATGTATGGCTGCCACAAGTACTGGCTCATTTATCTTCACTGATAATATAACTACTGATGGCAGTAGCAAAATGAATTCTGAAGCATATAGAAACATCTTATCTGCTCAAGTTCAAGCAAATGCCTCTAAACTCATTAGATGATGCTTCTTCCTTCGGCAAGACAATGATCGCAGACTACTAAAGCAACAAAGAAGTTTTCAAAGCTAAAAAATGGAAATTTTTGAATGGCCAAGTCAGTCACCCAATCTAAATCCAACTGCGCATGCATCCGTACAGTATGCTGAAGAAAACTTAAGCGGACAACCCCCCAAAACAAGCAGGAGCTGAAGAGGCTTGGCAAAGCATCAGCAGAGAAGATACTCCTGCACCTGGTGATCACTATGAATTGCAAACTACACGCAGTCATTGCATGCAAGGGATATGCAACGAAGTACTAAACATGACTACTTTTATATGCACACCATTGCTATGTCCCAAACATTATGGTGCCCTGTAATAGGTGGTCTATGCATAAAAAGTGCTGCAATTTCTACACGTCGAAACCAAAATGTATGAAAACACCCTTTAACAAAATCTGAGAATATGGACTTTAATCAGATATGTTTCATTCCAAATTTAAAACTGTGGCGCACAGGGGCAAATGAAGGAAAAAATGTCTTTGTCCCAAGCATTATGGAGGGAACTGTATATCTTATAAGATGCATTTTACTCCATTACAGCAATCTGTAAAGCAGAGGCAGGGGTGTGTAGGGCTTTTGGAAGTGTGTCATATGGGTCTATTTTAGATGTGTTTAAATGGAAACCTAAACACCGCGTTCTCCACAGGAAATTCTCATGTGTTTCAACAGCATGGGAGACAGGGCAATTATAACTTACTAAAAAATGTTTCAAAGAGTGGAACTGGTTACTTGAAATGAAAGGTAGATTTATCTGTGTTTTTAACTCTCAGCAATATTCAGAAATAATTGGAGTACGAGTAAACATAAGTGGAAGTTTCTGAAGTTTGGCAAAACTGAAGAACAATTAGATTTGTCTTGTAAAAGCCACTCTCTGCTGTGTGACCAAAAACCACTGCACTGTTTGAATCTTACCTGAGCCTGTATTCAAAAAGTACCCTATAATTTATTTTAGTCATTACACAAATGACAGCTTGAAACGGTTAATGAGAAACTGCTGTTTCTGACGATAGGCCCTCTTTGTGTTATAATTGATTATATTACCTGCATTTTGGACAGCGTGTATCAAGCAGCCGTGCTCTTAATGGTTCCCAGATTTCCATGGCTCCAGCACAGAAACCACGGACATAGTTGGTAGTGGCACATGAGGTACATAGACAAGGAGCACACACAGTGAGAAAGAACTCTGATGACTTTGAAGCTTTCAAGTGGGAGGTACCGGGGGGCACAGCTAATACACACACACACACGCAGAATGAGTTGGCTGTTGTTTTCTGTCACGAAATTTGAGGCGAAGTCAATAATATCACACACAGAATATATCTAACATGCTTTATATTAAACATATACTGTGTATTCCAGATGCTTGTATATAAGAATGCTGTCAGTCAGAATACTATTGGCTTTTATAAATATATCAAGGCAGAATTTAATGTTACTTGGTGGAATGTATGTACATGGGAAGGTAATAACCCAGCTGTTCCATTTTCTTCATTCATTCTACTGTTTTGCCAATTTAACTATGAAATAAGGTAGAAGCAATTTCCCAAAACGAAACAAGGTGCATCACGTAATAAATGCATTTGTTTCATAATCTACCAAAGTGAAATTAATGAGTGTAAAAATGAATTTGAATAAAATATTATATGGAAACAGTTTTCAGATGATTAATAATTGTTTTATTTTTCTCAAAATTGTTAGAAGCTGAAGTGGTGGAACTGGTGGCAAAGGTAGCAGATACTTTACTTTTAGTTCATTGTTACTGGCCAGGTATTAAGTGCGCATACTACTTTTTCTCCTTCTGACACTAGGACTATGTACAGTATTTTAAGGCAGCATTCTTTCTCAAAATTATGTAAAATGCACTGGTAGAACATTCAGATCCTAAAATTCATTGTTGACTTTAATTGCTTGTTTTCTCGTTTTTTTTATTTGCCAACATGAATTTCCCTGCAACAAAAGGCAAAAGTATTTCCACTTGGAACAGCAGTCACAAGATGGACAATTAGAGCATTGCATGCTGGGGCTGGCGAGGCCCAGACTGCGCCCACCTGCTGTGTGCCAATAAGATTGAGGAATTAAAAGTCTAGCTCTCAGCTCCTCCAAATGATCTTTATTGTTGCGGAGCAGAGCCTGGTACCTCTCCTCTTTGAAGTGGGTTCAAGCTGCCTGACTGCTAAATAGATGCACATGTAGGGCATAGGACTGGCAGCTGAAGGAGCACCACATCATGATCTGGTTCTGTAAGTGTGACCAAGGCACGAATTTTTTTTTTAGATCTGGAGAAGTTACAATGCCTTTAACTACACAGAAAACAACTGAATTTGGGAAGAACAAGTCTCTGATGCTGGTGAGGAACTGCTGAAGTTAACAGGACCTCTGCTTTTGAAGACTTTGTCTTTGCAGGTTCCAATTATAGAAACCCGTTATGCCATATGAACAGTGCGGTAAAGTCGGCTACTGCAACACGTAAGAAGCACGTTTTTTTCATTTAGTCTTTTCTAAATGACAAGCAGGTGTTAAACCTTCTCAAACTCTGTTGTCTAGCAATGCCCACCTCTCCCTGTGCTTGGTGATCTACAGATCAAGACAGTAGATTTCTTGTTCAAGGACTGGAGGGAAGCAAGGTGGAAAGGGTGCAGTTTTGGGTTGTGTGGCTATATCTCTGGGGCACTGATATGCTTCACTACAGGCCTAGTAGTGGTTATGCCAGAGTGGGGAAGTGGGACAGGTAGGCCTGGCAGGGGTCCGGTAATGAGGCCTATGGCCAATGTGACTCCCAGATGTGGAGGACAGATCCACCCTGAGCCTGCAGGCCTGGTCTGTGTGCTCGCAGTGCTGTAAAACCAGCCCACATTAGGTTCAAATTAATCCATTACTCCATAGCCGTGAAAGGGTTGTCGGGGAATTACAGTGCCCTGGGCCACATTGTTCTAGGCTCCTGGCTGCTGTGGGGTGGGGGTGGGCCTGGGCCTACCCTGTAGACTGAGCACGAAGTAGGATATGAAGCGGGGGGGGGGGGGNTGGGGTGGGGGTGGGCCTGGGCCTACCCTGTAGACTGAGCACGAAGTAGGATATGAAGGGGGGGGGGGGGGGTGGAAGATGTATTTCACAGCACACCTCCCACTGGGAGCTGTACCCACATTGTTTGGGCCTAGCAAAAATACCACCACAATGCCAAGGAGCTGCACAAAAAGCGGTGGCCCTGTGCTCCTTTACACATCTCCGAAAATAAAAATGACTTCAGTGCAGCCTCTGTTCCCAGTGTCCTCTGTGTATCGTTCTCTCTCTCTCTTTCTCCTTTGTCTTCCTCTGTCTCATGGGTCCATCCATGTCATGCCCCTGCGAGCTCAGAGAGCCCAGGAGTCACCAGATTACTGGGAGTCTCCTAAAGTTTCACAACATGCAATTAAGGCCAAAGTAGCCGGGGTCAGCATGGCAAGCTCCCTGTCACGGCCCTTGTCACCCTAATGGCCCTAGAGTATCGGTGTCTGCTTCAGCGAGGCTGCCTGACAGAGCTGAATGGTGGCGGGGAGAGAGTCACTACAGCTGTTTCGCATATCCACACCATCTCATTTAGATACAGCCAACCCAAAGAATGGAAATTATGTGGCTCTACTTTATAGAAAGTTTAATTTAATTGTAGTTTTCTCATAAATGGTTAATTGAAATGCCTGAGGGCAGCCCGGCGCAAAAGTCAATAAAAATCTCAGAATAGAGTTTATAGGGGTTGTCTATGTATATAATTAAATCCTTCAGGCGCTTTAAAAATCTGTAAAATAAATGGTTATGCAAGAATAGCCTGCTGAGAGCAGAGAGTGGGGCCAGCCAGCTGCCTGAGCCCGACAGGGCCGAGCTGGAATGAAAAAGCCATTAGGACACCGGAGGACTGCGAGCAGCTCACAAATCAGCCTTCCCACTGACACGCTGGGGACTCCTTTACGGTGGTTGACAAGACCAATACACAGCCATGCTCTGTGTCTCCACTGACGTCTCTCAGCTGCAGAAGAAGATGTGAGGAGGGAGAAATATCACTGGGAGGGATTAGGAGGGGACGCTGACCTCGTCGCGAGCACATATCTGAGCGCATTTCTTCGAAAGTGAAGACGCGTGTTTCTGGATCAGTGAAATCACGGGGGTTAATTGCTTGAAACGGTGTGCGCGGCACTGGCAGCGGGGCGCAGGATCTGGTGTAGCATTTCACCGCACTTTGGGGAGTTGGGGAGCACTGGATGGGATCAGGTTCTGGGGAGGAGGCGGGGTGTTTGGGGAGGTGGAAAACCCATAGGAGAGAGAAAGAGTGTTAGCATTTATGTGTGGATGAATACATGCATGCGTGTGTGTCATTTTATGGTGTGAATGGTGGTATTTTCCTGCTTTCACTTGTGTGTGGTTTGGGGACACTTAGATAGTATAGCCAGTGGCAGAATTGCGGGGTTTTTGTTGCTTTCCCCTATCACTCTTCTTTAAAGTAATGATAAATGATAGTGTATGGTAAAGATAACCCGCCTGGAGACCAGGGGGATCAGGCAGGCCAAATTCTGCAACTCCCCACTGACGGGCCCAAACACTGGCCGCTCTGTGTGTTTGTTTTCTCTGCTGGCTCTTGGTTTCATCAGCCGCTGTGATAGGACCCGTGCGTCGCTCCCGCACCACGGGCAGCCATGCGCCGGTTGGCGCCAGCCAGACGCAGGATCCCCCTTGACGAGAGATTTGGGACCCAAGGTACGAATGCCCCCACCCCTCCCCCTCCTTCCAGCAACAGCATCCTGCAGAGGAAGACGGGGCAAGTTGTTATCAACGTTCTCCTCATCTGTCAGGGCCGGCCGCACATTAGCGTCTTTGTCTGCGGGTGTGCGTGGGACGTGTTCGGGGGCCCCACAGTCCATGGGGACACTTGTGCTCCTGCCTGAAGCCAAAGGGAAACTACACTCTCTCTTGTTAAATGATCATGGCTGAGAGCCTTGTTGAAGAGCAGAGTGTGCGCTGGGTCTCGAGGCTGTTCCAGTTGCTGCTAATATGAAATGAAATATACATGTAGTGTGGCATCATTAATTCCCCTGTTACACCTCTGACCCTGTGGCACTGTTAAGGCAAATGTGGTCAGCACCAATGTATTTGTGGTGACTGTTGTTAACAGACTACTTTTTGGTGTAAATCAAATCAGTGTTGAACTAAATATGGTCAAATTTTAATATTAACACGATAAATGATAGTTATGCATGTTGCACCTCGAAACATTGTTTTATGATCTAAATATGATTCACCTTATTCATCACTATTAGAGATTTGCATTCAGTTTGGCACAGCAACGGAAAGCCAATGGTTTTTTTTATCATCTATGTTTAATTTAGGAGACATGATTTAGGTTGGTTGAAAATAAGGCTACGTTGCCATTTTCCCTTCTACTGCTTTTTTTGAGGCAATACTGTATACGTACAAATATGTAATGTACAATTGAATTTACTTTACAACAAGGGTGGGCAATCCTGGTCCTTGTGGACCATATTGTATGGAGTATTTAGTTATAGCTCAGTTTTTAATTACTTGGTCTTCATTTGGGATTTTCGTTGAATTCATTGCACATTTAAAATTACTTTGAACTAAATGTTTTCGAGAAGCCTTGCTCAACAGAATTTGACTTTGGAGAAAAAAAAAGAAAAAAAGGAACAACATTTCCAAACTGAAATATAGAGATATATTTATTTTTCCTGTTACTTTTTTTACTACAATTGAACTTTTTCTCTGGGTGATTTTTGGACCATCACTTCGGGATTGCCATTAATTTAGAGCTCTTTTCTGTGAAAGAAACCCAAGCATCTAAACAACTTAAAAATTCTGGGTGTGGGTAGAACACTCTGTGTGTTTGTTAAAACGCCATGGCAGAAGGCCACCAATTTGTGCAGGTTGTGCAGAGATGCAAAAAAAAGAGAGAACAAGTGGACCATAATGCTCTAGCTGCACATGCTCAGTGGTCTGGAGAGGAAGAAGCTGTGGACCTGGCGGGTGGTGGGGAAGGGTGGCTTACGTTTGTGTATGAGAATTGGGGGTCGGAGGACACCATGCTGGGAGTGAGTTTAGTGCCTGTTGGCCTCGCTGCCCCTGGGAATCCACATGTCATCCTGTTTGACTCTGGAGGCTTCCACGCACCCTTTTATATGCCATAAACTAAGGACAGAAAAAGTAGTATTATATACCTAACTTTAAAGTTTTAGATTACTCTTTCAAGTATTTGGTAAACATTAAAGCGTCAAAATAGATGGACTCTGAGTGAGAATGACCTTCTGACCCAGTGAGTGCCTTCACAAATCCACAAACATACACAAGAGCATTGTAAGGTACAGGCTGGGAGTAGGGCATACAACTCCACTGCCAGGATCCATGAAAACATAAACCAACAGTATTTTATAACTACTCACATTTTAATAGATTCTCAGTAGGGACTGTATCTATGGGTTTATCATTTCAGGTTGCCTTGATTTACCCTGAGTAATCTCCCTTCACTGAAGGCGAGACCATGCGGCAGAGCTTCAAGAGAAGTTGGCATGAGACCTTGGAGGAGGCTGAAAAGACTTTGTGTTTGTGGGAGAGCTCTGAAACTCTGGCTTCCTTTGTGAATTCATTAATTCATCTGCACTTGAAGGTCACCCAAAGTCAAATATTTGCCTGCCACATATTTAATATTTATGATGATGAAAACAAATATTGTCCAGAGGATAGCATGATGTACAGAGGTCGACCCATGAGCTTGGCCTGGTGAATGTGTTGTAGGAAGGCTGTCCTCTCCTCAGAAGCCCTGTCCACATCACAGGCCTGGCACCGAGCACAATGTTTGCTCTGAAACATGCATCCAAGTATGGCACATTCCACATAACAGCTGGCATGAAATTTGTATATTAAGGATTTATTATCCTCATCCAGATGGATCCCCAAAGGGCAGGTTTAGACACAGAGTACATATAACAGCTTATAATAATCAAATAACAACAATAGTGACTATTCTGTTACACTTCTACCACTACAGATACAGTTATGATTGACTTTTCAAGGACTATGCGGAAGAAAATGTGTTTAATGTAGATCAAATTGTGCTATTTCTGTAATGAACAACACAGTCAAGACCTCTTCATTCATCACAGGTTTAGTAGGGGAACTTTTTAATCTTATCCATCTGAATGCACATTGAAGAACACCTGTTATATAGAAGACAGTTGTTGTAGGGGTGCTTGTAAAATTTAGCTCATAATTTACAAAGGTTTAAAGAAAATACATTAGTATCGAATTTAAATACAGGTTTAGTTATGCTAAGTTATGTAACTAAACTCACAGCAAATTGTAAACTGTGAAAGATTTTATTAGCATGTATGAGGAAAAAAATACTTTTTTTTCACTTAAAATCTCAACATTACAGGTAAGGTATTCCAGTGAATAGCACCAATAATAAAGCTTTAGGATATAGCTGAAAAAATCAATTCAAGTAACATTTATTATGCCAGTGAAATGAATGAAAAACAGGTATACAAGGGGAATCTTTAGGGCTAATTTTGAGTAGTGCTGAATGTGATTTTAAAAGGGTACTTGTTGAGTTGCCAGTTTAGTAGGTACACCTATCTTGTACTGTACTGGGCCTTTAGCCTTCAGAAGATGCCCTGTCCCCGCTGATGAAATGCGTCCCCAGAGTATGATGCCATCACCATATTTCACTGTAGGGAAGGAGTTTCAAGGCATGGGCAGTGTTATGTTTACACCACATATAACACTTTGAATTTTGGTGAAAAAGCTCTATGTTGGTCCCCTCTGACCACAACACCTTTTCCCATATGACATGTGGTATGCTATCTTTGGCAAGATATATTTTAAGATGGTTCATTTTCAGTAAGGTTTCTTGTTCACCACCCTCCTATTTTTTACATCAAAATAATTTGTTTATTTTGTCAGTTTATTTTGTTAGTTTGTAGTGTCACTCTTTTGAAAACAAAATTAAACAAAATATGTAGCCCTGTAAAACGAGAGAACTGGTCAAGGGTCTGCATACTTTTGCATACACTGTATGTTCACAGAGTTTCAAGCAGTGACTAATTTTTCAAGTTGACTGGCTGTTTATGATAGTTTAAACATGTTTAAATGACAAAAATCAAAGTTTAAAGTGAGACAGACTATGAAGAACATGGACAATAACCTGTGTATGTTTCTTTGGTCTCATTATAAATGAACAGTCCAAACATAATCAGATTACAGCAGGTTACAAATTTCTTCATGTAATTACATTACTTCTTTCAAAACTGAGTAACCAATAATCTGTAACCCTTACCAACTGTTATCCCTAGTTTGACCCCACAGGCATTTAATACAGTGAGCTTGAGGTGTCTGCTACTCTTCCACTCCCTACAGCTGTCCTTTCAATTTTCATTCATCCTTTCATCCTTTGTCTGGGTTTTCACAGATAAATTATTGTGCAAGTTTTCAGGATGTGCTCAGGCTGGGCCCTTGTGCTTTATCTCACACTCTACATGCCTCTCTTTGGGTTTCTTATGGAGAAAGGTGGTCTGGCCAGTGAAGAATTGCCTCCAGAGAATGAAAAAGAAGAGACAATATTTGATGACTTGCTGCAGTTTGTGCTTGGGTGAGATAAGGATATAGAAAGTAAGTGAAGGAGAGCACAGGTGTGACTAGTACTATGCAAGTGTGTGTATGCACATTTAACTTTGTTCCTGGTACATGCTGTCACATCTCAGCCTTTTAGTCTTATCTGTAGTTGTAGAAGAAAATGAGTGTGTGGTGGCGAGGTCTCTTATGACATTTTATTCCTGCACTTTACTCCATTACACGGTTTTTTAGACCTCTTACACATTACACTTAGTCAGTGCCTGGACACTCACATAAACATATACATACGTAGTAGTACATTGTAATAGTGTAGTGATGAGGTTAAAGACTGGTAAGGAGTTCTAATCCTGGTAGGAGTACTGATATTCTGTAGCTGCACAAAAGGAAAATTGAAAAAATGAAGGGAAAGGCTTCTGACAACTTTCCAGGTGAATAATGAATAATGGATCACACATACACAAGTTTTGATGTATTCCACAACTCTGCTTACTACACACGTTACTTACAATCTCCGTTATTTTAGTCCCAGACAACCATGAATGAAGCTAACGCTGAAAAGCCGGGCTAACTGTTTGGGTATGGAATACCAAGCATGCATGAGAACTTTTTCTTGATGGCAGATGATTTTCAGAGTTTAAGAAGTATGTAAACAGTTTGTCAAATCCAAAGGAATGCAAAGTGACAGCCTTTCAGACGGAAGGGCACAGCATGGTTACACAGATAGGAATTACTGATCAGAAGAGTTGCACTTTCATATAACCCAGCATGCAGCTAGGAGGGACCCAGAGGACGGTAAATTTTGAAGTTAAATGTAGAAAGTTTAATGTTGCTCAATATAATTGCACCTAAACAAAATAAGATTGTAAAAAAGTAGGATGGAACATACATTGGGTCACAACACAAACATCTTATTTGGTTGTAAATATGATCCTTCGTGATGGCTACTTTCTTAAATATACCCTGGCTTTAAAACAGTTAAAATATAACAGTTTTTTTTGTTTGATAATGCAGTTGATCTGCAAATACAAAACCTATGATATCACATCATGGTAAACCATGTACTACTGATAATGGGTTTAATGGGTTTGCCTTCATTTTTTTCCGCAGTATTTGCCATTTGTTACTTGCACTTGCTTTTCATTTGGCATTCTGCCCTGTCTGTCCATGGAGAGTCCAAAGGCACAGGGGACAGCAAGTGAGGTGAAATGTGAAGGTGTGGCGGTACCATGCAAGGTGTGCTGCTGAGGTTTGGTAAGGGTCACTATGCGCATTTGGGTTTAGAGGACCAGCAGGTTAGAGCAGGTCAGCGGGGTGTGTGTGTGTGTGTGTGTGTGTGTGTGTGTGTGTGTGTGTGGGAAAGGCATCCATCTTGCAGGGACACAAAACTCAGCCTGGTCCACCCCTCCCCGCTACCCCCTACACCAACTCCTCCCCGTCATTCACTAACTCTCTTAAGGGATTTAGCATAAGGGGGCTTTTGAACCACACACCTGTGTGTTTATAGTTCAATAGACAGTTTGTAACCTTATCTTCTGCTTTGTGCCTTCTTTTGTTCTGCAGCTGATATGAACAAATTGTGTATTGTTTGGCTTCAGGGAGATTACTGCTGGTGGAAGCTGGGGGATACACAGGCAGTAGCCTGAGATGGGAATCAGAAGTGATTTAACGTGTGTGATTCATTCCTTCCCACGAAGGGCTTTTAAACTGGTAATGATGTGTACATCTTTTGTAACGGAGGCAGATCAGTGCTGCAGCTTTCAGTCAAGGTACTACCCCCCCAGCTACTACAGATGGCCCCCAGTTGTTGCTAATCCCCTCCCAAGTCACTTCTGCCTCCAGTTACTACTACTGTCCTTTTTAATAACCTTCCAGTCATCACACATGGCTCTGCTGGAATGTAATGTAATGCAGGTTTTAGTTGTCCAGAGATATATATAGCAGTTTTATGATGATATAATTTCATTCATGTTCACAATCTTGAAGTTGTTATTGCAGAGTCTTGTGGGTGTTGATAGTCATGAGATCTGAACTGCTCTGTGATGTCTGTAGCAATATTTTATTTGAGTGTGTAAAAGATTTTTTTTAAATCTTTATCTGAAATATACACCGATTTGCCAGTTTATTAGGTATACTTATCTAGTAACATGTTGGACTTAGTCCTTCAGAATAGCATGAATTCATCTGGGCATGGGTTCGACAAGATGCTGGATGTGCTGTCCAGGACTGTTGTACTGTGTGGATACAACTGCACTGCGTATTCCCTGCAAATTGGATGGTTGCACAGTCTTACCCGTTCCACTTCATTCAACAGATGCTTGATAGAGTTGAAATTCAGGGGCTGTGTAGTCCACTGAGACAATGAACACTCACTGCCATGTTCCTGGAACCATTTAGTGACAGTACATGTCTTGTGTCCCAAGGTGGTGCATTATCATGCTGGAAGTGTCCACCTCAGTGTGGATAAACTGTAGCCATGAAGGGATCCACTTGGTCAGCAAGAATGTTCAGATAAGTTGTGCCATTAAGACGTTCTTCAATGGATATCAGGAGTCATGATGTGAGCCAGGAAAACATTCTCCAGCCCATCACACTGCAACCACCGGCCTGCTCTGTTGTCACCAAACAGAACTCCATCGACTCATGTTGTTAACATCAAATTCTGATCCTTCCATCAGCATGACACAAAAGAAACCTGAATTAATCAAACAAGGTAACTTTCTTCCACTTCTGCATGGTCCAGTTGTGATGCCCTTGTGCTGACTGGAGACACACTTCCTTGTTCTTCTCAGCATCACCATCTGACATGGTTTTTGGCTGTTGCAGTCCATTACAGACAAAATTCAACAAGCGGTGTGTTCTGAGATGGACACTAATGTTGAATTTGGATGTGATTTGCCAGATTTTGGACCACTGTTTGCTTGCATGATGCTTGCAATTCACCTTTGACCCCTCTGATCCACAAGCTGTTTTCATCCCCAAGATCACAAATTACTGCTACTTGCTTTTCGCACCATTCTTGGTAAAAGCCTTAAAACGGTGCCTGAAAATCCCTGGATGACAGCCATTACAACATGTTCAAAGTCACTAGGGTCCCTTGTTTTTCCCACTCCAATCCTCAGATGAACACTGAGACTAAAACACTGGTGTGCCTGATTTATATCACACACTGCAGTCACATGTATGTATTAATAATAATTAATAACCCAAAAGCACATAATATTTATTTTAACTTTTCTTTCACGAAAGGGAGTGATCCAGTTGACACCAAGCTTTTATTTCTGTTTTTATTTATGTAACTCTGTGCTTTACACAGGCCTAAAAAGTCACAGATGGCTGGAACATTCTCATCATAATGAGACCATTATGTAAAATAGTCTCATTGGTACATAGCTGCTACAGGTTATGAGCTGATGAGATATTATTGGTTCGACGGTTTGATTTTCTATCTCACAAAATTGCGTTGTGGGACAAATTTCGCAAAGGGAAATTGTTTAGATACCTGGGTAATTTACTCATACTGAGACAAAAGTCACAATTGTTCAGCAGGGAAGCTCATAATTATTCATAATGTTTAGAAATGTTTTCTGGAGAACACGAGTAATCTCAGGTTTAAAAAAAAAATCCCTTAACAGAGTTTAAACGAAATTGTTTTAGCTATGACAAGATTGGATGGGACTCACTGTGTTTAATTTTTGAGCTGTAACTTGATTGGTTGGTCTTTCACAGGCTCAAGTAGCAGGAAACTGAAAATAAATTTGGATGTTTAGGGATAGTGGGGGATGGTGGGGTACTGCAAAGTGACAGCTTGGGGGTCAGATGAGGGATGAAGCACTCCTGACCCCTAACCCCAGCCAGCAATATCAGACCAGTCCGTTTCCCAAGTAATCTACTTTATATATGTATATATAGATAGGCACCATGCACAAAAACCCAGGGGACAGAGTGGGGCCCCCCTCACAATAAAGAGTTATCCACGAAAACTTTTTGAGTACGACTAGAAAGGTGGAACAAAAAATATTTCTATATATACAATACATACATTTATACATACATGTAATATTAACCTTTCTTGAGCCTTTGTCACTTTTATAATTTGTTACATCTTAAAGTTTGCAAAAGTGGAAGCATCCTTCCTTCTTCTAACTAACACAACACTTTGTATTTTTTACATTTTTTCCACAACAAAAATATTGTTAATTTAAAAAAAAACAAAATGAACCCACCCCCTCCTTGATTCAGTCCTTGCCAGGCAGACCTTTGGCAGCAATTACACCTCTAGGTCGTCTTTATAAGCTATTCACATTTACATTCTGGCATGTTTGCCCATTCCGTCATGCAAATTTGGTCCAACTCTGCCAAGTTAAACGGAGAGCGACGGATGAGAGCCATGTTCATGCTGCAGATTTGGGATTGAAGTCTATGCTGTTGCTTGTTTTAAGCCTTTTCTCTGAAGTTTTTGCCATGCGTTCCTGATTACTGCCCCATTAGAAGATGAATCTTCATCCTAAGTAGAGAAGGTCCCAACAGAAGCAGGATATTCCTATGTTTAGCTTCATCCACTCTGCTTTCCAACCGACACCGAGCTTCCCAGTGTGCCATGCTGAAAGAAAAAAGCTCATCGCATGATGCTGACCCCACTATGTGTGGCAGTAGGTATGGTATTATGAGGGTGATGGCCTGGGTTTTGTTTGCAGGCCAAAGAGCTCAACTTTAGGCAAGTTAGTTTAGTAAGTCTTCCACAAAGTTCCAACATGTATCAGTTTCTAGTAACCTGATATAATCTAATGCTGGCATTTCTGGATTTCTGGACAGTTATTCTCCAAAAAAGTCAAATATGTGTACTGCTGAGCAGAATGTGGATCTGTGGACAGTCTTTCTTACTTCAATCAATGATTCTACAGCTCACTGTCGGTGTTACTGCTATCTGGTCACTTCACTGACTTTTTCCGCTTGGCCAGACAACCAGATTTTGATCTCTGGGTTGTGCAACATTTCTCAACATTGCTGCAATGAACCTAAATGCGTTCCTGAGAAAGTTCAGAGTGTTGCCAGTTTTTTATAACATTCTCACTCTAAAACAATTTCATTTCAATGTTTTACAGGCAAATTCTTGGTTGTTGTAACTGCAGTACAGATCTGATTTGTTGTTTCAGGTATGAAACTGCTCATGTAGTTAAACACAGGTATATTCCAAACCAAATGAGATGGACATAGTTTACATTTTACACTTAAAATACAATATAGCTGATCCAGTTTACGTAATTACAAAGGGATGAACAGTTAAGTCTTTTTCATATTTTAATACAGTTCTAAAAATGAAATTTTGTACTCTAGTTCATCATGAGTGAAAAAATGCCATTCTCATATAAGTAACTTTGCATAACAACACAATGAAAAGTCAAACCAGATGGGGTGAATAATTTCTCAAGATAAGGTGTGTTTTCCTGCAGATTTTCAGATTTTTATTTCTAGCCAAATGTTTTTTGCTCTTTAACATCATTAACTTCTCAGTGTTAAGTTACTCTTCCTCACACTTCAGCATTACCACTGTCATGGCATATTTTACACCCACAAGGAAGTCCAGGAAGTCCACAGCCAGATATTATGTTTCACTTTGCTGACCATGTCTGTGTAGCAGGAAAGCCATAGTGTGTGTGTGTGTGTGTGTGTGTAAGGAGAGCAGTAATTGGTGATTGTGCAGCTGGGATAAACCTCCTTTTTATGTTTAGTCAGTCAGGGTAATTTCAGAGATTTTAAACCATGAGTTTGGTATAAATGAGCCGTGATAACAGATGACTTCCAGGGAACTGTCGACATACAGTAGTGTCGGTTGTGTTTGTGGCAGCTGCTTGATTTTTAAGACAAAATCCGTGTCTGGGCTCCCCTCCCCGTTTCTTTTTTGCTCTTGGTTTACTTTGTTTATATTGCTGTTGCTGTCTTGGTCTCATGTAGGCACATTTTTGTTTGCAACTTTTTGTGCATTTGTGCCTGTGGCTCCTGGTGTGTTTGTACCACTGACTGCAGATGTATGCACATCTATAATTCTACATGCACTCTTAAAAGCTGCAAACAACATACACTAACTCCATGTCAGCCCCTGGTATGGTCTATGAAGTGCACCTTTAAAAAATTCACATGTTGTTTCATACTGGCAGTTTCCAACAAGGCTGAGTTTTAAAGGCCCATCAATTTAAGTACGTTTTTGCGCTTATGCTCATTTTCTTGTTGCTGACAATTTTCAGCTATTTTGTGTCTGGGTTCATCTCGGCACTCCACATGCCTCCAGCCTGTTATGCAGATCGAACGCAAATTAGCTGGTGCGAATATCAGAACAGACAGTTGCCCTTGTAAGTGAGCGACAGAATAGAAGTACATATGTTTCCAATTACAGCTGGCGGTGATGATAAACTGGAGTGAGTGGTTGGACAATGGTAGACACTCTGCTGGCAGGAAAAGGGAGGGCTAGCAGGGGGGCACCCACTCTAGAATTCAACATGGAATTAAAATGAGAGGGCAGCAGAGACCCTGGCTGAACCCGCCGGGGGGTGGGTGGGGTGCTCTCTCCTGTTCTGCCTTGAGGTTCTGACATATTCTGGCCCAGCTTGGCCCTTGGAATCCCAGCACTGCCACACAATCGAGGTCAGATTTCAATGCCTGTTTTTAGTGTCACATTCTAACAACACTCTTCTATTGACACCCTTATTGATGATGGCAGAGACTCATTTCTTGCATCTGATCCCATATTCGACATTTTCATCTCTTTGCACTATAAAAAACTGGGTTATGAATGATGTCTTCCTCAAAAGTTATGCTGAACAATATTGAGATATATATAATGTAGAGGTGCTCAGATAAGCTTTCTTAAGGGTATTAAGTAGTGGCATTAGGCTTGCAACTATCTGTGTCCAACTAAAGGGTGCAAATCACCCTCTCGATATACTTCTATATTCCCATAATTCAATATTTTGTATCTAACTTATAATGCAAAATTGATGACACAGTTAGAGATGGTTTAACTGATTGGAAAACAAAAAGCCATCTGCTTAATTTCCCAGCAGTCCACCATCTTCCAAAAATCATGCTCTGAGCAAGCACATGTGTGGTCTTATTTTTAAAATTGAAAGCACCTGTCAGATGGCATGTAGGAGGGTTCCATTGTCTCTGTGTACACAGCCCTGCTACACATCCAGGGTGTGCAGAGTTCGGGGGAAGCACATCTCCAGCACCTCTATTACGCATTTATGAGTTTGATGTGCAGATGCGTCCTGCTAGTCTTGTTCCCCTTCTAAACTGTCCAGTTTCCCAACAGTCAATTTAAATATTTACAACTTAACTGCAGTGGTCCTTGCATTCTTCCACCTCAGCTGTCTGTGAGTGAGAACCAGTAGGGGAGGCTGCAGGTCTATGGGAAAGCTGGGATTAGCACTGAAAGGCCTCTGTCTCCACGGTGTACTTGTGGGATTATTTAAAACCCCAGCTCACTACCCGCAGGGAGAAACTGTGCTGGCAGGAGGTGGGGGGGGGGAGTGTGTGCTGCCATCCCACAGTCTATGAGATGCTAGGGGTGAGAGCCGATGAAATGCACAGTCTCAGACAGCCAGAACAAACGGAGAAGAAATATGAAGAGCATGCAGTGAGTGCAGGGGCTGCACATGGCACAGACTGCAAGCTGAAGCCAGTGAATGACAGGCACAGCAGCCACCACTGCTGGACAGGAGTTGATCCGTTTACACAATAAACAGTCCCTGGTCCTTCCGCCGTGGTCACCTGGAGCTTCTCGATTAGGACAGCGATGTCGGTCACTAACGCCACATGTTACAAATTGTCTGGCCTCTCCAGACTGAAAGGATAGCCACTGAGGATATGGAAACATCTTCTCTGCTTTTTGGGAGGGAGACCAATCCCACCTGTTAGTACTGCAGACTATGACTGTCTTCAGTAAGATACTTCTCAAGTGTCTGTCATAGCTGACGTTCCTGACCAAGATTTTTAGTATGTCTGTCAGTCTCATGATGTACAAGATGATGCTGATTGTAATAATTATATAGTAAAACCTTGATTGGTGCTGTAAAGGTGTTCATGCAAAACTGTGTGCTTAATGAAACAGTGCTATATCAGTTATACAATATATTGCATAAACCGAGCTTGAAAACTTCATATGAGGAGCATAATACACAGTAAATCAGCTATATTTTTGATAATTGCAAATAAACAACTTTTTCTTTTTTATGAACAAAAAATTCAACATTTCAGATTTTTTAACAAGTATAGGGTTAATGATAATTTAATAAAAGGGCTAAATTAAAATTGTGGTTTTGCAAACAGTGCTATATGAGGTAGTACTAACCGAGGTATGATTATGTCTAAGGATGTGTTTGTGTAACACATAACCCCTACCCCGCTGAATCTTTCCATTGCTGGTGGAAAGTAGCACTGATGCACACACATTTCCACACACCACACTTTGTACCATTCTTCAAACACCTAGGAACATGAGGCAGCTTTGCCCTGAGGAATGATGGGCTGTTGGGTTTCTGTTCTTCAGGAATCTAGATAAACACGAACTTGTGTTTTGAATCCTGAGCAGTCTAAAGCGCTGTCAGTGCACCTCTGTGTTTAGGTCAGCCATCTGTCTCGCACCCCTAAGTAACACACCTGCCAGTCCTTCAAAGGCCACCTCTCACACAGGTCCCTCTCTCATTGCGGGCTCCTTCCCCGCAGCCGTGACCAGCTGTTCTGGGCGGCCAGTTCCTCGAGCCGGCTGTTCTACTGCAATGCTGCTCTGGGCAGAGGAGTGGCTCTGGGCCCTGGGCCTTGGCTTCAGACCCAGAGGACCTTCCATAACTCCCTGTTACAGTCCAGCACTCTGGGAGCGACCTAAGATGAGGAGCAAAAACAGGATGGTGGCTGTCTGCTCTGTTCAGCTCTTCCATTAGTTCCCGATTAATACAACACACGTTTATTTGCTGATACTGAAATTGCTTTGTGGTTTGTTCCTCCGCAAGCTGTGCTCATGATCAGGTGGCATCTAATTCACTATATTTAATTATTTAAACTCGAGTGCACTACTTAAATAGATTTTGTCTAAAATACACTTTTGGGTTTTTCTTACCTGAACTGCAGTAATAAATATCACGGGGTGTTTTGTCTGTCTCTGAATGGGATACAGCTTAAGAAATCAAGGAAGTCAGGCAAAATGCCTGACGCTGAAGAAGTTCTTTTCTGAAGGGAAATTTTTTTTGTGTCTAGAAAGATTGTTCAGCCTGCACTTGGTAGGTGGTGCTCTGGTGCCCACCTGGATATAATATAATATGTACTGTAATACAATATACCACAAAAGCTAACATTCACCAGCAAAGCTCCATACACCTTTCAGGTTTCTGCTTATGTCTTACTATTCATGCAGGACAAGAGACAGCAGGAACACCACTGGGGACCCCCCAGCGTTCACCACAGGGGCCACTGCCCATGCAGAGCTCCTGCTCCTCATACTGTAGGATGTACTCATAGATAGTTTAGAGTATATCATACCATCACTGTAGGGAAAAAGGCATAGGTCCTGTCCCAGCGTCTGGTCTGTGAGCCTCCTGACCCTTACAGGAAAGCGTGGGGGTGGGGTCCGGGGTGGGGGATGGGGGGGATGGGGCAGTTCGTTAACAGGCCGGCTTGACAGATTGCCATTTAAAGGGGCTGTTCCTCAACTTCAAACACAACGTCGTGGATCAACAGGATATTGTGCTCCACGGTTTGTGAGCTGAAGCCGACCGAGGGGGCTGCCTCTGCAGCAGAGCCATTAGAGCCTAAACGGGTACTAATGAACCCGTTTCCTGTACAAACCGACCAGCTCTAGGGGGACTTGGAGTAGCCTCTGGTTTTAATGGTCCACAATCCCAGTTAAGATGCTGGGATTTATCCAGGAGTCCGCATTGGTTCCACCAGACCCCTTGGAAAAGTTAATTACGCATGATTAATGGAGTATTCTCCCTCCAATGATATCTGTGACAGGACAAAGCTGTCGCAGGCTTGTCAGGCTGGATTGGAGCTGAATGAGTATTTATGTGATCACATGTGATGGGCCTCCTCTCTCCAGCCCCAGCCGTCATCAATCAAGGCCTGCTGCTCGCAGTAGTGGGAAATTGGTCTATCAGCACGGCTGCTCCCACCTCCCTCCCCATTCAATCAGCCCCCGGGCTACAATGCTTCTTTAGCTCTTACTTCTGACCAGCACAAGGGTCATCGGAGGAAAGTGGGAGCAGGAGCTGGACCCATCCATTACAGCTCTTGTTTCTCTCAGTGGCAGCCGGACGGCGGGATTCTATTAGAGCGGCATCTATTCAGTACTGAGATTACACCAGAGCCGTTCCTCCAGAGCCCCCACACACACCTACTCATACCCCCCCAGCCCCAACTCGCTCTCACATCCACCCCTCCCCAAGCCTGACTCCACCTCTGCCCCCTGTCTCTGGGCTGTTTTACAGCTCATCATAAATGTTTTTTTGTTCCGTTTTGAAGATGCAATAATCTTCCTGCTGAAGAAAATACAGAAATGTGGTAAAAATGAGGGTAAAAGCGTGCAGTTACTGACCCTTGACCCATGTTTTGGTAAGACACAGATTACTACGCAGTGCATAGAGATTAGTCTGGCTTTGGTGTGGGCACCTGAGTGCTACGAGGCTCCACTGCACCACTCCCACCGCCTTCTCTCCAGCAGTGTAAACACAAGCCCTATTACATCATAAATGTGAGCCGGCACAGACTTCATCATAAACACGAGCCAGCAGAGATTACGTTCGCGCTTTTCTGTTGTTTAAGAAGCTAATTTGTTTTTCTCCCCAGAAAAGACTCTTAATTTACTTAATAAGTGTTAGCACTTGAGCGAGCAAGCGGGAATCCTGTAAGGGTCGTGACCCTGGGTGAATAGATTGGGGTCCTCCTGCTGCAGTGAGAGAGAGACACGGCACTCCTGTCAAACAAACAGAAATTTAATACGCCGCATTCTGCGAGGGTGTCCGCAGTGTGTACGCACTCTCCAGGCTTGATTACGTATAACTTCACTTTTTATAAACAGTCTCAGGGAACAAATCACTCCCAGACAGAGAGTAAGGGATGCAAAGCAGGTGGTGGCCATGTAAAATGTCTTCTTTATGGGTTTTTGGTGGACAGAGGAAGTATGTTAGTGGGGGGTGACTGGAGCACATGGCTTCTTTTCTCATTCTCTTAACTTCACCTTACTGCCAGTCAACACGATGGCAGAGCTTCATTATTCTGTCCTGTTTCCTCCAGTTGGCAGGGCTTCACTCTTTTTGTCCTCACGTTAAACCCCTCTGTTCATAGTACTGCTGACTTGACGTGAACGGCATTCGTGAATGGAAAAGTTGCCGTATCTGAGAAATCCCACCACTTACACCAGACTCACTTTCTAAACTCCAGCAGCTGATGCTGACTTCCTTGGGGTGCTTCGCTCTAGGGTGTGTGCCACCAGGGTGGACCATGCACGCGTGGCATCCCTCCAGACAGTCTCCCTCTGGTCATAGTTCATCGGCGCTTCATCACTCCAGGGCAAGACGCACATCGATCCCCATGTCCCTGGCCGCATGACACCACGTGTGATTGATCCCCAAATCAGTCCTTCACATCACACTGTGCCATAAAAATGAGAACAGTCATCATAAAACTTGATTTATCTTCAGCAAGCCTTCACTGCTGGTTAGAATATTACCCCAAAAGTGTATGACATTAGAATGATTGGTATTGAATTAATAAACCTGTGAATGTCATTCAATCAAGGCTGACTTAATAAATGCAATTCTATATGACTGGAGTAAAATCTCATGCACACAGACGGAGGTAAATTTAGATTCTGAATGTGACTGCAGGTAGAGCTGGACTTTGAGCAAGACCCAAACATTGATATTACGAGATGGGAGAGATGCACTGATGTTGTGCCAAACTTAAAAGCTCTGGTAAGTTTATTTGTAATCTCCAAAAGAGGCTGTTGTCAAGTGATAGTGCTCTGTCATCTTTGGCTGGATCTGCTTACTAGAAGCAACCCACTGAGTTAGATCATGGTTAAACTTGTACACCTAGGTAATGTAAGTTGCTATTAGAACCTACTCTGACAACTAGCATAGCAAGAATACCACTGTACATCTTTCTGAATGGAAGAATGAACTTGAAATTTAATGCAGTAATATGAAATATCAATTTTTTATATAGCATTATGTGGACCGGTGAAGAGAGGAATAATGTGAGGATCAGTAGGGTAGTATGGAAGAGCAGTGCTGAGATCTTCTTCTAAGAAGTATGGAGAAAGCATGTGAACGAGCAACTCAGAACCGGAGTATAAAATTGCTCATTTGAAGAATACGATGAATGATGTCATGAGGGTATTCATATGAGGGTTATGGAGTGGCACCAAAAGTGCAGGAACAGCAATTCCACCTTGCTTTGTGGTCTCCGGTAGTGTTGGCCACGTAGCTTAGTGTTGGCTGGCTTCAAACCTGTATACACAGAGGTGGCACGAATCCTAGAATAATATTATGTTAATAGGTGTACTGTATCCACTCTAAAAAGCACTATTTTAAGATCTGTTTTCTTTAGTGCATGTGGTAGTCCAGCCGTTTGGAACCGATCTTTTCTTACATCTGCGCGCCCTTTTTCTCTCTACTCCACATATCACCAGCTGGAAAGAGTTATACCAAAAAGCCACACCACCCACACAACCCACACACACACTATGGATACACAAACAATGCAAACAACCAACCTGCACACACATATTGACAGTACATACTCCCACACACATACTTGCTCTCTCAGTACATACCACTGCACCCTCCTGCATACAATCTATGAATACACTAGTAGCTCACACAATGCAAACAGACATCGACTCACACACCATCCCTCTATGTATGTTTATTAATGCAAAGACAACATAAATAACGCCAAATGCCATACATTCAACACGTCTCACAAACACAAGGATAACAGTTTCAGGGCAGGCTAAGTTTGTTTTGATCGTGCTTGGTTTATGCTGCCTCGCATGATTGTTCCTGAATAATGAGGAGGTGAAAAACAAAAAGGTTTAGAAATGTGATGATCTGTAACAACCATAGTCCATGTGCCAAGTGCATACACTGGCGCTGTCTGTTTTTGGACATATATGAAGCTCTGCACACATCTCAGTTATAAAGGGTAAATCTATATAATGGGGTAACCTATATGAGTGTTACAGTACTGTTACAAAACCAAATTAATAGATTTTTACTAGTGACCAAAAAAGATAGATAAAAGGGGGGTTCAGTATGTTGAAGGCTGACCCAAAGAGGGCCTTGGCAGGCTAGGAGTGGCGTAGTGTTTTGGGATGCACAAAGGGTATCAGACATGCTGCTCAGACAACAGACACAGCCCTGCCTAACACATCCTGTCCCCTTATTAAACTTATCTTTTCAGTTTACAACAGTATGTTGAACAGTATATTAAAGTTGAGAATTGTATTGAACTTCAGATGAGGCCAGACAGCTCAATAAATAAAACAAATGTGAACTATCCAGTCCTTGGATCTTACCAGGTATTCTCAGTTCTGTCATTTGCACATAAAAGCTTTGTTAAGGAGGATATGGCAGGGCATTTAACAAGCAATTTGTTCTCTCTGCTACAGAAAACAACACACACTAATTAACCCTCCCCACCTCCCAGCCCAAACCTGGACCCCTTCAGCTCAGTGGGCCTGTTTAAGTTTCCAGGACTGTGTGTGCTTCCCCCTGCCCCCAACTGCTCAGCTGAATTTATGTTTTAAAAACGTTACCTTTGACTCTGTAGCAGAGTGTGTCACACCCCATGGTCTCTCATAGTGGGCCTGGTGTGCAGGGGCTATTGGGAGGACTTCATGCTTTGCTCCTCACCGCTCACAAGCTCCACATCTGCAAACACAGCCCATCTCTGAGGCCATGCCCCCCCACAGAAGCTCTGTTTTATATGCAGTATTCTAGTGGTTCTAGATTTTCACTGACTGATACTCATCTTAGGTCATTCAAAAAGCAAGATTTTGCTAAATGTTGTTTAACTTATGCATGTGACTTACATGCAAGGCTAACCTGGGTAGTGACTTTACAAAAACAAATGATACTCATGATGAATATGGGGCAGTGTCGTTTTGAGAAAATTTCTAATTAGCAGCATCAATGACTTATCTAATTTGAAATATGACAAAAAAATTAAATATAACAGTTAAAGAATTCATTCTCAGTTTAATATCTCTTTTTTTCCCCCCTTCACATACTTGTGCTTTCTTTTGTTGATTTTGTATGCTGCTGCTGTCCCCCCTGGTTGAAGGGGAAAGAGCCAGAGCGGAGGGGCTGCCACAGAGGCACAGCTGGCCTGTCGGGGGGACGAACGGCAGCCGGGGCAGTGCAGACAGTGCAGAAATGATGGGGCACTAACTCAGAAAACACACAGGGCTCTCTCCTGAAAGGCCGCAGAATTTGTAGGAAATCATCCCTCTCTCTCGGAATGCCTGGCTGACCCCGGCAAATGAAAATAATCAAAAGTAATTAGAAGTGAGCTGGTATGGTCCTGAGAGCCCCAGGCGGGAGGGTAAACATGGTGGGCGCGCTGCGCCACTGGGAAGGGCTGGGCGGAGGCAGGGGTGCCCTGACCTTGTCCACATAAAGCCGTGATTTATGAAGTGCAGGGCAAAGCGGCGGGGCTTCTGTCTTCTCCTGGAGAACCAAATTACCGAGGTGGAGATTAACACGCGAGAGTTACAGGCCTGCTTCCAAACCAAGGAAATTTTTATTTACATTTTTCCCCTTTCATTTCCTCCCTGGCCTTTTAATGATAATTGGCCCGCAAGGAGGCTCCCCAAACCGTGCATTTTTGGGGAAAAAAAAGGGGCTTGTTGTGCCCCTCAGCTTTTCACTCGCTTGTTCGGGCCACACGGCCCTTTCCCAAGTTCCCCCCGCTCCCTAGCTAGGTGACAAAACTGCTAACTACCAAAAATACCGCCCCACTGCTTAATAAGCACCCGCTATTTTATACCAAAACAAAGCAACAAGTGCACGTTTAAGTTACCCAAAAAGGAACGGTATATAAACGAAATCCACCGTTAATTTTGTTTTCCCCCACATATTTTGGTTAGTTAAAAAAATGGAAGAATGGGCCGTTTCCTGCAGGGCTGAAAAAAGTTTCTATGTATGGTAAACAGGCCGTGATGAATGAGGGACAGTCCGTGTAACAGATTCCTGGAGGGAATTACAGTTTATAGCTATAGATAATTTTGTGTTTGTTTTACACCGCTCTTGATCTTTAGTAGACAACATGTACCAGAAAATATTAATGACTTGTGATAGATATTTCAATAATATTGGGAAAAGTTTCGCAAACATTTCAGTTGCCGCACATCTCATCAATAAAATTCGATTTAAAAAAAAATATATATCCTTAAATTACGTATTCTTTTTTAATTAATAATTCTCTCTGCCGATTGAACCAAATGAATCGCCCTTAATTATATCTAGCATATAGTATCTTTTGTTTTTTCAGCATCATCCCTACAAAGTTCCACTATTTAGAATTTTTTTCTTTTAATTTAACTGAGAAAGTACATGAATGCGCATTTAGCGGACTTTGTTGGTATGAAGAGTAATGGCTTCTTTCTGTATCCCGCAGTGGCGAGATGGAATACTGTAACAATAAGATAGAACAAGATTTTCCCTAAATAAACAAACCAGAGAGTTTTAACACACTCGTGTGGAGTGTGAGGAAAAAGTAAGTGAAGGGAGAGCAGGGAATACTGCCGTGTCAAACACATCACTGTACCACTTTCCCCGTGTACAGCTCACACAAAAAAACGGACAAACAACGTGTTATGTATATTTATCCATTACACCGCTACGGATTTGGATTTTACTATTCACAAATCCTGAAAAAAATGGGAAAATAAAAATATGCAGAAAAGAGACTACATGTTTTTTAAAAGCCACCAAAACAGGGGAAATCCTGGATGGTTTAAACTTGGATTTTTTTTTATATACAACAGGGGGAAAATGGTACACATTCATGAGTATTTTTTGTCATTAGAGAAATTCATTTATTTAAGTGCAAATGAAACGAGATGCGCGGTTGACGTTTACCGTAAACATGCCGAAAAAGTATTTTAAATATGATTCAGTGTAGAATCAGTGAATCGCACAGCCCCCCCCCCCCAAGCAGTTTCTCCAGGTGAGTCTTGCGTTTTCACATCCAAGCTGCATTACTGACTATTTTAAGGAACTTTAGGAACTTTAGTAGGTGATTTTACAGGTGGACATGAGAGCTGCTCCCACGCCGTCCCGAATGACCGCCTCCGTTCGCAGTCGCGTGTTTTCGCCGCTCGGTGGGCCTGGCGTTACTTTGTAACGTAAATCCTCACATCACTTACACACTCAATGCATCCATGTGTTTAACTTCGGCAGCCCGCATTTCGGAACGGTCTGTTTAAGCTGAACCGCCCCCGGTGAGGTTTTCGTTCGGGTCAGAGCGCCATCTCCCGGTACCGGCGCAAAGTGCACTCACTCCACATTGTAGGACGGCTCCTAATCCTATCACTTTTACCCTAATTTACCCCCTGACTTGGTTCTAATACCACAAACCCCTTTGTTTATTCAGCACGGTTTCCTCCTTTTCAGCAAGGACTCGGTGGTCTCTATCAGATCCACGGAGCCCCGGCAATCACCTTCCCAGATTACTTGTATTTAATACACAATGCATCATAAAACAAATCCCTCATCCTGACAGGAAGAAAATAGAACAGCTCATAGCTCGGGCTTTCCCAATTTATGGCTAAATTAAAAAGGGTTTCAACAATGGAGGAGTCGAAGAGAGGCAGGAAATCAATGGCCGGCGAAGCGGGGCCTCCTCGCGGCTCTCGAGCTCGGAGCTGTATGGGAATGGGAGCCACGCTGCCGCTTATTTACACGCGATTTTTCCTGTTCGGACCGCGATTTTGCGAAACAATGGGCATTATCTGAGCTGGAGGTTCAATGTCACAGATAGCGGGCCGCGGAGACATATTAATCATGGCTTTTTGGCGTGACCCCACCTCGGCGGGCTGTGAGAAAGGAACCTGGAACCTGCGCTCCTGGCCCGCCGTCCGCCGGCGATCTGCCTCAACACGGCTGGTCGCCGTCCATCTCCGTGCTCCGCCGCACACTTTCCCACCACTTCACACTTTCACTGCGTTTATGGGCACTTTATTCCGACCGATCACGAGTCCAGTATTGCCCATAGTCCAGCTGAGCCGATAGTTCAGAAACCTGTGAATTGGCTTGTTTGGAAAATGAAGCCTAATAACTGGGATTAAAATCATCTGTAAAGTGAGAATATGTACTTTTTGGTGAGAAAAGTCGGTGAACTGTAATTATGTGTGTGGGCGCGGCGGAAGGAGCAGGTGCAAAAGCCTGCACAGCTGACATTACGTTTTCCAGAATAGCAGAAAAAAGTTTATTTTTAAAAATACAGTTGTACTTCACGAGCAAAAATGATGTGTCATATTTTTTTAAAAATCGACTTCGAATGACAGTTTTAAATGCTTTGAAACACGTTGATTTTATTGCTCCTCCTATAATGTTCAGTTAATTGAAATATCCCGTTTCTCACAAAAGGAGAAGAAAATGGTTAAAAGCAGTGAGTTATTAAACAGAGGTGCAAAGAAGGGAGACGAGGGTGCGGCGTGTCCGCGGTGAGCCGCTCGTCCCGGGACCCGTCCGCGACCCCTGTGTGACCCGCGCTCCCCTGCGGGAGCCTCCGTGCTGCTGTCACTTTAAAACTGTACAGAGGGGATCGCGGCTCGGCTCGCGCGCGCCCACCAGCGCGGGACAGTTCCGACCGCGCGCTCCGCATGTACGGCTGAGCGGGATCCTCTTTAAAGAGACAGTGCGTGAGATAAGCAGCACACATCACATCACGCGTTCAGAACCCGCGCGAGGAGCGCAGAGGGAGGGGACAACAGGCGCCGTGTGACCTTGTGCGGACCCGCGGCCCTGGACCCAACCCGACCGGCCGGACTCAGATTGGAACTCATTAACATACGGGAGGGATTGACCTGGTGTCCACCTGGTGACAGTGACAGAGCGTGTGAGGGACAGTCTTCGCTGCCGCAGGAGGACAATCATACACACATTCCCGCCGAATGCTCAATTCCCAAAGTGGTTTTAAAGAAGGGCGTTTAAAAACAGCGCGGGACAGTTAGAAGTGCGCGCACAATGCACGAGCATCACGGTTATCTCTAGTCATCTTCATCTGTGAGCTCTTACCGCTCCTCGCGGGGACTCTGTGACCTCCCCTCTCCGACCCGAGGGCCACCCGCTTTCTCACGGTGAGTCACTCATTTTTATTTTACATTTTTGGTTTTAATCACCGATTGTCGCTTTGAAAAGTTCTTCCGTATCCCTAACCAGGTCCGCAATCTTTTTAAACAATCCCGAAAATATCGAATCGCATCTTAACTTCACGGTTAAAATGCAACATAGAGTTATACAGTTGTTCAAAAAAATACTACGTGGTATTATTTCTGATTGAAAAAATAAATACGTGCTTCGAGCTGAAAAATATTAGTGTTTTAGTTTGACTTTTACTGAACTCTAACACTTTGATTTAATACTTTTTTTATTTTTGGGACTGTGGGTATTTCAGCAGAAGAAACTATTTCTGCAAATATATTTTTTCCATTTTCAGTTGGTCATTTTTCTTTAATAGCGGTGCTGCGAGACTTTTGAGCACAGTTCTGATGTTTTATCTTCTCTCCTTTTTTACTCTCCTTTTTTAATAAAATCAAACGACAACCATTTTTCTCAAAACTAGAGTTAATTTCGTGTTAATTATAAATTATATGTTAGAGTTATTTTCGTTTCAGCTTTTTGCCAGTGCCTTGGAACTTTTCTTTGTGGAGTTTCCTTCGCTGTTTAAAAATGGAAAGAGTTTTATGTTACTTATTCCGTTCTTAATTCCCTATTTTTTTTTTTAGTAAAACGTCAATTTATTTTCTATTTTGCGCAAAATTGCCCTTAGTTTGTGTCCTTCCGATGACTATGAAAATTTTTTTGTTTTTATTTGCCTGTTATGAAATGGTGTTTTAATTCATCTTCATTGAAGGTGTTGTTAAAACAATCGCAGTTTGATTGTCATTAAATGGACTGGGACTGAAAACATCATTTTAACCCAGTTATCCGTGTTTGTAGCTTCCATGATTGTCCTTTGCATTTTTTTAAATTGTAAATACTGAAATCTTAAGAACACATCACAACACATTTAAAGTGTTAAAAGTTAAAAATTTAATACGATTTCTTTAAATTACCTTTATTACCATATTTTGTCGGTTTAGGGGTCAGGTTAGATGTGGCTACACTTTGGCCTTGTTTTGTGCTGTGCCACATTGTAATCTTATTCTTTTTTGTTGGCAAACTTTAGTTATTTTAATGTGCAGGGGAACACTAAAACAGTAGACTTTTTTGACGTTAACATTATTTTTTATGTATTAATTTATGATTGAATTTATTCATTTAAAATACTTTAAAGGTTAAACTATATATTCCATTTGTTTATAATTTTTTTCTCCTAAAGTGCTTTTATATGGAGCTCTTGTTTTTTCCCGGTGAATTGTTAAAGCAATTAAGCACTTTCATTATTTTAACATTAATCATATGAAGACATGTTAAAAACAAACAATTTGCTGTGATTTATTGTATTGAAAAATACTCTTTTTTTGCATGGTGTTACCAAATTTATATCAAAATTGAACATATAAGGTACATCTAATTTAGTTTTCTCAAAATGTTTGGATTTTTTTTTTCTTAGACTGATGGTGTGTGTGTGTGTATGGTTTCATTGTCACAATGCAGGCACACACTGATGTTGCCTCCTTCGTGGGAGGTACAGGGTTTGTCCAAGAACACCTTTAACTTTAGATATACATCAGAGCGTGATCTGTGCCCCCCCTCCACCTATCTCCATGTGCAGGTTCTGGATGAGTCAGGCCATGTGAAGTTCTGCGCGGATGCCAGCAGGTCTGATACAGGGAGCTGGCTGAAACACATCCAGTTTGCCCCACTCGGCCACCAGCACAACCTGACTGCGTGCCAGATAGATGATCAGGTAGGTCTCGGGCCCGCAGCCCTCTGTCTCATGCCCGGCTTGGTGCTCGGGTAAAGGTGTTGTTCTGATTTGGCTCCCAGATATGCTGCAGCTCCGTTCCCCTCAGCGGTGGCCGTGTGTGCGTATCACCTTGTTTGTTTTCTGTAATTGTGTCTTGGCTTCAGCGTGAAGGACCACACGGTAGGCTCAAAAAGGCAGGACTCTACTGATACTTCCACGCTCTTCCTGCACTTACATAATAAACTCATAGCTATTCCAGGAATGTGACAATACTTTCCCAAGTAGCTTGAAACCAAGACGTTTCTCTATTAATCTGGAGAAGCTGCACAAGAGGGCAGAGCTTATGGTTTTATCTTCCAGGGCAGTAAGCATTTCCCTCATGCTCAAGCGTTCATGTGGGTCTTTTCACGTTTCATTCTTCAATTATAGTTTCTTTTGGAAACTGAGGTTGTCAGATTATGCAGGATTTGTTATCAGATTGAATCAAAAGGCCTACAGGATAGTCCTTAAGCTTAATAATTTTTTTAAAAAAAACCATTTTGTTACTTTTAACACTTTTTTATTACTCTGAGAAGTCAGTGCACAGCAGTCTATAAGTAAAGTGACAGTCTTAAATTGGTTAGTCACTTATGAAGACAAGCAGTGCAGTGATTCAAATAAGGGCATAATTGGCTCTAATCATGTTTGAGTCAGCTGGCGTGTGTAAAAATGAACAATGGCTTCATTAGAGGGATGGGACACGATACACTGTCATTGGCCAGCACAACCGAAATGCTCACACAGCAAACCTGATATTGTTTAAACATTACGTGGAAATCTTAATTAAAACAAGTTGAGGTGATCATCAGCCATTATACTTCATGAACTGTTCGACTAACCTTGAATGCAATTTAAATGCATAAGTTTTTATTTTAGCTGTAATTAAGCATGCTGATAATTAAGAGTCAATAATTATTAATGATTTAGCAAATTATTTTAACATCACATCAATTAAATAAACCAACATTTCTTTGTTAAATTAAATGATTGTTGCCAATAATTTGCTGTTACATAAATTGCTATTATAACCAATTGAAATTAGATTAAATAAAGTTTTCACATATTAGTTCTCTGTATGATTTAACATATGTGAAGTTTTCAATTTAGGGTCTCACCCTTATGCCCACAATTAAAATCCAAATAAATGCATGTTGCTTACTTCCATCTATGTGCTTGTGATGGGCAAGTGTTCAACTCGTGGGCATTTTCCCTCTTTCTGTGTGCATGTGGTTTTACCAGTTATTCTAAATGTGCCTTAAAGCTTTAGCCTTGTTTCCTGAGCTTCAATTCAAACATGAATCAGGCTGAAACTTTGACTGGTCCACTAACTGCTCATAACAAACCTTCTTCACCCAGTGCAGTTCTGCCCCACTGAGGGCAAACACCATTCTGCTGCACATGTAGTGCATCACACAGACAGTATGTTGATCTTCATAATAGGTAATAAGCAGGTAATAAGTCCTATGTTCTCACAGAGTATTTATGAATTATTTTACAATATTTGCAGAATAAAGCAGAGTGGTGTAGGGAGCCAAAAGAGAGCTAGCAGGTAGAAAAAAGAGGGCCTCCCACTTAAATTTATTGTTCAGTATTGCCCTCAGAGTCTATTTTAATGTTTTATTTAAAGCAGACAATTTAAGTATAATATCGCTTTAGCACTTTGATTCTAAGATGAAGGAGAGTTTTTCATTTAAAGTAAAATCAATGATCTTTCCTGGATTTTGGTGTCAAGATGGAAGTTGATGTTACTGTGATGGTTTATGAAAACTGGCAATGTGAGATTAAGATTTTTTTCAATTTTAATATTCATATTCATGTTTGGTCTTCACATTTACTTTCTGAATTCTAATAGACAAATAGGCCATAGGTGTAAAGTACAATCTAAGTATGTACAGCACTTCCTCCAACATGACATTGATAAGGCTGATTATTAGACAGCACGGCTATTAAAAAGAAATGTGTATATTGGGAGATTTCCAGACCAGTAGAGCATCAGTGACAGTTTCGCTGTGGATGCCCTGCTCAACCGAGGAAAGAATTTAAAGGTTTAGCTCATCTACAGCTCAAAGATCACTGAAGACTCAGCAGCATAGCTGGCAAAAATTGAAATAGACTTGCCTCAAAATACATTTTCAGCTTCATGCAAAGTGTATACATATACAGTGTAAATATTTCAGACAAGAAGCACAAGGTTTTTGTTGCTGTTTACTGCTTTTGAAGCTGCCGTGCAGCGTTCAGCTCTCTGTTCAGCTGTTGACCAAGTGAGAAGTCAGTGGAGATCATTTAAAGAGGAGTTACTCTGTGATACGCTGAGGAAGGGTGTGTTTGGGATATCAGTCTGTTTGTTTTAGTGACTGAACATTTTAAGTTTGGAAACACTTCATATAATAGTCTCACTTTGTTTTTGTGTGAAGTCCCACTGTCCTCTGACGAAACTGAACCTTTATTATTTTAATTAAACCTTAAAATCTGGAGCAACATTCTGAGGAATAAAATGCTCTGAGGCTGCATATGTGCAGGTTAGTGTATCAACAGACCTGTGTGTCATTATAGCAGGTCATAAAAGTTTGTGGAGGATTTGCCTGGGCTCCCTCTCTCCCTTTTCCTTCTACGGTTCAAGGGTTTAGGAATAACCTGAAGCTTTTCGCAAGACTGTTGAAGTGGGTTTAACCTGGAGGATTTTGCCATGGGTCAGTGCGGTCAAATACTGTTATCTTAAGTATTATCTGTGTGTTATTCTTTGGCACTGTCCTTTTGCAACAGAGAAGGAATCTGAAACACCTCCACCTGGTACAACATTAATAAGGATATGGTTAAAGGATGTGGGACAGAAAGAGCACATTTTATTCCAAGTTTATTCACAGAGTCTGACATTCCAGGACATCTTTATAGGATATTTCCAGTTACATCTTAACTGTGTGTTTAAGTGTGAGGCCCTTCCAGGCACTTAGATACACTTCTCGGAATGTGACAGGGTACAAACTTACTGGGCAACATTCATTTAACTGCTCACAGGATTTTTAAAAGAAAGCTTCGCTGGCTGTTTCGGTCCACACTTTCCTGATAAATATGTAGTTGATTCAAGAGCCAGAAGAACAGTCGATAGTAGATCTGTGGGATAATTTGAATGAATTTTGGAGATTATGACACTTTTCTAAAAATGCACTCGGATGGTTGCTGTATGGCCACCCTTGTTAATCCGGACAACCCTTTAAGTTGTATTATGCTGTTGTAAGTATTCACATTGTCTTGCTGTATTAATTGTGTCTCTATTGTTCTGACCCAGTTCAGTTTTGTTCCTCATAAAAAACTAAGTTCTAAGCCAAAAAAATGAAAAAGATTAAATTTTACTAGAACAGGCAGAATGTTGCTGAGCAGGTTCTGACCACTGCCCTGTGACGGCCGCTTGCATTTGGGCACGGTATTGTGTGCCAAGGTGGAGAAGTGCCGTTCTGTGCACTTTCCCTTCAGTACCGGGACCACTCCTTTAAAGAGCACTTTCCAAACGACAGCAGCGCTCCACGCACCCACCGTGTATTGGTCTCCACTGTGGGGCAAACCTGGCCACTCAGACTTTATCTCAACTGCTCTTTATTGTTTGGAAGTCACAATATTATTGCAGCAAGTCAGCGTAAAAGGTGAAGAACGCCTGTGCTATCTGCAATCAGCAGGAAAGGGGTCAGGACTCCGTTCTCAGGTCCTGCTCAGTTCCCTGTATTCTTTCTTAAACAATAGGGCACAGTTTTATCCCCCGGACCACTGCAACCAGTGCTTTGTGTTCCCGCAGAGATGATGTCATGCTGAGGCATTGAAAGGTTAGGCTCAAGCTATCTCCAAGGGTAATGTCTCTTTAACCTCTGCATTTCCGAGAAGCCCCCGTCACATTCCAATAAGTCACAATCCGAATGTCAGCCTTGCGCTGGACAGGAAGCTAATAAGTTAAACTGGGCGCGGGTGCCAAAGCAAAAAGAAAGGCTGGTTCTCAATTGTTTGGACAGCAGCATTGTGTTTGCAAGGGAAGTCGAAGGATCTGGGGGCCTTTGCAGTGTTCCCCATGCATGTCTGATGGTGGGTGCCATGAAATACTGTGAGCACGGTAACCTATCTCTGCACGTGCCAATTCCACCATCACCTCACTCTCTTAGTGTAATACTTAAGATTTCCAGTTTTACTCCTGGGACACATCCCCTTATGGGGAGTGTCTTTTCCAGAAAACACCGCTGTCGGTGTTTCTGATCCTGTCATCATGGAGCATCATTCCTTTCTTTATATGAGCGGTGTGTGTGGGTGTGTGTAGGAGTGATACAGCTTGAGCATTTGCATTTGTGTGCCTGTCACTGGGTGCTTCTGTTTGCGGGGGAGCAGGTGGTGCTGCAGTTACAGTCACTACTTTTGAACTTCAAGGTTCTTGTTCCAGTCCTAGCTGTAACACCCTTGAACAAGTTATTTATACAAATTTGATCCAGTAAAAATTACCCAACTGTATGAATGGGTAAATCGTCTTATATAGCTTAATGTGTAAAGTGCTTTGGAGGAAAGTGTCAGCTAAATAAATGTAAATTCAGTTTACATTCATTTTTGTTATAGCTTTCTTCTCAAATAGTGACACAGGGCACTGAACAGCGCTCTACTGAGTTACAGAAAGCATCAGTTACAGTAACTACAGAGTAGGAACTGGAAGCTGAGGAGAGGAAAACAACAAAAAAAACACCCAAATACAGATAGAGGGAGAAAAATAAACCTCTGGTAGTCCAAGTGCCAGTAGCTGCCCATCCCTCCTGAGCATTCTAATGTGGAAATAGGATTTGCGTCAATATGATTACAACTGTTAGAACTAAGGTGTAGTCTCTGGAAGCTGAATTCCAGCTTATGGTTGCGATGATTGAGCAATATATGCAGACAACCATTTCCTTCATTTCTCTGTGGTTCACAGATTTTCTACAGAGTCACAGGAAGAATTGAACCTGGAGAAGAGCTCTTGCTTTACATGAAGGCAGAGGATTGTTCATATGAAGTCATGGCACCTGACATCCATGGTCAGTATGAGCAGACTAAATAGGAAATCACTGATTTCCATCAACACGCACGCAGTACGTGCATGCGTATGTATACACAGATGCTGATGTTTCAAACTCTGCTGTCACAGAAGAAAGGCAGTACCGCTGTGAAGACTGTGACCAGCACTTTGAGTCTAGGACAGAGCTGCTGGACCACCGGAAGCAACCTTGTGGGATGCCTCCTTCTGCCTTCTCACTGGCAAACCCGGACGATAGTCCCCACAGCATTCAGGAGTGCAAGGACTGTGACCAGGTGTTTCCAGACACACAAAGGTGAGGAGCTTCTATTACTCTTATTGTAGTGCTTTTTAAAATTTTTATGTTTGATGATCTGGAAATTTTATTTTCACATTGTTTTGTGTAATTTGTTGCTGAGCTGGTCTTTTTCTCCAAAGAGTCTCTAAATCTTTACCAGTATCTGCAGTTTGACTGTTATTGGAATTCAGGTTGAGTTCCTGCTCAAGGGTCCTACAGAAGAAAAACTGTGTCACTGTTCATTTGGTCACACTAAGGTTTTGTACAGTAAACAGACTAAACCTGTCCCGTATCCATTGTGTCTCTGCTCCAGCCTGGAAACGCATGCCCTGGGCCACTCAGATGAGCGCGAGTACAAGTGTGACCAGTGTCCCAAAGCGTTTAACTGGAAGTCTAACCTGATTCGCCATCAGATGTCACATGACAGTGGCAAGCACTATGAATGTGAAAACTGCTCAAAGGTACGGTGAAGACTTTAACGGAAACTGTCAGACAACTACTTTGGCTGCAGTCTTTTCAGTTAAAATAGTCTATGCTCTCTATGCCTATGTCTGTGTTTTCCTGTTCGTATGTACATATTTACACGTCTGCATGTACGTCTGTGTCCGTGCAAATGCGTGTGCGCAAAGGACATGCGTTTTGCTTTCATTGGTGCTCATGTACCTGTGTTCATGGCTCAGGAGGCTGACCCTCCCATTTGTTCCCTGGCCCCTACCCAGCAGGTGTTCACAGACCCCAGTAACCTGCAGAGACACATCCGTTCGCAACACGTAGGAGCACGCGCACATGCCTGCCCTGACTGTGGCAAAACCTTTGCTACGTCCTCAGGCCTCAAGCAGCACAAGCACATCCACAGCAGTGTCAAGCCCTTCATATGTAAGTTTCTCAGACCCTTCATATGTAAGTGTACACCGATTTTCTCATTCTTTATCAGACAGGTGTGTCCCTGTGTTGTTGTGATACCTGCTGGCACTGGCTCAGTTTTCTCTGTCATTCCATTGCAGGGTGATTCACATGGAAAAACAGTTCATATCATTCATGGATATCTTCTAAATTGAATGTTATCTTAAAATCACCATACTACTTTGCAATAGGTAGACTGGGGAATGGTACATAAAATTATATGATGGCTCATTTTACACTAGTTAAAACTAATGTCTTGCTAATTTATAAGTAAATGACACTGATAATACTCTTGGTAACCGATATAGTTTCTGTTCTAAAGCCAGCAAAAAACACAAAAGCTTCAATGGCTTCTGTTTTAAAGAATAGATGAGTCACTTGGCTGTATACCTTCATGGTTAATATTTATTTAACAGTTACTTTTGTCCAAAGTGACTGGCAGGTTAATTATGTTAGCATATTTCAATGTGATTTTCATCTGAAGACCTTTCAGATATGACAGGCACTGCACTGTAGAAAGACTGTTGATACGCCGCACATAGGTGTGGCAGTGCGGTGTTTGTCAACGTTATCGTGCTAATGGTACAAAGACAGACCGTGTACAGACACACACCAGCATCCACACTGACTCATGCTGACTTGCACCGCCCTTGGGTCAGACTTGGTCAGAGACTTGCGGTGTAGCTCTCACTCAGCCCCGGCTACACCAAACATTCACAGGGCCCTCATATTTGACTGATGACCATTTCCCTCTTTATGCACACCGTGACATAGACACTCACCTCTCCTAATGGCTTCCACGTGCATGGGAGCACTAAACTTCAATTGATGGTTATCAGCACAAAATTCTGCTGCCAGCTAATAACTGCTAAATAACCCCAACATGTTGCTTTTACTCTGTGTGTGTGTGTCCGTATATATGAGTGCACAAGTGCATGTCTGTCTTCACAACTTAAGATCCGCCGAATACATAAATCTGTGTATGCTGTAGTTGCCAGAGCCATTAGCCCACAGTGGGTGCTCATGAATGAAAGCTGTTGCGTTTGAGGGTTCTGTCATAATCCACTGTTTAAATTCTCAGCTTATTTTTTGTTTGAAATGTGCAAGAGGTGTTTACAGTGTGATGTTACGGTCTGCATAAAGGAGAACATCTGGCTGCACCTTATGGGAAACCCTTTGCAGGCAACCAGTGATTTACCAAGGTGTACCCACAGAGTGTGTTATACATAGTGCTGCCCGTTACCTTCTTCAGTTTATTTTTATGAAGTGCCCTTCTCAGTACAGTGATGCAGAACGCTGAACAAGTGAGCACACTCACTACAACAATAAATACAGAAAACATCTCAAATCCCACCATCATTCTTCATCACAGCATCAAGAATATCCCTGTGCAAATAGGACCAAATTTTTTAATCAATATTTGTTTTATTTTTTCGATTTTTTTTTATTTCGTCCTAGGTTAGAATACTGAATATTCATACTTATATATTTAGCAAATATTTTGTGCATATTTTTGATACTGTGACAGAGTTTTGATGTGAGCATGAGTGTGTGAGGGAGAAAACGTGGTGTGAATCCAGGTGTGTGATGCTGTAATCAGACTGAATGGAGATTATGCAGAATGTATGATACAGTACTTAGGATGTGCCGTGTGTCAGAGGGATCATGGCTAGCAGTGTACAGCTGCATCGTGGGAATCAGGGTGTGACGTGTGAAACAGAGTATGTGGTGGGAAATGGGGGGTGAGACAGATTCCAGGGCATCTGTGTCAGGTGAGGACCCCAAGGACCTGGACAGGGAAGAGGCTGCTAACTGCCTGAGACCACACTGCTGGAGGGCCAGGAAAGCGTGCGGGAAGGGAAGTGTCGCACGAGAGCAGAATCCATGGGAACAAACTCTGCAGGATAGGATTAATTCAACTCAGCTTCCTTCTCAGGCTTAAAATAGAGCAATTGTGCAGCGCGTCTTTGTGTCCCTGGAAGCCTTTGTATGTCTCTCAGTTGATCTTGACACACTGCCGGACACACTGTCTGCATTTTTGACTCCCTGTCACCATGTCTACTTCTTTAAGCTTCATTCAGTCGCTGCAACGGGTTCAAGCAAAACAGCTGAGGTACACAGGGATACAGAACAGGCTAATCACATCTTTATGTTATCAATTCCAAAGGTGGAATATTTTTATCGTTATATTTACCCTTTATTATTACAGCTTATGCGTTTTCCCAAAGTGACCGACAGTGCTAAAGTTGTTTTCAGTAATGTACCCAATTTAGGTTGAGTGTCTTGCTTTGCTTAGAGCAGGAATTGGGATTCAAATCTGAAACCCCCCAAGTCCAGAGGCAGCAGCTCTAACTACTAAACCACCTGGTGCCAAAACATGCCATTGTGCAGTTACTTAAAATGCTTTAAAGCATGGTGCCCACAACCCTTCTTGCATAAAGTGACTTCAAAAATACAGCAATTGAAAGTATAGATATTTATCGTATACCCTGTGATGGACTGGTGTCTTATCCGGAGGTTGTTTCATAGCCTAGCACCCAATAATTTCAGGATGGAACCGCAGTGACCCTGCCCAAGATTCAGCAGTTAACAGAGATGGGTGGATGGATGGATGGATGGATGGATGGATGGATGGTTGGATGGATGTATTTTTATCACATTATAACTGCAGATACTTATCAAATTATTCCCTTTACAGCAGAAAGTCAGCAAAGACCTACATTTACGTACCTGAAATTATGCCCAGTACTTTTTTTGTGTTGCTCTAAATTGCAAAAGCTTAAATGAACATTATTTTAAAAAGTCTTTATCAATACTTTTATTACATTTTACTATGAAGTTTGTGTGTTTCTCACTTTCTTGTTCTGTAAATGACACTGTGTTTTGGCTAATTTTACAATGCTGTGTGCTTGATCTATGAAAAGTGGCATAAAGTCAACTGAGTATGTATGTGTCTAGATAGATAGATAGATAGATAGATAGATAGATAGATAAACATACACTAAATAGATACTTTGTTGATTCTAGAAGGAAACTAAGAGTTTATTTTAAGAGCGTCTCAATCTCTCACTCTTTGGGAATCTGTTAATACAGATTATTTATGGAACAACCTGTATTATAAATTGAGGCAGATTAATCAATGTATTTGATGCACATCTGTACTGAATTTATCATCCCACAGTATATTGTGCCACAGGTGTGTTTCTGCTCTGTGTCATGGATATCTGCCTGTCTCATGTCTGCTGCAGGTGAGGTGTGTCACAAGTCCTACACGCAGTTCTCCAACCTGTGCCGCCACAAGCGTATGCACGCTGACTGCCGCACGCAGATCAAGTGCAAGGACTGTGGCCAAATGTTCAGCACCACATCTTCGCTCAATAAGCACCGCCGCTTTTGTGAGGGGAAGAATCATTTTTCTGCAGGAGGACTGTTTGGCCAGGGTATTGCTATCCCGGGGGCACCTTCTTTGGACAAGGCTGGTATAGATGGCATGGGCCACAGTAGCCCCGGTCTCACAGACTACTTTGGGGCCAACAGGCATCATAGCGGACTGACCTTCCCCACAGCTCCCACCTTCCCCTTCAGCTTTCCTGGTCTCTTCCCCTCTGGACTGTATCACAGACCTGCGCTCATTCCTGCCACCTCCCCTGTAAAAGGTCCTCCAGGTGCAGAGCATCTGACCAAGAGCCCTCTCGTGGCATCCCTGCAACAAACCCATGGTGCCCAGGACTTGCCACAAACCCTAGATAAAGATTTGTCTCTCAAGGGGGCCCAGGTTCCAGAGCGCCACACTGAGGCCTCCTCTGACCACAGACGTTTGGGTAAACTCAGCGACCAGTCGGAAAGCAGTGATCTGGATGATGTCAGCACACCAAGTGGCAGTGATCTGGAGACCACATCCGGATCAGAGATTGAAAGTGACCTGGAGAGTGACCGGGAGAGGAATAGAGAGAATGGCAAAGTATCCAAGAGAAAGTCTGGAAGCCCCCAAGGTCTGCCTTTAGTCAACAGCAGTGTCAAGGACTTTGGTAGCAGTGGTCTGTTCCAGCCCACACTGGACGAACACACAGCTGTGTCTGGCGCAGTTAATGACTCCATCAAGGCCATTGCTTCCATTGCAGAAAAATACTTTGGCTCCACTGGGCTTGCTGGCCTACAGGACAAAAAAGTGGGTGCGCTGCCATACCCATCCATGTTCCCCCTTCCCTTCTTCCCAGCCTTTTCACCACCTCTGTACCCATTTCCTGAGCGAGATCTGCCTCAATCCACTTTAAAAGGGGAGCCAGAGCTCCCCTCATGTGAGCCTAAGAAGGGCCAAATCAGGAACTCAGAGTCACCCTTTGATCTTACTACCAAGCGCAAGGAGGAGAAGATGACATCCTTTGCATCCTCAAAACCGGATGCATCACAGGTCTCCAATCAGGACCAGCCATTGGATCTTAGCATGGGCACCCGGAGTCGCAGTGGCAAAATAGAGGATTCCAGGAAGAACCACATGTTCAGGGAAGAGAAGGCAGAGACCGGGCCACCCAAAGCAGACTCCTCTCTGCAGCATGCACGTCCCACTCCTTTCTTCATGGACCCTATCTACAGGTAAAGTGAGGTTCTTTCTCAGAAGCAGGCAGCACAGAACTGCATGTTGGTGGTTGCCGTTGAGAGCTGATAGAATTCTAATATTAGCAGGGTTGAGAAAAGGAAGATCAATGATCCGTTTGAAGCGCTCAAGGACAAGTACATGAGACCAGCACCTGGCTTCCTGTTCCACCCACAGGTAGGTGGTTGTGCTGTTATCTGGCAGGCATTGACACCCCCTACTGGAACAGGCATCATTTTAACAGTGAGACTGATTTGTCCAGAGGCACATTCATCTGTGTAGCTTTGGTTGTTCTTTTATGGTCCGATTTAAACCGATTTCAAGACTAGCTGGGTACTTAACAGTCTCTGTAGCAGAAGGCGGTCTTCCAGGATGGACGTCTGCCAGATGCTGGGAATACTGAAGTGCTTTTTTACACTTCTGCAAACGTATCACTGCCACTACAGGAAAATAATGTTTAAAGTAACGTAGCAAATACAAATATTTTAATCCGACAATCCAGTCTCAGGTTGCAGAAACAGGTATCTCGTAATGCATGTGAACGTGTGTATCAGAGCCCCGTGATGAAAGAGAGAGGACAAAATATATAATTATGACTTGCTTTTTATTGTTCAGTTCCCCAGGTAGCCTCATCTTCTCTCCTCCCAAGGCGATTCATCCATTTGCATATAGTGTGAATACAATATGCACTGCATCTTTTAGCGCCTGAAACAGAAATATGAAGAGCAATTTGGCAGTACAGGAAGCATATGAATTTATGGTGTTCTTGCTGGGTTTCAGCTTAAAAATGTTTCCAGGAACCTGTTGCTCAAGTTCCTGTACACGCAAGCTCGAGAAATGGCCACCTGACCTGGACATCATGATTCACACTCCACCCATCAGTTTTATATAAGTAATTAGACCCTTCTGACTGTTCTTTCTCTTTATTCTGCTTCCAGTTTCGTGTGCCAGATCAGCGGACATGGGTAAGTTTCCCCAAATGTAGATATAGAAATAGAGCACTTCGGAGAGCAAACTTAGGTGTATGGGTGTGCGCTTGCCTGTCAGTGTCACGTCACTAATTACTGCTTTTTACATAATTTAACATTTTTTAAAGCACAATCAAAAAATATGTAGAAACATAAACTGTGTCCTTGTGAAGTTTTTGAAAAGTGACAGTGTAAAGGGATTTAGGTGTTTTTAATAGCTGCACAGTCTTTGTCTATATTGAACCGTTTTTCCATCTCAACACCCTTTGTTCTCGACTTAGATGGCCAGGGCTGACTCCTAAAGTCTCACATCTCCGTGTGGATATCCTCCTTATGTTGCTTGTACTTGATCTCTTCAAAGACAGTTTGGAGTTTCAGCAGTTTGCCAGAGCAGTAACATTTCGATTAGATGTGTTCTTGAGTGCTTAAGACCATAACCACTTAATACAGTATATTCTGTGAAAACCACACATGCGCAATATAATACAATACAGTAGATTAGTTATAACTTTAATAATAGTGACTAAATGTGGGGATTTGTCTATTTTTTGGATACTGAATTTTAAATTCTGAAAAAAGTTTTGAATTTTAAAAAAGTATTACTAACTTACTAAAAGTATGGGAGCATTATTGTGGTACAGCACTAGAAGAGGTAGGACTCCTTGAGATGTTACTGTACTTGAAGTTCATGTTTATTGTACATGTGTGATACATCTGGTCTTAATGGCACTAAAGGACTGAGGAAGACAGAAATGAAGAAGAGGTGCAGAGGAGTAGAAAACAAATTGGAAATGGTGAAGAGCAGGGAGCCGACAGGGAAATAGGTGGAGATGAGCATAGAGCAATAGCAATGTGAGGAGCACAAAACAGCAACGGGAGGAGCAGAGAAAAGCCCAATGAGGTAAAGACAGAACGCAAGAAGAATGAAAGTAAAAGTGGATGAGGTGAAGGTAAAAATGTAGAGTTAAACTGACTGGAATGAGTGAAGTACATATTTACAAATTTTCTGTTCTATGTAAACAAAACACTCTTCTTTGTCGAGTACTCACTTGGTCCGAAAAAAGAATCTTCAAGTCTCCACGTCAATGGGGGGGGGGCAGAGGGGTCAGTCCAATTATGTTTATCTGTGTCACAGACATGGCACTGAAGAATGATGGCAGGAGGGTTTTGATGACTGCTGTTGATAGCAGGACTTGCTGATAACATTAGAAATATTTGTTTTTCTTGGGACAAAACCTAAAGGAACTGAAGGGTGGAAACACAGCCCTGCTCCGCATCAGTTCCCTGGTAATGGTCTCCCAGGACTCTGCAGCTGGGGGGGGGGGGG
>UFQX01000355.1:181416-268937 GCA_900497675.1 Arapaima gigas | reverse complement strand
GGGGGGGGGGGGGGGGTCAGACATCTGGTTCCAGATAAGATCAACAATGCATCTTGCTAAATGTCCAACACTCAGCTTCACTGTCATTTAAAGAAAGCCAATCAACATCTGGTCTACTGAGACTTTGGAACAACATCCATTCCACTGACAAGGGTGTGTGTGTGTGTGAGTGTGTGGGAGCATGTATACATCTGTGAATATTTATTTCCGCTTTTATCTGTACCTGCACATTTCAGTCAGACGCTAATCATAAGAAGGTTATCTTAAGATTACACGACCACCGTGAAGGCTCATTAAAGGTGGATATTTAATAACCAGGCCCAGATTCATAATTACACATTCAAATTCTCTTCTGAGAATGCAAACAATTGCCAGACATGTTAAGAAGGTTGTGTTACTTCTTTTGTTCTTGCTTGAATGTTGCCTATGCAAAAGGCAACTGAGGATGCCCCCCACACACAGATGCAGACATACAACCAGACAATAAACAGATATGTAAATCCCAGTAGCCTGTTTTCTGTTTTGCCATTTAACTGAAGTCATAATAAATGGGTTTCTGTGTTCAAGAACACGAGACCAAAGCTTTTCTTTATTGAAATTAGAGAGTAACGGCTCTTTCATAGTTGGGAGAAAGCAGGAGCGTGAGACTGTGTGGTTAATCCAAGTGGGAGTAGACAAGAACAGCCAGAATGATGGGTTAGTCTTAGAATTAGGATCATTTGCACACTGAAAAGTTGAAGAGCAGACCAAGATAAAAGTCTTACATAGTCTGCCCTTGGGCACAGAGACCAGCTGACAGCTTTAAGACTGCTAATGCTTGCAGGAGTAATGGCACACGAAAAAGCAGAAACAAACAGTATTTTACTCAGCTCCATAAAGAGGTCAATGAAATACACATTGCACATTTTAAAGAAATATGAATGTTTTTCATTATAATCCTGATGGCTTCAATGCTCTGGTGCAGAAATGCCATGATTCACAGCACTACTACTGACTTAATCATAACATGGCAGTCGAACGGGCTCCGGCGTGCTGCGCCCTCCACCAGTGGGAGCTGTTGTCTCTCAGGCGCTGACCACCGTAGCTGTCACTAGCTTCACCCTCTGATGTCATCCCTAATCAGCTTTTCCACACCAAGGTTATCAGTCATGGATCAAATTCCCCTGCCAGCGGCACACTCCTCTGCTCACGCTCCACGCAAGAGAGCAGGGGGCCGGGGCTGACGCATGATGGAATGTCGTACAGGAAGCGTCTGGCTGGATCACAATTGATTTGTGGTTGTATTAAAATAAGAGAAGCAGAAGAAAAAAAAAATTCAATACACGCAAAATAATGCAAATTTGTATCCTCTTGAAAAAAGTAAGCCCCGCTGAAGGGAGCTGACTGGCCTGGCGGCCTGTTGGGAGCGTCCCCTCCCCGCCCTGCGATATCATTATTACCCATGTCTGGCCCTTGATCAGTAATGTCAACATCTTTCATATTGACAAATGTGCTGTCCGCTCGCATTGTGCAGAGAATGGTTTACAGCCCGGCAGTGATTATGAATCACGCCGCAGCCCAGCGACTCCCCTCCCTGTGCTCCGTGCATTCTCCCTCTGACAAGTATATGCATCTACACTTTCCTCAGAGGATTTCTGCCGTATTGGATGGAGGACTTTTAGCAAATTGGCCACGGTCTCCATCCATGTATATGTGTAAGCTGGCAGTGGCAGCAGCAACAGTGGTGGTGGTGGAAGGGGGGGCATCTACACATGGAGCAGCTTAGCAGTGAACTCACCTCTGATCTACACTAGCATCTTCCGCACGCAGCCAGGGAAGAGCATGGAGGTGGCACCTGCAGACAATGCCTGGACACACAGAGACATGCATGCACTGCTCTTACGGTGCAGACGTGGCTGTAGGACATCTGTCAAGGTTCTGTGTAATACGGTGTCAGGACCAGCACCTCCTTGAGTCAACACTGACCATGGAAAATGGAGTTCCCACCCAACATACAGAAAGCAAGACTGTCTGCTTATGTGTCAGCAGGGAACACAATAGGGCCTTATTCTTACACGCTGTGTGTTTCCTGCACAACAGCCAATGGGATCTGTTTTTCCTCCAGATGTCAGCCATAGAAAACATGGCAGAGAAACTGGAGACTTTCAGCTCGCTCAAGACGGAGGCCGGCGACCTCATGCGTGCTGTCCCGTCCATGTTTGACTTCAGGGCGCCCCCGACCACAATCTCCGACACCCTGCTGCGCAAGGGCAAGGAGCGCTACACTTGCAGGTAATGGCAGGGTTAATCACAGACTTAATTGGAGAGCTCATTACGGGGGGGCTCTCGGAGCCCCTGCGCTGCAGCACTGTTTACATGTCGACGTTTTACTGATTGTAAGATTGATACGGTCCGTGAGGCTGGGCTTTGATGTGTTTCAGTGTGGAGTCTGTGCTGGAACTCCCGGTCGTGTGGATTCATCTTAGCCTTTTCCTGCAGAAGAATCAGGGTGCAGCAATGTGTTAAATAAATACCGAGTTAATGTTTCACTGAGATCAGACAAGAAAAGAAACAGACATTGCCACAAGGAGGGGCTCAAAGGTGCATTTTTGTGCACCAGTGTTGTGTTCTTATTTGCCCCCTTTTTGTTAATACCAGTTCACGGTGCTATCAGGAAGTGAATTAGACTGCAGTCAGCTCTGATAACATTTCCATAACCCTCCATTAGGTTCACCGAATTTATTTCAAGTAGTGGTGTTCAAGATAAAATTTGATCGATTGCCTGATTTATCACATGCGCTCCCTTCAAATGGAGACTGATCAGTGTGCAGTGTGGTTTTGGAGCTTTGCAGGACCTTCTGTGTGATTCTCATGCTGCTTGATGTGTTTGTGGTTGTGAGCACCGCGTGTGCAAAGCAGAGTCATAGGCTGTACCATAAAACATCCCTTACCCCACAGGTATTGTGGGAAAATATTCCCACGGTCGGCCAACCTGACACGTCACCTGAGGACACACACGGGAGAGCAGCCATACAGGTGAGGTGCCCACAGGGATGCAAAGCCTGCATTCTTCATCCTCCCCCGCGCACGCGCACACACACACACACACACACACACACACACAAATTGTCACACAGGAGGGTTCTGATGGCACTGAACCACTGTGAAAGCCACAAGCAGGCCCGTAATATCTCATTGTCTCAAATTGAGACCCGTGTGTGTGTGGATGGTTAAAAAGGCAAACACACTGGTTGCACATACCCTACCTTAAAAGGAGAACTAGCTGTGGCTTGGCACTGTCGCAGTGGGAAAGCATATTCTCGACTCCCAATTCTCGCACTGACGGGACAGTGGCCCACTCCAACATGCTGTGGGGCCTCGTCCACGAGCGCAAATAACGCAGAGAGCCAAGCTGTCCACCAGGGCCAGCCCCGTGCGGATGTTTTTCAGCCGAATTTTTGTCTGCAGTTAGAGGAGCACTCTCTGCTGTTTTGTATGTTTTTTCTACACCGTAAAAGCCTGGAACAATTATCATTCTGTTAAATAATTTGGGTGATGAAAAATGGTTGCCGTCGTCAGGGTGACAGCAGGGGGGTTTGAAGTCGGGGGAAGGAAGTTGGGTGAAAAATTGGGGTGATGAGGACTGTGGGCAGGAGTCCAAGGCCAGCAGTTGGAATAATTATTTTGTGTTTGAGGAACAGCTTAAAGACAAGTACAGTACAGGCCCTGGGGAACCCAGCTGACCACGGGGCATAAAAATGGATGCCTCTGCTGCTGGCGTGATAGACTAAACTGCACATGCTGGCAAGGAATTAAAGATCTCTGCTGTTTATTGCAATTTTTGGGGAGATAGCAGAAGTTCCTAAGGGACAGCCAATTGTGCGAGTTAATTCCAGAAGAAGAAAAGATGTAATCACGGTGTATAATTTTGCATGAAGAAACTTGGCTTTGTGTCTAATTTCAGAGGGTTAGAGCAAATTTGTTGCATGCTTATTTTGTGAGGAAAGAATGTAATTTTATTGCTCTGGCTCAAGATGAGAGGAGCCCATGTTTTACCTTGAGCAGCTCTTCTGTCCCATCTAGGGGAAGCGAAGAAATGTGTGTGTTGTATGTTCATACATGCAGACGTGTGTTGTGACCTGTGTGCATATGTAAGCTTACATGATTGTTTGTGGATTTATCTACCTATATATATATATATATATATATATATATATATATCTGTTTAATTATGTGTGCATATATGTGTGTGTGTGTATGTATGTGTGTCTGTGTGTGTAGGCATGCTACTTTTTGTGTGTGTGTGTGTGTGTGTGTGTGTGTGTGTGTCGTGTGCGTGGTTTTTCAGTGTCTTTGTGCAGGCAGGTTGTCATGCGTTGTTTCTGTGTGTAAGTGAGTTCATGTTTCTGTGCATCTAAGTATCTGCTCACAACTGCTTGGTTCCTGTCTCCCTCCACAGGTGTAAATATTGCGACCGCTCCTTCAGCATCTCTTCCAACCTGCAGCGCCACATCCGCAACATCCACAACAAGGAGAAGCCTTTTAAGTGTCACCTGTGTGACCGGTGTTTTGGCCAGCAAACCAACCTTGATCGGCACTTGAAGAAGCACGAGAATGGAAACCTCTCAGGTGAACCTCACAGTACCTTACTTCACCGTGGCCTTGAACATGTCACTGCACACTACATGCAATCCAGCATACAGAATGTCGCTAAATGTGTCTACATGCTACACGTAACAAGGTGCATCTCCGCCACTGTGTGTTATTGCCTGCCACACACAAAGCGACACTGTATTACACGCAGGGCGGTGCGCCAGATTGGACAGTTGCCAGTTGAACATGCAGAAGCTCAGCATTTATTACACACAGAGGTAAAAGGTACCATTTTCTTCAGAAAAGCAGACAAGGAGTTAAAATAGTGTTATCCTACATAAATAAATAATATGTATAGAACGATAGGGCTGCGATACACTAGAACAGTGAGCCATTCACCTTCAGCATATTCTTCAAATGTCTCTATGCACCCACTGTACGGATCCTAAGGTGAAAATTTGCTACTGCCAGTATCCCATTTCCTAGAGAAATGTTCCAAACCCCAAATGAAATATCCTTTTTATTTTCCAAGGCACGGCCATGTCATCCCCGCGGTCAGAGCTAGACAGTAGCAGTGCTATCCTGGACGACAAAGAGGACTCTTACTTCAATGAAATACGAAACTTCATCGGCAGTACGGGCCAGAGCCAGGCGTCTCCCGAGCATTCGGAGGAAGGGTGAATATCCTTTCCGTCAGCACTTTACATAAGTAAACATGCCCAGAGCCTGCAAGGGTGTGCAGTGGACTCCATACTCAGTGTACCGTGCTGTAGGAATGCAGTAGTTATGATTTCAGGGAGGCTGATTGTGATCCACACGTCTCTGTGGGGCTGGCGCAAAGCAACAAATTGTGGTGTGTGCATCGGAATCATTGTTGCCATCGCTACTGTTACACATGCCCGGTCACAGCCACGTAGAATAGGGTCCTGTCTGATATACGGTAAACACATGTGTCACACAGGCCAGATTTAGCATCTAGGTCAGCAGAATCGCAGTCGTAAAGACGTGATGGAAAAATATGTGGACAGCCCTCAAAAGCAGTGTTTTCTACAATTTTTCCCAATTCGGAGCTCTTCCAAAACTCACTGCAGCTCACACACACACACACACACAGGCTTGTCAGTGTGTCCAGATTTGCATCACATGCATACACACATTGACTGCCAATACACATAGACACTCATGTGGAGGCAAATGCTAAAAATCACCCTGGTGCTCACACCAGGTACACACACACACCCACACTCACACACACACAAACACGTCGAACTGGTTTCTCCGCACCAAATATTCATGGCTGCAGGCTGAACGAGATGATTGTTCTCAAACATCACAGAGCACAGAGTCACGCAGCTTCAACATTTTCCTGCAGCCTTTATTAATTAGCTTGTTGCCCGAGGAGGTTTAGCATAAAAACAAGACAATCATTGCTTAGGACGTTTGGGATAATTACCACATTTGGATACATGCAGAAGTACTGACTTTCGGCTGTTCATACATATATTTATATGTGTAATTATCTTTGATAATTATGTAGACCGATGAAACCGTGATGAACTCAGATAGCAGGTCAGTATTTTCACCATGTTGCACAGTTTAAATCTGCACGCCTCAGTTTGGAGCAAAGACGGAATAACGAGATATGAATCTTAAAAAATGTCCTTTTGATTAAGAATGAAAAAAGGCACTTTTAAAAAAGTAAACAGCACAAATGCACGAGGTGAAACGGGTGAAGTGAAAACTGCAGGTTTAGAGCGACGCGCTCTGCCCACATCTGGCCACAACATGTCTCCTGACAGGAAGAGGGTAGAGCGCCAGGGTCACGGGGGGCAGCCGTGTTTCCTTTCAAAGCGCTGCGCTCCTGACTACTTTTGATAGATATTTTATCCCCAGCAAATTACCACATTTGAAAGTGCAATTAGCGGATCTGTTTTGTTAATCACGGAGCTCGCAGCCCACGTTCCCCACGGTCCTCCTCTCTGTCTCATCTCGGCACAACTACCGGGCTGGCAGCATCGTGCTTTTGCCGCTTCGTTCTTCGTGTCCCCTCGAGCGCTTTGATAAAAGATGGCGGAGATTCGCGCGGCGCGACTCCATTCTTTGCCCTCTTCACAGCGCTGGCGAGTCATTGCAAGCTCAGCCTTTCTTTTGCAAATAGATCATTTCCTGGTTTGATGGCTTTGCTAATCTGGGAGCGAATCGTGTTGATGTTTTGCTTTTCCCGCCCTGGACCGCGCTGTGTGGAGGCCGAAGGCCTCTTTGTGCTCAAAATGGCATTTTTTGGAGCTGACGAGAGACGCCGAGGCCCGTAATTAGTGAATCAGTTCTAATGTGGTTCCAGATGATTTAACAAATGGTGGTTTCCTGTGGTGCTGAGGCAGTGGACAGATTAAGTCACTGTGAGTTTTGATAGCTGGGCTTTTCCCCTCCGGGACACGGGAATGGGCAGGTTGGCAGGGCTCTCATAACTCTTCAACCAAATGGGGCTGTCAGCTAAATATTTTGCCTATTAGATGACTAGAAGATAGTAGGAAAATAAACACAACAAAACCTGAAGCAAAGCAGCTAAGTGCTGGAGTACAGGGTTGGCAGGGTGGCTGGGGTGAGTGCCCAGGAGGCCCCGGGCGGTGATGACAAACGGGATTACAGCTCACGCTAGCTGCCATGTTTCCCTCTTCCTCTTCTGCTCATTGTTCATGGCGGATTGAGTGTTCCAGGGAAAGAATTGGTGGATAAATTAGAGGAGGGTGCCTCTCACACAATAGTGCGTTTGTGTGTGTGCGTGTGTGCACGCAGGGTAGTTTTTCTTTGCCAGTGCAGTTGTATTTTTGTATATAAATTTTTTTATGTTCAAAGGAGGACTGATTTTGCTTCTGCTAGCCTCCCGATGTAGCTAAGGGCTAGTACGTTGTGTTGTACGTATGTGCTTCGTCATCATTTGTTTGCACTGTCTGCTGCAGGTTAAATGGCAGTCAGTTTGAGGATGAGAAAGCTCTGATGCCCAGCCAGGGGTCACATGACCTGGAAGAAGAGGAAGGAGAGGAGCAGGGCGTCAACAGAGAGGAAGAGCAGCACAATGAATCTGTGGGGAAGTCGGGGGACGAGCCCCTCCCTAGCAATGTGGATGATGACATTATTCACAGCGAGATTGAATTTGAAGAAGCGAATGACAACGACCTCAACTGCAAAGCCTTCCCTAGGAGGTATCCGCACATATTTTCATCGCTCACATACTTTTTTATGTCACCCTGTCCAAAGCAACATCTAATGAATCAACTAGTACTTTTCCACGGTGACTATCAGCGCTAAGCTCCATTTAATGATTTGCTCATTTATACAGCAAGGCAATGAACACAAACACTCACTCATGCACATATGTACCCACTATGCACAGTGTGGAGTCATTAGTTCACCTGAAATGCATGTCTTTGGACTGTGGAAGGAAACCTGAACACTCAGCAGAAACCCTTGCAAACATGGGGAGAACCTGCAAACGCCACACAGCCTGAACCACATTCAAGCACGTCCAAAGGCACGGCATAGGTGTCTCGAGGCACCAGAACTGCCCGCTGTGCTCCACGCTGTTCTAAGGTTGACACCTTTTCTCTAGGTATGAGGATGACGAGGAGCAGAACAGCTTCTCAGCACTGGAACACATTCGACACCTTTCTGACACGCGCAAGATGGAGGAAAGCGAATTCAGTGACAGTGACGCCAGCTTTGTGACAACTCACCTTCCAGAGACCATTAACCAGCCGCTCTACAGGAAGTCCAAGTCCCAGGTAACTGCATGACAAAACGTCCGAGTGAAGCAGCGTGACTTTCTTTTTAAGGGTAGAAGAACAACTTTTCTGCTTGTGCTTTGTGTCGCATTGAAAAGTCATTTTGTGCGTGCATGTATCTCCAGTTTTGTGCAGTGGTTGAACTGACATATTAAATTTTGAAATGCTGCTGTGAATAAAATAAACTGAGATGAGATTTTGCAGATGTTCACTATATATTAGCTTAATGAAGGGGACACAGAATACAAATGAACGCTGGGAAAGCAGAGTGCACGCTGACTTGCAGCGTAACTTAGTGCACCCTGGGTAAAGAAATATAGGTATGAGGACCGTGATGAATAATGGCCATGTACTACTAACAGTCTTGCTGGGAAGGCAGATCAGACACAGAATCTGGATGGTCGAGGGCAGAAAAGAGTCCTGGGAGTTTATGAGAAGTGCTTGTAACATAACAAAAAGCTACGCTACTCCAAAGAGCCAAGAGCAGAAGTGGCGGTATTGTGTACTGCTGAGTACCGGCCCACTTCAAGCACTGTGTGAATATGTCTTTCTGTTTGTGTGTCTGACGGATTGTTTGTGTACATGTTCATTTTGCTTTGTGAGTTTGTTCATAGCCCTGTTCTGCCCCCCTCCCGCTAGGCCTATGCCATGATGCTTTCTCTGGCGGACAAGGAGGCCCTCCATGCAGCCAACCATGCCCCGGCCAATGTGTGGCACAGCCTAGCTAGGGCCGCCGCTGAGTCCAGCGCCATCCAGTCCCTCAGCCATGTATGATGTCTGCAACTTGCCAGAGCCCACCGGCTACACTGGAGCCAAGGGGCCCGGTGGCCCAGCCACCAAAAACCTCAACCAGTTCCACATCACCGAGCAGAAAGCCTTACCCATCAGCTCGAACACCACTCTCACTGGAACCGGAAATCGAATAAAAACACGAACCGATAAAACAACCATAATTCAGTCCAATATTAATAGCAGTGATGATTATGATGGTAATGATAATAATAAAAATAACTATTTATTGTGTTTAATTTTAATGTTTTGCACAGCAAAGGCAGCTGGTGATTAGGAAGATCAGTGTGACATTAAAAATAATGCTCCTTTAGACTAATGGACGAAATAGGGTCTGTCAGGCTGAGAGTCTTCCAGAAAAAAAATGGAAAATGTAATTTGAACTTAAGCACTCCATCTGATGTTTGTGTATAGATCCCCTTGTAGAAGGGTGGGGGTCCTGGAAGGGAGTGAATTAGTGTTTAGCTTTTCAAATGCATCCAATTGTGATCCCCTTTACCATCAATATAAATCCAACTATAGCAACACATTTGTAAAACCTCACAAAAGGAAAGATAAAGTCAACATAAGTCTGAAGACAATTCCAATTCCCCAAGATAAATAATGTAATGAAAAAAACCTGCATTGATTTTCTTCTCCGGTGTCAAGAACGCTCAATGCCGTTTGTATCTGCACAATCAAAGCACTGTCTAAAGCTGTTTGAAACTGTTCAGTACTGCACTCTTTCCCAGCAAAAGAAACCTTCGACCAACAGAAAAAAATGACTATTGTTTTTTGTGGAAAACCACAACCTTTTTTTAAATATGGAAAAAAAAGCAGCAAGTACTGACATTTCTTACCATTCAGTGAAGGGCCTTTACACATCTAAGCTCCTTGTATTCAGTCAATGACCACTAAATAACCTGAATGCTAGTTGTTAACTACTCCATTTTTGTGTCTGTCATTTTTAGACAATCATGTTTTACTTTTGTTGTTGTTGTTGTTGTTATTGTTGTGTATGTTGGGAATTGTATTTATTTCTTGGCGAACTGTAGTTTGTTTACTGAATAGCACTGCTCTTATCCCAGCGAAGGGAAGACTCCCCACTGGACCTGATTCAAAAGTTAATGGGTTTGTAGAATTACAGTACCATGAGAACCGGTTAGTATTACATATGCCGTTCACTTCTTTATGCCTCTAATTAAACTGTTGATGAAATAGATATTAGGTTTTTGTATGACATTTTATTGATTCAACTGTAAAAAGAGCTAAAGAATAAAAAATAGCAGGTATTATTTCCTCATAATCGCATGGTTGGTCTGAATAGAACTGTATCTCATATTTTTTACAGTGGTCTGCAAGCTTGTGTGATGTTCGGTCCATGTTAATCTTTTGTGCCAAACCTATATTAAATAACAGATTATTTTCACGTATTTTCCCATATTGAGGGACCAGATTTTTTTTTTGTTTATAATCTCATTTTAAAGGTAATCAGCAAGTTGAGGTACTTTGTTTTAATGCTTTCTACGATGTAACTGTAATGCATTTCAGTACAATACTATGAGAGGAGCAATTAAGAAATAAAGGACTATGATGTGGGATGACTGCAGTTATGTCTCTGTTCTGCGCGTGGGTCTGTTTCTAGGACTTTCTGCCTGCTTTCCACAAGTGTTTGTACACCACTGTTCTGCCTTGAATATGAAAAGAAAATGCCTGTCTTACCGCTCCACTGTCCCAGTGAAATAAAATGTAAACAGTATGGAATAAATATATATTAAATAATAGCATAGGTACTTTATTGATCTCTGCAGGGGCAACTGATATTCATAACAGCTTAATACATAACATATAACAGCGAGGCGTACAGTTATAGCCAATACAGGAATTAAAAAACGAAAAATAACAAAATAAATAATAAAAATTACAAAGACATGCATTTCAGACAATTAAAAATTACAAATACAATTGACAGGCCCTTTTTCTCTGTATGTAGGAGCAAACTGCTAACAGGGCCTTAGTGGCATTATGGGGGTGGACAGTTGCTGATAAAGACCCCAAAAGAGCTTCTCTATGAACCACAGCTGCGTAATCCTGAAGCTAAAAACAAATTACATCGCTTATTAATAATAAATATATTTGAAATATTTTTTTCTAGTTTAAAATTATAAACAACCATTTTATACCACATCCAGGCTAAAGACTTTGGCTGCTTGATAATTTTAGGATTAGAAATCTGAATCTTACAGTCTTCCTAATTGTCAGATAACAAAGTCTGTCCTAAAGGAGCAAAAATATTTCACAAATGCTGGACACACATTCAGTTTTTATGTCTTGATTTGTGGACTTTGTGTCAAGTTGGACAATACTAAACCACCCTGCAGACAATACTTAGTTTACCTACTTGTCTTAATCAGTTTTCCCCAAAGTTGCAGAGGGAGACTGACTGTGACAGCGCGTGTGGGGGGCAGTAATACGCCTCTATTCAGCACCATCCACAGCTCGGCTGGGCCATGATGGATGAGGTGGAGAGACACGATGACCCAGCTCATCGCTCAAGGACTCAATAAGAGCTCATGTCTTGTGGGCCTCTCTGCCAGAGCCTCCTCCCCATCACCGCTCGCACATGTGGGCAGACATTGTCCTTAGAGAGCGGAACCCATTGTCCATGAGCTTTCTGGGGGGCAGAGGGTTCGTGGCGGATGGAAATTCTCCCATATGAAGATTGCACTAGCACTGGGTCTGTGGACGCTGGTCCTCAGCTCTGTAGGAAGCCCAGCTTTGATGAGGATTGCGTGGGGCGAACAGCACTGAGGCTCTTCACATGGGGTGGTGCTGCTCTATGGCCACCTTCAGACAATAATGACATAGTCCTTTCCAGTGGGGTTCAGTGTGTGGGTACTTGGTCTTCCAAAGGTGCAAGGTCATGCTGCTGTGTCACTGCTGTCTGTGCACCACTTGTGCCAGAGGATGACAGTTATGTACACTACAGCAACCCTAGTCTCACTGTGAGGGCCAACAGGCCCTCACTTTCAGCTTTGCTCTTTGTGTTTACATTTCCATTTGCATTTGGCAGACGCCCCCCCATGGTTATCTGTCTTACCCGCCAGATGCCATTTATACCCCTTAGTCTTACAGGCTGAATGCTGAGCGTTGCAATGAACATGTGTTACAGTCCACCTAGAATAAGGCTGTAGCAGAGTAAGTGAGGACATCCATCAATGTAATGTGGGTGAATAATTAATTGTAGGGCTGAAAAGGAAGAATAGAGTCTGCATGCTACTGCCCTCCCAAATTAAACCCAGGATGAGCAAAGAATAGAACAGAATGGCAAAGATGAACTCATAACCCATAGAATGAGCAAAGTTTAGACCAAATAGAATTATTCTTCTGTGGCCTACTTTTGTTTTATTGATGAATCTCTCCATCTGAGATGCAGTTGTCCTTACAAAGTGTAAAAGAATAGTCTTTGTGGACCAACAATAAAATGACAGGAGCTTCACATCTAAATGGATAGTCTGTATTTGTGGGGCGGTGTCAATTACCCTGATTATCCCAGAAACTCCCCAAAAGGCTTGAACTTTGGAACAAAAGTGTTAAAAGTGAAAATTAGGTTTGCAAGGCTGATATTTTTTTAACAGTGGTGTGTTGGGGCCACAGCCAGAGGGGCAGAGTGCGGGGGCTGTGGGGGGGAGGGGACGGCAGGGTGGCTGGAGGCACTCAGCTAACAGGGCAGCTGGCAGGGTTTCACGGGGGTGCATGCTGCTCTTCTGCTGCCACTGGCACGGTGTCGGCAGCAAGCCCTGCGCTGGAACATACATCACGGCCTCTCGTGCCACAGACCTGTTAATCAGACAGAGAGGCTCTAACAGCTGGCATTCCGTCCAATTGGCTTGGCACCCACACACCGTCAGATGCCAGGGGACAACACCAGGGGCCCGGGGGGGCGGAGGAGCTGCTTGGAGCAGTACCAGAGATGGGCCTGGTCACAAATCAGTAACTCCACTACATTCATCTCATCCAGTGGTGTAATCTGCACTCCTGCTTTTTGCTGATGAGAGGATATGGAATCTGACCACCGCCTGCATGACAAAATGTGTCTTTTTCTTTCTTTCTTTCTTTCTTTCACTTCTTTTGCTTGAGTGAACTCTGCAAATGTGCTTTTGAAATGCCTGCTAAATTCACAGTAGTTAGTGTATCCATCACATCAGGTTTTTGCTAATCCAACTTTAATAGACAAAATCTTTTGAATTGTAATGTTCACTCGAGGATAAAGAGCAAATTCTGGCCATCACATTTCAGCCAACAATGAAGCAGAGGGTTATGGGAAAGCATGGACACCAGGTAAAATAATTTGCTTCTTGTGTGTAATTGCACTGTTCTCTAGGCTAATATCTTCTGAGAGAAAAAAATAACCTGTCCTCTACAAAAAAATCTCACCTAAAATTAATAAGAAAGAAAGACGCAGTTTTACCCAGGACAATGACACCACCAACATACTGTATTTTATAATATTTATAACTAAAACTATTGTTTACACCTGGGCCCATGGAGAAGCAGAGTCTACCCAGGAAACACGGGGTGTGAGACACTGTGGATGGAGATTATTTGGGTATTTGATGTTTATGACATAAAGCAGTAAAATTGAGATCACAGTTAATGTCTTCAGTCTGCAAAGCACACAGATGTCAGATTAGAGGTGCTCTTTGGAGCTCATGATGGATTTTGCAATTGTAGATGAACATTAGATTCTTCATTTTTACTAGAGCAAAGTTATCCCTCTGTTATTATGTCTGTTTGTTTGGGAAGCTTAGAGACACAGGGCACATAAAAAAAAACCTTCAGATGAATTTTATGAATTATCCTGAATTTTGAATGCCTTCAAAATAAAATATTTCAGTCACACAAATCGCCATTTCTGCAGGTTCTACAAAATATTGAACTTTTTTTCCAGTGTTTCTCTTGGAATATTTTTTCTACTTTTTATAAGTAAAGGAAGACTCTGGCTAGCTTATGTGTGTTTTTTTTCATAAAATACGAAAAAATACAATAGTTATATACCCTGAATAGCTTAGAAAATATACATTTTATTACTACTGATTCTATGGTCCACGGTTCGGGGCTGAATGTCAGGTCTGTGTTTGGCGCCATCTAGTGGTAATAAATGCAACTCCACTCATAAGTTGCATTATTTAGCTCCAGCTTGATGTTAATGATGAAGAGAAATTGCTCCTGCATCAGGCCTTGTGCACTATGGGCCATTTCCATTTTAAGCACGTCTTTTATTCATAAGTTACTAATTAATTAATTACAAGAACTTAATCCTACCTCTTTCCCTATTTCTCTATGTGTGGACCACAATGTGTGCATTCACACCCTTCTAGTTTGTTTATAGCAGTGGAGTGTGGGAGAGTTCCCAGATACTCATCTTTTTTGCTGGACTGGTGTTTCAGTTTGTTTTCCAAGGCAATAGTCAGGTCAATGGTGTGAGACGTGTAAAATGATTTTTTCTGGACATTATCAGTAGGCCATCTTTTCTGTGTGAGTTCAAAAGGCGGGTCTAGCGCTAATGGGGAGGGAGCTCATTTTCCCGAGCTGCGACACTGAGATGATAGAGTTGCTTGGCTGAAAGTATTCGGCTAATCATGGCACAAACTCCCACATCGCGGCAGGTCTTCCAGAGGGATAGTTTAGTACCCATTTCCTGGTGCCTCCCACTAATGCCAGGGCCTCTGCTGTGACCATACAGACTGTCTTCCCATACCATGGCGCTCGGAATAGGAACAAGCTTTCTGATGACAGGAGACACGTGGAGGGCAGCATGGCCATCCAAAGCTGCGTAACGGATGGCTTCTCGGGGGGTTGTTTGACTGGAAACAGGTGTGTGTTGTCTGAGGGTGAAGGACCCAGTGATAAACATTATTGGAGAACATCTGTTGCCTGTCACAATACAAGACCGGTGAGCACAGCCCCCATCCATCAGTGCTGCCCTCCCGTGTTCACAGCAATGCTGTAATCAGTCACTGGGGCTCCCAACACTGGGACACCAAAGTGCCACCAGGGTGATGCTCTGTCATGCTGAGAAAGAGCATTGAGGAGACGTTTCACCTGACAGGTGTTCCCAAGTAGCTGAGCCCTCTCCTGCCCGATTTCTACTCCCGGCCAACATTCTTCTTGGTTTGAGATTGTCTTGTACCTCTCCTCTAAGAAAGCTCACAGACAGCTTTGCTGTCCCCAAACCCTGGCCATCCTCAATCCAACATGCTGTACCTGGCTGCACATTTTACTTACCCATTACTGATAGTTTTGTGTGTTTGTCTGTTTTGGCTTTGACCCAGTGTTATTCAAAACCCACATCAAGACCCTTTTTCCCAGCCATATTCTTCACCTGGAGCACTGAATATTACACCTTTCAATAAAGACATTTTATCAAAATGTCATTTTCCGTCCATTTATTGTGAAAATAAGAAACTCACAGCAATTGCCTGGAGACTAAGGCTCCTTCACTGGTAAAGCACTAGAAGGGAATTCAATGCAATTTCAAGTTCATTCTTCACAGTATTGTTTGTGTTCTTTGCATTGATTAAAAACCCGTAATTTAAATAAACAGAAGGGAAGATTTTACTTTTACTCGCTGTACAGTACATTACTTTAGCATTATTGGTATGCAGTACACAGTGGTGTTTACAAGCAGAGGTTATTTATACATACTAATCTGTCCAATATCACATGTATCCTGTAGGAAAGCACCCACTAAGATGTTGGGGTGGACATCATTGCACTGTGGCATGTTGTCTTCCTTCCATATCCTCCCTGTTCTTCCATCGAGTTGAAACAGCCCCTTGCTCCTCCAACGGGCTGTTGCTTTGTCCCAGAACCGACAGCTCAGATCACTGACTGTGTGACTCTTTAGTCAGACTTCTGCGGCCAAGTGGGCTGCTGGGTGGGAGTGGCGTCTGGAGGAGAAAATAAACTCAGGTTGAGATAGAAAGCATATGTTTCCGGGATTCAGTGTCTCTCACAAGGCTGTCTTGGAGAAAGTGAGCCTTCTTTCCAGCTCGACACCCCGCAGCGCTACTGTTAAAATCACTGTCAGGTGCTGGGTCTCTAACTGAGAGAGACATGGAGACTGACAGCGAAATCCACAAGCCCAGGTCAGCTTTAGAGCCGAGTCCCTTACAGAGGCACTGCTGAGAAGAGCTAGGAGGCAAATACCTTCCATACAGGTGGGCCCTGTCCAAGGTGAGAAGCATGTGCAGTGACCATTGTGGGCATCACAGTGGCCCCCGTGGTTGCACTGACACTGCAAAGAGCAATCAGGTCCAAACCAACCCTTTGCGCAACCTGCAGGACACATGCAGTGTCAGACATCACCATGGCAACACATCATAAATTTGGGCCTGCTACTAGAGACTTCTAAAAAAATATTAATTCAAAATCAGGAAAACTGATAACATAAAGAACAGCTTTACCTTTTTCACATTGGTCTCCTGTTGTCCCAGGTGGACAGAAACATTGTCCTGTCTTTGGATGACAAGGTGCCACCCTCTCACAGTCACACTGTTGCCGGCAATTTTCTCCAAACTTGCCTGCCTCGCATGCTGTACGGGTACAGAAGACGTACGTACAGTACGTGTTGGGGTAGGATGTGCAGAAACACACACGTGCATAAGCCCAGGTTCACACGAACACTTCATAATACCCCACTGCGACACTGGGACCCCTGATGATCCAGGTGAGGATAAGGATAAGGTGGCCACAGGAATGCATTATGGGAGATATATATATATATATATATATATATATATACACACACACACACACACACACACACACATATATATATATAAAACAGAGCAAGCAAATGGTCACTTTGAGAGCAAGGGAGGGGGTCGTGTAAAAATCCAAGACGGTGACCAACTCACGTCTCTGACAACGTGACCCACGGTAGCCAGCAGGGCACAAACACTGTCCGGAGACGTGATCGCATGCCTGACTGTTTCTGCAGTCGCACTTGAAGGCGCAGTCTTGTCCAAAAAATCCAGATGGGCATCCTGTAATGCGACATCAGGAAATCACGGCAGCAATTAAAAAAAATATGCATTTAAAAAAAAAAAATAACAATTTCACTAATTGAAATAAGAAAAATGACCAGGGTCATTTGACAGCACAATATTTCACAAAGTCCCTGAAGGTCCAGGGCCTGCCGGACAGTGCGGTTGGTTGGACGCACTGTGTTGGCAAGTGGGCCCGTAGTAGCCAGGCGGGCAGCGGCAGGTTCCAGTGAAGCGGTCACACGTGCTGTTGCTTTGGCACGTGCAGTCAAGCTCACAGTTGGCCCCAAACTTCCCCTGGACACACTCTGAAACAGAAGACAGGCACCTGTGACGTGCTGGACCCACCTGGGCCACATAGGATGGGATGAACCCACTGTTGCCCTGCACTTACCTCTCTCACAGTGATGCCCAGTCCAGCCCAGGCCACAGCGGCACGTCCCATCGACCGGGTCACAGCCCGCTCCATTGTGACACGTGCAGGTGCCGAGACACTGCTCTCCAAACCGCTCCTGGGGACAGACTTTGGCAGGAAAACGGCGAAACACACAGAGCATTACACAAATGTGGTGGCTACTATCCATCGTCTATTTTCTGCACCCTGCCTTCTGTACACACTTACACACATACGCAAAAGTTCATAATTGGGACGGTAAAGTGGCCTTATTTGGCACAGCAATAAAAGAATAATCATGTTTTTTATGGGTAATTTAAAGTGGGAAAACAATAAGTGAATCACTTTGATTTCCCTGTTTGTTTATTTGCTACTTTGCCAAGTCTTTCGACACAGAACCTGGAAAATGAGCTACTTATAGGCTTCCATAAACATTAAACAGAGGAACATAAGCAATGCCACGTCCACAGTCTGGTCTTGACAAGAGTGTCTACTGAAGTCTGGAACGGAAAGTGGACCTTTCACTCCAGAGAAACTGCTGATAAACAGTAAGATTAGGAATGCAATTCTGGTTTCTGCTCTCCATGCAAACACATCTGAAATTATGGTCTTTTAAAGAGGAAATTGAGATTTGTAAGCTAAAAAGTAGGCAGTGTTGAAAAGTTTCCTAACTCGGTTCAATTTTTCCCACAAGAGAAGGAACATTTTCAAAAACATTTCCACGCTCTGGTTTGTGACCTGGACCTGGACACACCTTGCTGACAGTGCTGTCCCGTGTGACCTGCCGTGCAGTTGCATCTCCCTGTCACAGGGTGGCACTGTCCTCTATCCCCGCACAAACATGTTCGGTTGCAGTCCTTCCCGTAGCGCCCAGGTGGACAACCTGAGGGGGAGGTGCAGACACAGCTGGTCAGTCCAAGTACTGCCTGGGTCCAAAGCTCAGTGCTTCCCTCACAGCTGAACTCACCAATGCTGCAGTCTGCTCCCAGGAAGCCTGGAGGGCACTCACAGGTGCCTGTGATGGTCTCACAGCGCCCCCCATTGGCACATTTGCATCGCTTCTCACAGTACAGGCCATACAATCCTTCGGGACACTCTAACAGGCAGAGGGGAGGCCTTGTAACCATTCATGCAAAACAGCAAACTGACTGCATCCTGCAAGGTGTGTGGCGGGAACCCTCACCAAGTTCGCAGCGGTTTCCATAGTAACCAGGTGAGCACGCACACTCCCCCGTAACGGGATCGCATCGCTGGTGGTCCCAGGGGCACCGACACTGCTGGGCGCAGTTGGCACCAAACGTTCCGGAAGGGCAGGCCGTAGGGGGAGCCACTGTGTTGCAAGGAACACAGGTATAAGTACAGGTAGGCGTACCGAACACACACACACACACACACACACACACACACACACACACACACACACACACACAGAGCTAAAACACCTACACCGACACTGCGCTCTTTTACACGCACACACAGCAGCCGCTCACATTCACATTAGTTACCATCTCAGACACAGCAAGAAACAAACTGGTTTTTATGTGACCGCAGCATTCAGGCCAACAAGTGAGTGCAGCTGATAAGAAATTGCTCCAGACTAAAGAGGCAATTACCCCACTGTCATTAAGTGTGTCTGTGTTCCACATCATTATTCACTCGGGAGACACAACAATATCTCCTGTTTGACTTGGCAGTTTTGCCATAACATTTATCAGATGTGAAGCCGGAGGAGGAACACGGCAGGGATCAGTGTCTGCGCTCTCTCCTCGCGTGGCCGCTTCCCATGAGCCCAGCCAGGCAGACACACTTCCCGCTCGCACGGTGGCAGGGGGGTCCGGCCGAACACCCACACTGCCGGGTGCAGCGCTGTCCGAAAATATCCCAGCAGACAAGCCGAACACGAGCGACATATGGCACCCATCACCACAAGGGTTGCGTAAACTCATATTGTCCAGGAACAATAACAAAGGGTACAGCGATAGGTTAGATGTCACGGACCAGTCATAAATGACATTCGCGCTCATGTCAGCTGCTTAAATATGCTACCGGTCCTCAACACCATTTTGAACAAAAAAAATATTTACAGTACATTATGACCATTGATATTTTAAAGATAAACATTAGTTTAAAAAGCAGAAATTGCCCTGTGACCTCAGAGTCATCATACTTGTTTATTTGTTAAGCATTTTTGTAATTTGTCATTGTGTTTTGTTATTCATTATTTATTGGTTATTTATTTTGTTGGATTTTTCCAACAAAAAACTCACCTTGTTATGTGAGCTACCTTGTAAGTTAAGCTGTTGGTTTTGTGAATTTTGTGCAAGGATTAATAAAGTTCCATCTAACCCTATCCTTTCCTACCTTAACCCTACCGTACCCTACCCTATACTACCCTTCCATACCCCCATCCAACCATACCCTTCCCTTTCCTATAATATATCTTCTTTCCTATCATTAAATGTATACATTTTTTTACAATCATTAGCAGAATGCATTGGGTTTTAAAATATTATTAATAAAATGCACATTTTTTGAAGAACTTTTCATAGCAGCCCAAAATTACAGTAATGTTAAGAATTTGAAATATTGTGCAAATATAGCTAAAATAGCACACGAATGAAGCCTTTGACAAACTTCTGTTGGTCTCCTGTACACCACCAGCAGTGACAGGCAAAACCAACTATTTTTAAAAATCTCATTCCACTATAAACAATAAAAATATACATCTATTCATCCACCCATCCATCATCATTAACTTCAGTATCCTGTTCAGAGTCGTGGCAGTGGGGAGCCTAACAGTAAAAATATTTTAAGTAAAACTATGATGTCCAGACATGTTTCTCATTACTGTTACATTTGTTCAAGTGCTTGTCATAGTTACAGATGAGGTCTGAATAAACTTCAGCTCTTCCTTGATGCCTCATCAACAAGTTAAAATTTAAGATGGAGATGAATCATGCTTTTTTGTTTTTTTATACCTTAGAAATGGCCCTGTTTTCTCAAAAAAACCCCAGAGCAGCATGACTTCTCATTACTCTATCAGAATCTTGCTGAAAATCTTAAGGAAGTGAAAATGATTCATCATATAGTAAGATATTAAAGACATCAACGTGCTTAAAATGACGTCAGCAAATTTTTTTGCAGAATCATCATGGCTGCCCCCATCGTAAGCAAGAATGCTAAAGATTTCTCATTACCAAAAAGGACAATTCTCATTTGGTTTGGGTTTACAGTGTTGCTGATGAGACTCATAACTGGCTAATTTTTCAAGTCAGGGTAAGTTTATTTGTAGGCATTTTTATCACTGAGTTTTTTACNAACTGGCTAATTTTTCAAGTCAGGGTAAGTTTATTTGTAGGCATTTTTATCACTGAGTTTCTTACAGTTCACTAGAAATACACAGGAATAAGATGCAAAGAGGAGAAAAGTTCCTGTGTTACAACGGATATAATAGAGACAAAAAGGAATTTAAAAGATTTGGAGATTAAAGCCAGAAAAAGCTGGTTAAAATGCACTAAAAAAGCAGGGACACTCATGTGTGTTACAACTGGTCCCTCTTCAGTCCAGGCCATAGGGACCTGTTTCTGTCACATGACGGCAACTGCTGGCATGTTTACATGTGCAGTAATGTTTGCCGTGGTAAACTAGGTATAATCCCTGCAACAATAAGGCCTAATGTGTGTACGGGTGGTCAGCTGAGATACTGTAATGCTAATCCAACTCACAGACTCCGGTCCAGTCAGGAGAGCAGGAACACATGTCACAGACATATTGCAGATACATTGGACTGGACAACAGTTACACCCCCCTGCTGGATCTGTCTGCCAATTGTGCTACTGAAGCAGCTACTGTGTACCTTCAAAAAACATGAAAATTCCTCAGTGATTTCACTTTTGAAAGGTACTATATATATACTTTGTGTGTGTGTGTGTGTGTGTGTGTCTGTGGGTGTGTGTGTGTGTGTGTGTGTGTGTGTGTGTGAATGAAAGCAGTCATCAGCACCAGGTCTGAAGCAGCAGAAGTACCATATGAAGTAAGAAGACCTTAGGTGCAAAGAAATCCCAAGGCAATCCAGCACCTAATAGCGGCTACAAGATGCAGGCAGGGGCAGCATATACTGAGAGGCACAACTGAGTGGCAGGGATCATATACAGGAACATCTGTAAGGAATACGGTCTGGACACTCCCAAGTCTAAATGGGAGGTACCACAAAGAGTGATGGAGAACAACAGAGCCAAGATCTTGTGGCACTTCCTCATCCAGATAGATAAACAGGTCCTGGCAAACCAACCAGATATAGTGGTAGCAGACAAGCAGGAGAAAGCAGGAGAAAACAGCAGTGGTGGCAGATGTGGCGAGTCCAGTAACATCAGGAAAATAGGAAGCCGGAGGAATACCATGGATTGAAGGAAGAACTGGATAGAATGTGGAAGGCGAAAACCAAAGTAGTCCCATTGGTGACACGAGCACTCAAGTCTGTGACCCCTAAGCCTGAAGAGCAACTCCATCAAATCCGAGGTTTGTCAACATCAGTCTGAGTCCAGACTGTATGGTCTGTATGATACTCTCAAACTCCCAGGCCTCCTACCTAAGTTTGAGGAATGTAACCACCAACAGGGGAGATACACACACACACACACACACACACACACACACACACACTACAAAAGGAGGTAAGACTGTAGGAAATAGACAATGAGAACAGTGGGATACTGATGGTACTATTACAGTTTTTCCGAGCTACTTTTTATAATCGCAGTAAACACATGGATGTGTTTATCCCGGATTTATTCCAAATAATGATGCACACCCGAAGGGTTGTACCCTGCCCGCAAATCCCAAAAAAGACTCGCTACATATCATTACTCAGATAATTGTTCACAAACACATTTGCAATGTATGTAGTCAGATGGTGGCGTGATGGGCTGAGAGCAGCTCACTCACACCCTTTTTTAATGATGTGGGATCTGTCCGTACCCAGAATGCACTGGGCTCCTGCCCAGCCAGGGGGGCAGAGGCAGGCGCCTATGATGTGGTCGGAATGGGCACCGTTCCTGCACTTGCACATCTGGCCGCAGTGGAGGCTGTAAAAGCAGTGTGGGCATGCTGCAGGCCAAGATAAAACATCTCTAGTTAGAAGTGGATGCCTTGCAAAAGGGAAGAGGAGAAGAAGCCAAGCTGCCCCGGCGTGCCCGCTGTGTAGCAAAAATAAAATATCAAATTGCAGCGAGCGTCGCCCCACCGTTAGACTCCACAAAGCATCAGCACTCATTAAGTGATCTCATATCCCACATGTGCACGACGTCCACACCACATCAAAGCCAAAGCAGTCTGAGGGGCCCAGGCCCCCCGGGGCAGACAGGGGACATCAATACAGGTTATGGGAGCACCTGCTGAGTGCACAGACCTCTCGTCCAAGCAAGGTCCAGGAACGCAGCCCAAAACAAAGCCAGGTTACTGTGCAGACTGCCCCTCCTTCAGCTGCACCATCATGGAGTCCACGGTGCTTGGACCTGGTTCCTATTTGCCCGGGGGGGGGTGATGAGAGCTGATGGCTGAGCGTGCAGGACAGGCTGGAAATGAGCGCAGGAGCCTCCACTGAATGATGCAAACGTGGGCCTCATTGTGCACTTGATGAGAAAAAACGGTAGACGTGGTTGAGGCTGACATATCCTGGGAGCGTGTTTTTATAAGGGATGAAAAAGATTTTGAAAGGAAATGTTCATAATTGCCACTGCTTGGTAAAGGAGCAAAGACACTGACCACATAATGGTCTGCAGGTGTGAATGTAAAGCAGACACTGTGCACTGGCAGCTGTTCCCACTTCTTGCACAGGTTGATATATCACAGGTAAGGTAAGGGTAACTGTCACTGGCCTGAATTCAACTCTTAGCAAGCGCTAGAGTGGCTTTCTTTCAAACATATGTTTGCATCATGAACACAGGGAGAAAACTCCAAATTGCAGGGACCCTGAGTTTGATCTGAACCTCCAAAAAAGCAGTTAAGGAGCTATGAGGCACAGGCTTTTCCCGCTGCGCCGTAGTGCCTCCTACATCACTGGTAACTCCTCCCCTTTACTGCATAAGTGGTGAATTTCAGATGTAGCGCTTCCCCCTCCCTGCACAGACAGTGTATTTCACATGTAGCCCCACCCCTTTCTGTATAGCTTATTTTACATGTAGCCCCATCACCTTTCTGCAAAGCTTATTTTGGATGAAGCTCCTCCCCCTTTCTGTATAGCTCCTCCCCTAATCACATATGCTATTTCACACAAAGCCCACTGCCTGCTCTGCACACACTGCTGTGTACGTGAGGCACTGCACCATCTGCACACATCATCCTTCAGCTGCCCCAGTGCTGGACACTAAGAATGATCCATATTTTGATTTGCTTTGCAGATGTGACAATGGCTTGTTCACAGAAAGTTAGTGTGTGCAGTAATGGCCGGCTGGATGCGCATATCTCATTAGAGAATATCGGACACTCACGCAACAGTCCGTCCAGCTGTAACTCTGTGTGTGGCAGAAAACATCTGGAGAACCTGTAAACCCCTTCTTAGCCTCCTGATGTCCCCTTGCTGGTACTGCAATGAAGGGCTCTGATTGTCCCCGATACCGCACTGCATGGGACCACTCAGCCCTCCTCAGCACTGCTCCAGTGGACTGTAGGTCTAACTTTAGGCTACATAACAGAATCCCCCTTTTGTAGATGCCAGTGTCTCCTTCAGTTAATGACCTGAAGTTTTATTTTAGTGACAGCAATGAGTTGGTTGAATGTCTATATTCACCGTATGAGTTTTTTTTTATTTTCTGTTAATTAAAAGATACTTAGAATTCTGAACTCACATACTCACTACTGATAACCGCTTGTCCAGTACAGTAGTCACCAGCATGGAAGTTGGACGTCTGCAATATTATTTAGCTCCACAAGGGGGAGGGCAGCAGTGGGGCGCAGAATATCGGGTAGTGCTCACAGCTTCTTGACGCTGGACTCAGATGTGGGGTCAAATATGGTTTATGTGGACTTTACACGTTTACTTTGTGTTCACACAGGTTTCCTCTCGGTGCTTTGGTTTTCTCCCACAGTTCAATGACAAATGGGGGGAATCTAAATGGGCCTTGGTGTCTGTGATTGAGTGTGTATGTGTGTGTGTGTGTGTGTGTGTGTGTGACAGAGAGAGAGAGAGGGGTTATCCTGCAGTATATGGGTATTTGGTTAGGAGGTACTAAGCCTCACATCCTGTGCTTCTGGGACAGGCTTTAGACCACAACTGGTTGGACAAGCAGTTATTGAAAAAGGATGAACACATTTCTATAGGACTACGTCATCATAACCTGAAAAAAGAAATAATACATACTTAGATGTATCTCAATCCCATAGATAAAATGAATAATTGGAAATTATCAGTCTGGGTGACATATCTTACATTGTTTTTAACTCAGAGGAAAATATTAAAAGAAGCTGTGATATTTGCTTTCCCCATATAAAACGTCCATTTATACTCCCTGTACAGAAATTCTGCAACGTTAGAGATCAAAGGACGTTATAAAGAGGGGAAAAGCACAAAAAGACAAATTAGATACAAACTAACTATCATTACTCAGCTTTGTCTTTGTATTTGGAGAAATACGTTGGAAAATATGGTTACGTTGATAGCAACTATATGTTTCATTTAAGAACTAAGACACACATCTTTAAATGGGAGCCCAAAATATTGCCGGTTATAAAATGTGAACAAGACACTATAATGTATGCGCATAATCTGTTTGGAAAACCAGAGAACAGCTTCATATTTTATAATACCTGTAACAAAAACTTCTCATTCCACCTTTATTGTCATATGTTTATTTTTTCACTATGAACACCTGCTTGTTCACTGTAGGGTCTGCAGTCAGTGGGGGGTCTGTATGCTTGGCAGATTCTGCTGTGCAAGACGGCTTAAAACATACAGTACTTTACTGCTACAAGCAGTTAAAGATGTCATTGTACAAAGTGAAATAAAGTTTTAAGACGTACAGTTAATGAACCCAGCCATTTTATTTATTTACCCCCCCCCCCAGATAAATGGCTCAAACTCCCAGTAGGGGGCGACATTGTGTGGTGAAAAATGCAGTAAATTGTAAGGCAAGTTTCAGCAACCAGTCAGGAAACTGTGAAGCTGTCTAACCCCACAGTAGAAATATGGTTATTGATAGAAGTGATTTAATTAATGTCACAGCTGAAATCCTTATTAGGGTCTGCGAATTATTATAGAAGATTTCTGCCGAAGGTCACAACAGTGCTTCATCTCCTGAATGAGCTGCTGCAAACAGGAAAGTAGCGGAAATGGACAAAGTACAGCAAATACGCATTTCAGGAGACAAAGGGGTTAGTCACGTCAAACACTGTCTTGACGCATTACAACTACCATCTTCCAAGTACCGTCGGCTAGTGACACTTCTCCTTATGGTGTAGGAGCTGTAATGTCACGTTATGGAAGAAGGTGGTGAAAGATCCATCGCATTTGTGCCAAATTCACTGTCTACTACAGAGCCTAACTATCCCCACACAGATCACCAGCCGGTGACCTCAACCTTTAACCCACTGAAGAGGATTTGGTGTTGTTGGTGGACATCAGTACAAAATCGAGTACAAACACACAGCATGTCATGCCAAAGCAGATGGGCTCTCCTGCCTACCTTCCAGCACGGTCATGGATGCACGGGGAGTGGAAGAAACCATGAACGTCTGTTCAGTTGTATCAGTCGAAGGTGTTCCTGCAACAGTTGAGTCGTGCTGTATGATTGTAGGCAGTATGAGCATAGCATGACTGTTTGCGGTCTTTGGAGTTCAGTAAAGGTTTTGAAAACTGGTGCACTGTGACACTTTTTTTTTGTAAGTGACCAACAAGGATACAACAACAGGCATTATGAGCGGTTAACTGATCAGATTAATGACTGCACAAAATTTTATGCTGAACTGTGCACACACTAAAACTTAAAAAGGTAACAATAAAAGTATCGGTTAACTTCCTTTGTTTAAAAAAAAACAAGAGTCAGTCAGTGTATTTGGCACATCGATGAAGCTGCAGCCTAATTAAGTTTCGTTCACTGTGTCAATAAATTCCTTAAATTGCCAAAAGGGTAATTACCCTTTTCTTTATGTTTAATATGTTTAATCTCCTGGTAATCTGTGCAGCAAGATTTTGGATGGTATTAAATTTTAAAGTGTAAGAACTCACTTTTAACTAATGGCATACTAGGATTTGGCTTCATAAATTTTTTAAATGAGTCATAATTTTACTCCACTAAGGAATCAGGCATTGCAGAAAAAGGCAAATAAAGGTCAAATGCAACTATAGAGGGTATAAGCGCAGAACAGTAAACCGGCCAGCAACTGAGGAGAGGACAACAAAAAACTGCCAACCAGAAGGTGAGCAAGAAAAATAAATCTCTGGGGGTCCGAGTACCAGTGGCTGCCAACACCCCCCAGGGCTTCTACCCATAGAAAATAATGCCAGTGGTAGCAGGGAACAGAAGGTTAAACTACTAAGGACAACACTGCATAGGACAGTGAAGCTGAATCAAATGACGTTGAGGTGCAGGTTAGCTGGTCAAATCAGAAAACTATTCTCTGAAATTACAACAGTGACATCATCCAGAGACAGGATGTTCATCATTTTACAGATCTCAGTAGTCATGGAGTACTTGAATGACATTTTACTCTGTAATTTAAATTCCTATTAAATACGATTAAAGCTGTTTATCTAACATTTTTTCTCTGCGACTAAAGCAACTCAGCACAGGCTTTCAGGTCACTTACGTGTCTCACAGAAGGTCCCATTCCACCCTGCAGAACACGAGCAGGCTCCGCTCATATGGTCACAGGTCCCTCCATTTTCACACCGACAGGTCTGCCCGCACCCTGGTCCATGACTCCCTGGGACACACTCTGCAATGATCAGTACATGAGAACTTATCAGTCCAACAGTTTTGGATTGGACATGTGTTCACAACTCAGAACTGCTCAAGTCCACCTGTTATACATTGCAATTGTTACTGTAATGGGTAATCTATCCAGAGTGGAACAGTGTGAAGTTTTTCCTTGTTGGACAAGAGAGAAGAAACCAAATGGTGTCTTCCAAATAACAATCCTCAGACTCCATGTGTATCACAGACTCACATGAGATAAATTTATATACCCTTATTTATTGGGAACACCATACTAATACCAGGTAGGGCTCCCCTTTTGATCTCAGAACAGCCTGAATTCTTCATGACATGGATCCAACAAGGTGCTGGAAACATTTCTTAAAGAGTCCGTGTAGTCATGATTACATCAGGTAACTGCTGCAGGATTTTCAGCTGCACGTTCATGCTGTCAATCTGCCACTCTACCTCATCCCAAAGATGCTCTATTGGATTCAGATCCAGTGACTGGGGTGGCCACTGAAGTTCACTGAACTCATTGTCATGTTCATGGAACCAGTGTGAGATGACTTGCACTTTGTGACACAGTACATTATCATACTTTTATGCACTGAACTGCTCCCTCATGTTTGGTTGATTAGATAATTTTGTGAAGAAGCAGGGATACAGGTGCTCCTAATAAAGTGGCCTGCGAATGTATGTTATACGTTATGTAATAATTTTGACTTTTAAACATTTGACATTTTTTATACTTCAGCAAGTATTCTATTGTAAACAAAACCAAATGCAGAGGTGGGTGGAAACAACTACGCTGGTATTTGCACATACATTTCTGGAGAAACTGTAGTTTTCAAAGTATTTTTTGGCATTGATATTTTTACTTTATTTTTACTTGACTAAAACCATTCATGTCACTGTTACTGTGAAACATGATGTCTTTCATGAATTTCACTGGTCATTTTTAGCTGTCAGTAATTTTTACACTGAACCATTAAAAAATGTTCACTTTTCACAGTCGTTTCACTGCCAGCCACATTCTTTTATGAACTTTACTGAAAATAGTTGGTTCTGAATCATAGATTTCTGCTGCACTGAGGTCATTCATAGTTTATTACTGACTGGTCAGAGTTTAGCATTCAGCTACACCCCAGAGGAAGCACAATTACAGCTGGAACAACTAACTTAAACACTGCAGTGGTTGTGTGCATCTGTAGGCCTGGAACCCACAGGCTGGCTTTGACTCACAGTTTTGTCAAGATGGTCCAGTCTAGTCCACAGTCCCACTGGACGGTCTGCAGTACTGAGGGCTGTGCTGTGTAGTAAGGCAGCTGCCAAATGCTGTGACCACAAATGGGTCTCCCTTAATAAATTTACGCTGTGTTTACATTGTTTTCAGAGCAGTACCCTAGAAAAGGAAGTAAAATTGAGTGAAAAATACAGATTCTCACCATGCTGGCAAGCTACACCAGTCTTCCCTGCCGGACACATGCACTGGCCAGTCTGCAGGTGACACGGTGCACCCCCGCAGTCACATGTCATTTCACAGTTCATCCCAAAGTGTCCAGGATCACATTCTGCTGAACAGACAGAGACAAAGAGGATGTAAGCACAGGAAAGTATTTCAGTAGAGTCGTGTATTTAATTTTTTTGATCCCGAATTGACAGCATCAATCCGACAGCAGGAAATCTTCCATTTAAAGATCCAAAAAAGATGGATGATTAATTTTCCAAACCGATGTCTGGACAAGACATTAACATTGAAACAACCCCAACTGTTATCTTGCAAAGTCTTTGAAAAAAAAATGATGTTATGGTTAAAGCGAAGCGCAGAAAAGTTATTAAAGGTCACCGATTCCTCTGAGAAAGGAATCTCCAAAGCTGGATAGAAGGTTCATTTTCTTAAGTCGAAAAGAGAAACACGAGAGGAATCACTGTAAAGCTTGAGGTGGCACGTGCACACAAGCAGGAAAAAACTGCAGGCCGCAGCACTTTGCTCTCGCTGTCAGTAGAAAAAATGGATGGTAGGGCTCTAGCCTGAGCGGAGCTCATGCATGTACCACCCTTATGGAAGCAGAAAACCTGTCCATTAATTGTGTGTTTGCTAACTGTAACATGCTTGGTGTATATTTCATCAAGAGGATCATGCAGGTGACATTGGCACTTCTGGGAAAACTCTCTACTCTTGTGGTTACGCAGCATGCCAACAGGGCAGTTGCAGCTTCACACACACCCTTCCCCATAAACCTCAGAATCACAATCTGGATAGGAGCAACAGCAGACATGGGAATTATGACCACCAGTCCACTGGCTACGCCGGTTGTCCACGTCTGTTTGAAACATACCAAACTGACACCTGTTTCCACGGTAACCAGGCTTGCATGTACAGGAGCCATTTTTAGCACTGCACCCCACAGAGTTCTCCACCACACAGTTGCACTCCTGTGAGCATCCTGCTCCATGTGTCCACTTTGGGCAGGCTATGGGAACAGACCAAAACCATCTGTTGTAATTTACCAACTTGTTCTTCTACTGGACTGACCAAAGGTTGGACATGCTAAGAATATCATAATCAGTCTTGTAAACAAAAAACAGCATAACAAGATTTTTTGTCTTTTCACAAGCAGGCTAAGATGCTCAGTGGGTCTCGGTTGCTATCACTAATACTAATACCTAATGGGAGGTATGAAGTGCATGGCCTCCTGGGAAGATGCACTGAGGAGGACCAAAGGTAGCCTCCTACTTACCTAGATGACAGAAGCGCCCATACAGCCCTGGGTCACACAAGCAGACCCCAAACAGACGGTGGCAGTGGATGTGGGTGGGACAGTTACATCTTTGGTCACAGTTTCTCCCAAAAAAGCCCTGTGGGCACCCTGCAAAGATGATATCCCACAGAACTCCATTCAGTCTATTGGCAGATAGCACGTGGTTTTTTAAAATACACATTTATTAATTTTAATCTATATTATTCTGGTATTCCCTGTTGTTACATTTAAAGCAACCATAAGAAGGAACAGGTTAGCAAGAGAGCTGCTTCAGGGTATCTTTGATGACCTAATTTGGGCTTGTGCAACATGATTGGAGGTAGGAACTCATACCATCTTCACAGAACTTCCCCTCAACACCTTGGGGGCAATGACACCGCCCGGTCACCGGGTCACAGGAGCCGCCATTCCGGCACTGACAGATGCTGTTGCAATCCAGCCCAAAGGTTCCCGCTGGACAAGCTGAGGAAGGAAGCAGCATGAAAGCTCCAGGGACTGAACTCCAACACTGCACCACACTTGTTCACCAGAGCACTCAAGTCAGAACTGTAAATTACTAACCTGCGTATATCTGTTTGCTATTTGACAAGATGAACATTAGCTTATAAATTATATATTTGTTTATCATCAAAATATTATTACAGGAACATGCGCCCAGGATTTATTAAACTCATTTAGGTTAATAATTTAAAAGGTTACATTTGCAATTACAACACATTTATGCTAGAAAGTGTGTAGTCTATCAATCAACAAGTCTACACTTGCTCTGAAGCACCAGGCGGGTATTTTGTGTTCCATTTTGTGCCCTTGGCTTTGGATGCTTTTGTAGAGAGATTCTGGTTTTTGCCAATAATGTCAGCCTGATGTATGTGTACAAAAAAAATTGTGTACCTGGAAACAACTGGCCAGTGAAACGGAAAAAGAAGAGCACCGGTGATTTACTACTAAATCTTTCAGGTTACATGGCCTGAAAGAAAGTCGGCCACTTAACTTCTGGCTCCGCAATTTTTTGTTTTTTTCTTCAAAATATCAAGATGTTGTGGCCACTTTTGAAGAACTACGAATATGTCTTAGCCCAAGGGTAGCAACGATGATTAAACCCATTCAAAGTTGAATAAAATAACTGAAGCAGGACCCCAGGTAAGAAATTTACATTCCACTTCACATATCAATGATTTCTCTGTACTTTTGCAGCTGAAAATTCATTTGCACTAACGTGAAACTCATTAAAAAATAAGTGTGAGTGAGTAAGTGAACGAATGCATAAACTAATGGAGAGTAATAATTGCTACATAAAGCCTCTACTGAGATGTGTATTAAAAGTTATGTGTATTGTTAAAACTGAGCAATCTTTAATAATGTTACCAGGCCATTAATAAGTCATTTTTATAAAACTGAGACTAGAAATGTCATTTAAAGTAATGGAGTTTTTGGGAAAACTCACTCTCGTTGCAGATAACTCCAGTCCACCCTGGGAGGCACTCGCATCGATCTCGCTCCGCAGCGCAAATGCCCCCATTTTCACAGTCATCGCAGGTCAGGGAGCAGTCATCCCCAAAGCTGTCATCCACACAGACTGAAGAAGACAAAGATGCACACGTCAGCTTGTCCTGTTCGCCTTCTTCCAAGTATGTGGAAATTCAGGGCTGTGAAGGTACTGTACTATACCACTTTTGCTAGCAAGCTTCAGCTCAGCCCGAAGGTCATCCTGGCCCTCATCATCATCTTCATATGAGTGGAAATCTGCGCTGTAGTGCAAGAGCTGCGGAGTTTGGCGGAACAGCAATTCTGGTAACCTCAGTACCTCCAGCTCTTCCTCATCTCCACCCTCGTCTGCATCAAATTCACTGCTGTAGAGAGCTGGAAAGAATAGGTATAAGTCAGAGACTACTCTTGCACAGCAGCATCCACCAGGACATCTGGCTATATCTTCTCCCATCCATTTATTACAATCCATTAAACCCTGTCTCCCTCACCCCAAAAGAGAGGCACTCACGGACACAGGAGCGCTGGTCATAGTCCAGTCGGAACCCTGCTCTACAGATACACTCAAAACTTCCAATGATGTTTACACAGAAGTGGTCACAGCCGGAGTTCTCAGCAAGACATTCATCCACATCTGAAAACCGAATTGTTATTAGACTTGCATCAACAAAATTATATGTGCATCACAAACATTTTTTAGCCAAGTGTGCTTATGTATAATAATGCTCCAAGAGTGCAATGTGTTACTATCTATGATTTGGATGATAAACAAGAATGTCATGAGTTTTAAATGCTCTTCATTTTACTGTGGTAAAACATGTATTTTCAATGTTTAGTGGGCCTGTTCTCAGTGATATGTAGCACAGGTACTTCTCCATTTTGTTCCGACTTTTGTTTTCTGACTTTTTCTTGGGCACTGGTACTTCTGACAAACTTCTAGTACTACCCTTCCATATTCTCTGGCTGAGCTGCTCTCCCAGCAAAAGACTACTGTAGTGCACGGCCATTATTCATTACAGCCCTCATAGCTATATCTCATTACCTAGGGTGTACTAAGTTATACTGCAAGTTGGCCCATGTATTGCATTCCTACTGCTGGTTCAACATTTATTCACAAAATATGTACTGTGAATATCAGCAGTATCTGTTAGCATCTTTTTTTCACTGCAGACATTTAAAATAATAATTTGCTGAAACCATCCAACATGCACACCAACATGCAAATAAGGGAAGTAGTGGCACTTGTTTTTTTTCCCATTTCAAGAACTTTGTACCTTTATATTTCTTACTGTGATATATCCTAGTCAGTTAAAGGTAAGGTAAAGTAGATCACAGGAGTAGCTGTTCTGAAAGCAGGTCAAGGTAATCCTCACCAGGAGAGATCTGTGTCCTTACCCTCACAGCCACAGCCATTATTGTGCAGTGTGTATCCAGCCTTGCAGCTGCACTCATAACCCCCAGGATGGTTCTTACAGAACTGGTTGCAGCAGGCCTCCCCACTATCACATTCATCTCTGTCTGCGGGAACAAGTGGGAACCAGCATTTTAACTGAATAAGAACCTGTCCGGCAGACACACAGGCACACAGCATTAAGTGTAAACCATCAAATAGGAAATACTAACCTACACAGTGTTTCCCGTCTGTTGCTAGTTCATAACCTTCGTTACAGGTACACAGGGGTCCATTATTGGTGTGCTCACAAGTGTGGGAGCAACCGCCATTGTCCTTCTCACAGCTGTTGACAATCTCCATCTCAATTCCTTGGGAGGGAAGTATAAACGGAAGACAGGAACTACTGCCCACTCAAAGATGTCCCTCAGAGGATTGTTTATCTCAAACCAAGAAAGTCTTGACACTCATATGGTTTATGATCAGGGCTTTACTCACGGTAGCACTGCTTTCCATCAGCCCCCAAGTCAAACCCAGGGTTGCAGGCACATTTGAATGAGCCAAGGATGTTGATGCAATGATGAGCACACTTAGCCTGCCCCGAGCTGCACTCATCAATGTCTGTATGTGGAACACACATTGACAAGGCCTTAAAGGTGTACAAAATCCTGTTAGGAAGAAGCACTGCGGAGAAATGATGAGCGGTGCAAGCAGATACACAGTGTTTGAAAATGTTGGTGGTCTTTGAAATATAAAGCCCTTTACTAATATATGAATTTTCCCTTGAATTAATGCTTAACGGTTCAAATGTTTGCTTTAAGTACTAGAATAGAATAGTCCCTAATAACTGTAAAAATATTAAAAGAATAATATACCTTATATATACAGTACTGTGCAAAAGTCTTAGGCATGCAACTTGAATGTCTGTTGAGAAGTACAGGTAGATTCTTATCTACCATCAGGGAGGTTTCTGATTGGTCCCAAATTCATTCTGCAGCCTTGCTTTATAGCATTTTTCCCACAGGTGCCTAAGACTTTTGCACAGTACTGTACATAATGGATCCATTCATTCATTATACACACATTATCTTTCTACATTTAGGAACACCTGAACAGGTAGGAGCTGCAGTATGTGTTAGTGTTGTCCCCTGCAGTGTATCTGTGTGTTTCTGTGGTTTTTACACACATTTGCTGGACCTACCTTTACAGCCTCTGTGATCAGCAGCCAGTCGGTAGCCAGAATGGCAGCTGCACTCTGCCTGCCCATGTTCATTGCTGCAGAGCTGGGCACAACCACCGTTCTGGTCCATACATGGGTCTCTCACTGCACAGTTCCAACAGAAGAACCCAGAGAAGCTCAGAACACCAAGGTGGGTAAAGTTAGCACACAGACACGTGCCGTTTGCTACTGTGTTGTAACAAATGGTAGCCTGTAGGTATAATTCATTCCACAGAAAATAAAGCATTAACACGAATGGTAGTTTATTCATAAGCTGCTGTATCAGGGGCTGTTTTTCCTAAGTTGTTCAACAAACATACTAATTTCATTCATTCAACAGTAAGAGATATAAATGACTTTTGCTCTCATTGATTTCTCATCCTCTAGATCATAACAATCACAGCACTTACGCTCACAGTGCTTGCCATCCCTCATGAGCTTGTAGTTTGGCCAACACTCACACTTGTAGTGGTTATCACCCATGTCGATACACTTGTGTTCACAGCCCCCATTCTTTACAAAGCAGGAATTCAATGCTAAGGATGAAATGCAGAAATACTGTTCAAGTCAGGACCTTCCTATTTAGGTTATATATCCATGTTTTTCCCATCAAATCATCTTGTAAGCCAAATTGCCTTTGTGAATTTTGGAATTATTATTATTTCTTTAGAAAAAATTAATTGATACCCAGGCAAACAAAAAAAACGTCATCTAAGATTCTAACATCCAAACAACCAACAATCCATCCATCCATCCACCCATCCAGTTATTTTCATGGACTCCTTGTCCTGGTCAATATTGTGGAAGTCCATAATACATTTAAAAATATCTGTAACAAAAAACATTAATTCTGGCTTGTCTCTTAATAATATAGTTTCATACACTATGCTACACCATAGTCACTATAGTGGTCCAGAGTCTTTGGAAGACGAACATGGTTCCTGGACAGCTTGTGTTTAAACTGCGAGGAAGAGCTTTACTGGTGATTGTTCCATTTTCTTGTTTTTATAAATCAAAAATATGCTGCTACAATGAGGCTCAAATAGTGCTGCAGAAACAGTCGCCTTGTGCTAGTGCTTCTAACAAGGCAATTGAAAAAAATGGTAAGCAGAAGTTAAGCACCAAATAACATAAGTGCTAACACTGATGCAAAACTTTAAAAAGAACACAAAAAGTGGAAGCTAACAGAGTACAGAACACAAAAGTGATGTTTAGACTAAACGTTTTAACAGATAAAGCCTTGACAAACTGATTTAGTAAAAAAGTTAACTATTAATAAGTTAATTAAAAAATAAACATGAAATTAAAAATATTCTTCATTTTAAAAGGGACAAAATACAGCTATACAAAACCAGACGATCACAATATAAAATTACAACGTAGTGACAATCAATTATTATTTAATTTTAAAAGCCATGAAGCTGAGTATAGAACTCAAATTGTTTTTCCATGCACATCAGCCATTATGATTTATTAACACACTGAATTTGGGAGCCAGAGCTGCTCCTTTAGGGTATCCTTTAGAAAAATGTGATACAGCCAGTTCATAAGAGGTAGAAACTCTACATACATATAATGATGGATTAAGCAGATGCACAATTTGAGGTTTACCCCCATTCTTTAAACATCTACTTCAAGTATTCAGAGACCAAAGGTTTTCTAAAAACTTATCTGATGTTCTAAGTGGATTCCTCAGTCCCTCAGAGGTATTGTACATGTATAGCACTAATACCTACACATGCATCCAACATTTGTACTCACATCTATCGGCATAGAAAAAACCATATCAGATATATACTTATGTATATAAGTAGAATATGTAAACCAGCCATCCATCCATCATCTGTAACCACTTAATCCTAAGCAGTGTGACAGCGGTCCAGAGCCTCTCTCACAATCACTGGTGCACGGCTATGAAACACCAGTCAATTGCAGGGTAGCCACACACAAACACATGCTATGAGTAAGTGACCAATAAGCCTGAAACGTGGACACTTGGACCGTGGGGGGAAACCTAAGCAAACCCACACAGTTGTGGGGAAAACGCACAGACTCCACACAGACTGAGCCAGATTCAAACCCACGCCCAAACAGCTCAGATGCTGCCCACCATGCTGCCCAGAATACATAAACCAGTCTGTTCCCTGAAATTAAATACATTTCTGGACTATTTTTTACTTATTTTCTACACTATAGACCCATTCCTTATTATTATAAGGCAGGAATTTCAGCAATCACTGTTACAGAGTGCACTTTGTCAATAAAAATAATGCCTGAAGAATTCAGAAGAATGGACTCAAACAAGGTTCACTGCTCTGTCCTACACTTTTCCAGTTTATACACTAATAACCTGCTAGCCACTCTCTCACAGAAATTTATCAGCACAGAAGAGGACCCATACAGTTATCGACTGCCCCCTTGCTAGGCGCCGGTGTAAAAACATAATTACAGCCTCTGTGCATGTAAGTTTTTTTGGATGGGCAGGGAAGCATAATTATTTTTCGCATAAGACAATAATGGAAATAGCTGTGTCAACTGACACCTTTTCGATTTGCACAGATCTTTCAGAAGCCAATTGGATGCATAAATCAAGGGAAGACTTTATTACACAGGATTCACTGTGTTGCTCTGCCTCTACACCAGTAGCATAAGGGGAGATCCTGTGCGAGTTACTATTGTTATACATTGACAGGCTAAATACAATGTTAAGAGTTTATGTGTTAGCAACAGGTGTGTATAGTGTGTGCAAAATTGTATGGTTTTTCCAAAAAAAAGTGAAGTAAGCATGAAGTTGTAAATGTATTTAACACAACTCTGTTTGACTTACCGATACAGGTTCGTCCATCATTGTGTAAGCGGAAGCCCTCACTGCACTCGCAGTGGAAGGAACCTGCACTGTTGACACAGATCTGCTGACAGCCACCGTTCAGCTCTTCACACTCATCTACATCTACCGGAGAGGGATGGAGCGCAATGAAAATCTCACATCATTTTCCCTTTACCTTCACCGTCAACTTAGTCCCTCATACCATTCTCTGATAAACTTTATTTTGTTTGTACTTCACAGGTTAAACACCTTATAAATCATATTACATATACACACTTATGCTTTACCAGTATATATGTGTGTTGTGGCAAATAAAGTAATGGAGTCTAAAATCTGCTCATCTGATCAGCTAAAAATAAAATAAGAATGCTGTTTCCATCAGCTCTTAACACATCTCCAGAGAAGAGAAGCATGTTGCAGGGAAAGTATTCCTTAACATACCCAAAAGGAACAAGAAAGAAATGACCACATCTGGAAAAAAAATCTAGCAGCAGGTCTGTTTTCATGATGTCCTGACCAGTAATAGAAGAGATTCTGCTAAAAGATACAGCTAAGCTCCCAACCACCCAGTCCTATATTCTTGGGAGAATTAAGCTTATTGCTTAGAAGGTACATTTAAATTAAAAGAGCAAGCTGCACAGTTATAGTTCATCGTACACATCAGACTAAATACAAAGGCCTGCAGTAAGCTCTGTAAAACTGAATATTATTAACTGTCAATGCACATTTAGAAGACAATAAGGCATTTATTATTTTTTATGTAAGTTGTGGATTCTTATTTTCCCAGAATCAAAGTAATGACCATTCAGCAATTCATGTTAAAAAGACGTACCTGCAAATAGAGGCAGCAATTTAAAAAATGTGAAAATATGCTGATTTTCCATACAGATTATGCTTGAGTTGCCAGGAAACTTCACTGTCACACAGTCTTTCCTGCATTTCCCCTCAAACATAGGAGCTGAAGATTTTAATCAGCCCTGGGAAACTTTAACAGTAGGTTATTTATCTAGAATGTTTTAGTGTTTACTGTCTCTCCCTGATTCTCCTGACAACTGCTTTGGTTTTCATTTGTATGATTGTGGAAAACCCTCAGTTTTAGCTTCTTTCTTTTCAAGCAGCCTTTGAAGAAAAAGCAGATGTAGCTCCATGTCTCCTGTTTGGTTTGGCTAGTAAAGGAAAAATGAAAGAATCCTATCAATCACGTTCGGTCTTGTTACTGTTATACTTAAAGAAACGATTAAGGAATATTTTCTGTCAGTATTAGACTTTATCATTAAATTACCCACCCTTTATTTCTTTTCCCTTTCATAATGTATTGAAAAAAAGAAACAGAATACAGCAAATCAACAAGACCGATGGATTTTAGGTTTCATACCTATTTCGAGCAAACCTGAATGATAGATCCTGTCACAACTATCTCTATCCAGCATCATTTCCCCACTCAGACAACCTGCCATGGGAGCTGCAGGGAGTACGTGACCAACACAGATGGTCAATTCATTAGTACACACTGAGACACAGTATGGACCTGGTCTTGGGCAGGTCATGCATGACTGTCTCATGAGGTGTACAGTATCTCTACGTTTTACTTCCCTCCCCTAAGCGGCTAAATGTCTGTTTCCACTGATATATTTATCACTGCACATATAGAAAGCAAAAGACTATGAACTTCACAGTCAAACATTCAGCAACAAAAGCAGTTGACATTAAGTTGACAGTTTCATCTAAAAAAAAACTCCTTCTTTAAGGAAGCCATGGGGTGTCTCTGTCTGTGTCTGTTGTTTGCATCCATACTGTAGAAGTGTGACAGATTTGGACCTATTCAGGCTTCTTCTTTTGGTGATCTTTTCTACTAGAGATATTCAACCCCCCACCCCCATGCTGTAGCTGGCACAAGCTGGACGGGCACTTTGAAATTACCATGCTGCAAGAAATAGCATTGCAAAAACTTCACATTCTTAGCTGCACATTTGCAATGCGACTGATTTTTAATCATTTAACGATGTCATGTATAAAAAGCTCAAGCTTGTACTTTTAGTATTGCAACACAACATTCTTACCCTTGCAGGCCCGTCCATCCAGGGCGAGACTGTGGCCCTTGGGACACTTGCAGTAGAAGCTGCCAATGGTGTTGCAGCACTGACCTTCGCAGCCCCCATTGTCAGCTGCACATTCATTGACATCTGCAGGGAAAGGACAGTTAGGTCTTTTGTGGCATAAACTTCATGTAAGAAGTGCTCTTACCTCCATATTTGACTATCTTTTCCATTATTAAGTTTTGCAGCTTCTTATGAGGAGATTCCCCCTAAACATAACTAGCTCATCCATCAAATTGGTTTTCTTCTTTCTAATGTAACGCTTCTGTTTTCTGTGTTTAGGGCTATTGTGTTCAATGAATTTTTCCACAATCTTTCTACAAAACTGTCTACAGGAGGTTCCTTTCCATTGTTTGCAGGAGCATTCTGTTTGTGAGTGGAGATTTTCACCTTTTCCTTGTAAAAGTAAAGGCAGCTATAAAACTGGCTCAATAATGTTGTGATGCCCTGCCTTTCAGTTGGCATGTGTTCTAAAATATAAATCTTAGCTGGTTGTAAAGATGTGGAACACGGCAGAGGCAATGATATGGGCGCTGCAGACATGGAGGGTCTCACTGGGCATTCCATAACTGCAATATGTGATCCTCAAGCATTCAATAAAGCCCATAAATGGGGCTATTAAAAAGACCTTGCTGCTAAAGCAATGCCTCAAGTTCAGTAGAGCACCATTTTAGGGGAACTTTGAAGGTTTTTTCAGTTTGTGCAAAATTCCACCAGCTGAAAAATTGTGCCCATGTTGAACCGTGTCTTAAATCTTTAACCAGTAGTGTTCATATAATATTTATTCCTATTGTTCCCACTTGCTTCATTTATGTATAAACTGAAGAGCCATTTTCAGAAATGGTTGCGGTATCAATAATTTATTTTGGAAAAAATTGAAGCCTTTCCATTTCTGCCTATTTTTTATTAGGATAGCCATACTGGTAGTAGAATATTACTCCCCTCACACCCTTTGTTATGAGACCATAAAAAAAGATTGCACTGATGTGAGGGCCGTTCTTCAGTGGCAATACTTTCAGTGATAGATAAAGTTATTTAGTGGGCTGGGTGTCATATAGACTGTACAGGTGGCCAACAGGGAAGAAAATAACTAACGGCCAGAGACACAGGAGTGAGCATCCTGAGATAGCAGTCCTCACTCAATTGTGCACTCACCTGCTATCAGCAGCAACATCAAGCAAAGCAATTGCTGTAACATTTTAGATTTAATGAAGAAACATTAGGATGGCAGGGTGCACAGTGGTTGATGCTGTTGCTGTACAGCTCTCTGACAGTTCAGCTGTGGTTTAAACCAGCCCATGCAGTAATTGCATCTTCTCCCCGTGTTCGCATGGGTTTCCTCCAGGTGCTTCAGTTTTGTCCCATAGTCTAAAAACGTGTTTCAGCTTAACGGCCACTATAAATTTCCTTTTGGGTGTAGCTGTCTGTGCCTGGCTACTCTGTAATGGACTGGCACACAGTGTATACCCACTCCTAGCTTTGTGCCCAGTAACTCCGGGATAGGCTCTGGACTGCCCTGACCAGGATAAGCAGCTACTGAAAATGGATGGAAAGATGAAGATACATTTCTTGGCCAAAATTATGTTGGCACCCCTTCTATTTAATGGCTTTGGCGATTTCAATCACACTCATTACTAACAGTTGCAGAAAATCAAGTATGCATCCATACAATCTTAGACAAACATTTGCAGTAGAATGACAAAACAGATGACAAAACTAAACAGCTCAGTGACTTTCAACGTGGCACTATCATAGAAGGTCACCTTTCTAACAAATCAGTTTTTTCTGGCAACAGCTGGTGGAGGGAGACCCTATTCTGTTTCAGCATGACAATGCCCCTGTGCACAAACTAAGGTCCATAAAAGGTTCACCAAGTCTGGTGTGGAAGAACTTGAATGGCCTGCATAGAGTCCATACCTGAATCCCTTCGAACAATTTTGAAATGAATTAGAATGCTGACTATTAGCCAGACCCCATCGTTCAACATCAGTGCCTAAACTCACTGATGCTCTTGTGTCTGAATGGGAACAAATCCCTGCAGCCATGTTCCAAAATCTAGTGAAAGCCTTCCCAGAAGAGGGGAGGCTGTTATAGCAGCAAAGGGGGACCAACTCCATATTAATGCCCATGGTTTTGAAATTAAATGTTCAGCAAGCACATATGGGTGTGATGTCCACATACTTTTGACCAGGTAGTGTACATTGTCCATGACCTAAACCTAAACATTACCCTGTAACCTTGGAGGTCAAAAGTAAATTGACTTTAATTTAAATAGTTTCATAAACATTAAAATATTTAAAATTTTTAAAAATCTGTGAAAACTTACAAACAGTGAAGTACTTCAAGCAGTGGTGTTTTGCCAACCTTATCTCAAACACAGACCAGACTCTCACACTGTATGCTGTTGCAGTTTAATGGCCATGTTATCCCTTTCCATCTGCAAAAATTTATTTGCCCCAGAAGCAATGGCATAACATAAAAGTATACATTCTTCAAGCTGTTATGTTTGGTCAGTGATGCCAAGAACTGTATAAAAAAATTAAAAAATTCATATTCTTTCATATTTTCTGAAGCCTGAACTACAAGAAAGAGATTTACATATTCCTGTGTTAAATAATAGCTCAGGCAACATTCTTAGGAGTAACCCTGAGTGATTCCACAAAGCCTCAGAAACCAAGGATGGGTCGCCGTGACATTGTAATCGCAGGCCATACCCTTGCTTGGTTTCCAAGGCTTTAAGGATTAATAGTTAGTAAGATGTCATTGCAGAGAGAATCTGACAGTCTAGCAACCATTGTTATCCATCCATTTATTATTCATAGAGGTCTGCAGTTCTTACACACACACCCTAACCCCGACCCCCACCCAACTGTGCTATTTAGAGGCTCCAATTCACCTGAAAAACACATATATGGACTGTGGGAATAAAATCCATGAAAACTTTCCATTCAGATGGAAGGAGTTTCAAACCCACATCTGAACCCACAGCCCAGGAATAGCAAATAACTAGCATTACTTCCTGCACTACAACACTATCCACAGTTGATTTTGACAGAAATATGCTCTCCATTTATTATAATAAAATGTGTCTGCATTTTCTGCCTAAGTGCTTAATAAAAGTTCATGTTAAAGGTTAATTATTTTGTTACTAAGCATGTATTCCAAAGTGGATGATTTCTGGTATCAGTTTGCTCTGTTGATATCAGTCTTAGGATTTTTCCCTGCCAGACTGGAAATTATCCACTATAACAGCGCTGAGATTGTAAAAAACTGGTTTTCACACTGACAGAACCTCACTGGAGAGAATTGTTTTGTTGCTCCTTTTAAACTTCTTCCTTTTTGAAGTGGTTCAATAAAAGATCCTAGGCCTAAAGGGAAAAGAACCGCAGAACTTAGCTGAAGTGTTCTACCTATTTATCCATTTTCCTTAACTGCTTATCCTGAGCAGGGTCACAGCAGTCCAGAGTCTAACCTGGAAGCAACGGGGTTATGAAACTGTCTGAATGTCACACGGCATTCCATCGCAACACACACACACACACACACACACACACACACACACACACACACACTATGGGCAACTACAAGAATTTTGACCAATTAACCTGAAACATGCATCTTTGGACTGTGAGAAGAAACTGGAGCACCCAGAGGAGAGCCACACAGACTGAGCCAGATTCAAACCCACACCCAACCAGACCAGGCACTGTGAGGCAACAATGCAATCCGCTGTGCCACTGTACCACCCTCCTGTAACTATTCAGGTACAAGTTATTGCAATCATAGCTCTGTTTTTTACTTTTCATTTATAGAAGACCAAATAATATAGGTTTAGGTATAACATATATGCTTTCCTGATCTGAGAAATTGAAAAGAAGTTCCAGTCTCAACCTGTGATGCCCAAATTAACATACAGGCAGTGCAGTGCGAATCAAGCAGAGGTGGAAAAAATACAGATGTTCTTCTAGCAGAGACACCAACATCAAAGTTACATTAAAATACATAAGCTATTGATAAGAACTACACAATGCAATCATTTCTGCATTGGCAGCAGTCCTGCTCAACACATCCAGCATTCTGCAAAACCTAAATCCAGATGAATTCATCCTGTTCTGGTGGACAAAGCAGGAACAACATAGTACTAGATAAGTATACCTAAGAAACTGGCAATTTGGTCTATGTGAATATTTTATTCTAAACCTTCCACTGGAAAGAGGAAATGTAACCCATTTGCATAAAATGTTAATCGTGATGAATATCCCTACAGAGTTACAAAATTGATTTGTTGACAGAATAGAAATGGAAAGTGCTCAAGCTGTACATCTTCTAGAGCCCAAGTATCTTACTGACACAGTAATTACCATTTCATATGCTGTGCACTGTAAACAGTGCAATTACAGTACAGTATATTAATCTTACAATGACTTTCTGTACTGGTGTTAAGAGCCAGTAAAGAATGTAGAATAATAGTAACAATGACATCCTAGTTTCATCAGCAGGAATCAGTTTAGTGAGTTTCTGAAAAAAAAACTTTGACCAATGGAAAATGGATAAGCTGCTAAGAAGAGGACTCATCTGTCACAAGTGAAACCAAATGCAGATGTTAGTGTGAGAAACATTCAGTAAGTCTTATAGCTTCCCACATGAGGGGCTTGCTGGGGGAGATTAGCATCATTCTAAATCTGGTGTTTCAATTAGACCAGGCCTTGAGCAGGTCAGCTTCATGCAAGACGTTGCTTCCTGTGGGTCAAAATACACCTTTCAGCATGTGCATTTGTCATATTGTGAGTGAAAAAAGAATGTATTTACTTATCCTTTTTCAACAGGTTGTCTAGATATGAATTTATGCCAGTTTGAATGAAGCTCTACTCATGCTGTGGCATACATTAGATCAGCCTTTCTCTGAAAAAGTAGACATTTCATTTATGAAAACAAAAAGGACAACCTTTGTCTCTTAGTTGTTCACTTCAGCCAAAAATACTTTGGAGGAACTGTACTGTACAGTTTACATTCAGACATTTTAAAAATTAGGACCAGTTATAGTCTATAGTCTATCGGTGTAAAAGGTACTTCAGTCAGTTTCCTTCTGTCTGTCCACCCAACAGTAAAATGTACCTAGCGAGTAAAGTATAAACATGTCAGGAGCAACTTAATTCCAGCTAAAGCTTTAAAAGTCAGCAGAAAGCACAGTTCTACTTGTGAGTTGCGATTTCCTTCTGCTTGTCCTGGAGGGGGTTGTAGCGTTCACAGGCCGAGCAGGCAGGCACAAACCTTCCTGCCTCCAGCTCGTCCACAGGGATCCTCATTCATTCTCAGGCCACCCAGTAGATATAATCCATATGTCCTCAGTTTCTTCTGGAGTGCCCCTAGCACATTGTAACTGGTATAACTTCAGTGGAAGTTGACCAATGAGGCATGTTTTCGAGCACTTTGAGGAAACCCTTGTAAACTAGGAATGCATGCAAACTTCACACAGATTGAGCAGGGATCTAATGTATGTCCAATTGCACATCCACATGTGCACCCTCAATGGTAATTGACTCCAGTATTAAATATTAATATGCATCCTCAGATTCAGTTGACTTCCACTGCTCTTGAACCTTGAGCTTTCACAGACAGTTTTAACTAGGAGAGGTAAACATGGTGATAAGGAACTTCAATACACAAAGTGTGGACACATGTTGAAGTTTACCAAGGCCAGGCAGCATTTGTGGACCAGACAACATTCCCAAAATACACAAAGTGTGGACACATGTTGAAGTTTACTAAGACCAGGCAGCATTTGTGGACCAGACAACATTCCCACATTGATCCCAAGGGGGTCACAAAGCACCCTAAGTGACCCTCAACTGACATGCCATTTGACTATGTCTATTATCCTATTTCATTAGTCTGTAGCTAATTTTAAACTGCGATTGACTGGGGTCCCTTGGATGGATGGATGGATGGATGGATGGATGGAGCTAACGTTTTCCATGTTCTTAATCTTAAACGCAGGAATGGGAGCAAGCAGTCCCATGGCTGTTTGTGCAGCTGTTCAGTGTCAAAGCACCAAACTGACAAATCCTGTGTGTTCATGCATAAGCCAAATATGAATTTAATAAGAGTTCTTTTTTGTATTCTAACTAACTTACAATAGACAACTCTTTCAACAGGAATTTTCCTCTTAAATGCAGGGAGACACGTGTTATTCAGGTCCACTATAAATGTGGAAAATAAGTGTCAGTCAGCCTTTTGCATTATTGTGTGTTTCTCATGCTACGGAGACTACTAAGGGCACAGAAAAGGAATTAGCTGGGATCTTCTGCCAGGATAAATTAAAAGCAGGCACACCCAAGAGTCCTGGCTTTCAGAGAAGCCTGTCTAGCCACAGTAAAGGAGTCTGGTTCAAGAACTGCTTTAATTACTGCCAGTATGGAGAGTACAGCATATACAGATACCTTCCTTTGCAGCTTAGGGATCAGATCTCATGCTAAGCTTTGCCTTCAGAACATATGTTGCACAGAGCTGCCCCTGTTACTTCCACAGATTTTCAGAAAATGTATTTTTATTTTCAGTTTTTTGCTTTAGCTACTGATAGGTTTAAAATTGTGATACAAGGTATATATAGCTGGCTTTCTTCAGCCATAGTCATATATGCACCACAAAATACAGAGCACAATCTTATAGAGAGCAAAGCTGCAGTGATTTGACTTCTTATTAACTAACTGACTTACCCAGAATTGCAGAAGGTGGACAGGAAAATTGGTAATAACATATTATAGATCATTCAGCTGTATTACCCTTAAAGTGGCTGCATTCAGTGCATACAGTAAGTATGGTTAGTGCACAGCAGCTGCCCTAGTTGAACATGAGTTTGAAACCAGCTCGATTTATGTGGAGTTTGCATGTTCTTCCCGTGTGTGTTTGGATTACCTCTGGGTGCTCCGGTTTTCCTCCCACTGTCTAAAGATGTGTTTCAAGTTAATTGGTCACTTGAAATTGCCCCTAGTGTATGCATCCCAACCAGGGGGAGCTTCGTAGCCTAGTGTCCATTACTTCCAGGACAGGCTCTGGAATGGTGCAACCCTGCTCAGGATTAACAGATAACTAAAATGAATGGGTGGATATCATCAAACATTATTACTCTTATGTTAGTAAAGTATCTATTGCCGTGTGGCTATTTGCATATGCGTGTGTCATGTATGACTCCCTGTCGCCACTTTGGGTCCTTTTGACACTACCCCCCATCACCCCTCCCTGGTGTGTGTGTTTAACTGTACAAACACCTCACTTAGGGTGAGAAGTACCTGTGTGCCAAAATTCAAGTGTGTTGCTTAAAAAACAAAGTTGTGCATAAAAAAGAGATTCAGCTTGGTAGAAAAAGAGATTTTATATGAATGTGGAGGGGAAACGCTCCCTAGAGCATGATCTGAAACGCAGAAACCCTGTTCATGTACTTGTACATTTCCTTGTACTTGATTACATTTATCCTCATACAATTAATGAAACTGTATTCCATGTTTCAAATCATTAGCACATGCCAGTAAAGCATTACGTCAAATAAGGCAGCAAAATTCAAATATAATTAAGGTGGTGTGTTACTTTGTAAAGTGTCAAGGGTGTTTGTAGGTTCTATGTTTATTGCTCAGCTTGAGGGTCTGAAATCCCTTGTAGCTAGTCATTTTATAGCTGTCACATTTTGCCTTTTCTTTTTTATTACAACAGCAACAGTGGGCAACAGAAACATAAAATCAAAAAGGCAACAACAGAGAGAAATAAGGATCACATCAGCTGCAAAACATATCAAGTCCCACTGTCCTATAAACTGGCTGCATACTACCTATGAGTGATACAGCTCAGATTAAACCTTAACCCCAAAATTATGCCTTTCATTTCCAGCTCTAGCAACCCAAGTGAAGAAAATTTCTGTTTGAGCCCAGCAATCACATATCTAAATCAATTAAAAATTCATCTTTAAAGAAGTGACAGAAACGTGCAGTAGCCAGGAATGAAACTGAAAAACAGATCATGTTTGGTGAGTTTCCAAGGATGTTAGTGACTTAGACAGCCTGCGTACCTGTGCTGTAGATTTCAAACAGAGACGGCATTATGCACAGAGCACAAGGCCCTGCTGGGGAACAGGAGCGCAGTTGTGTGAGATCTGGAGAAAAGCTTTACTCTGTTTGATTAATATTCCCTCTTCCTGCAGTGCGGAGCCTGCAGACAGTCTGCAGCAGGACACTTATCTCTGAGTAGCTCATATATCCTTGCACATGTGCACAGGCATATATGCTTTTATCTACATGCACATACACAACGAAACTCTTTCATACATGCTGAAGCCATACAAATATTTTCCCATAATTATGCCAATCATCTAAAGCAACAGTTCATATATTTTATTATTCAAACTCAACAAAATACATACAATTTTACACCTGATCTAAACTGGCATTGTGTTTCACATCTGACCTAAATGAATTTTGCGCCGAACCAATTGCCAACAAAACAAGTCAAGCTTGTGAGATACATGGTATGGAAACCTTAGAATGGGGGTATGTCTGCTTCATCTCTGTGAGGGACAGACATAGGCAATTTGTCCTTTAGTCCTTCAGATCTTCATGGAAAATAACCAGGAAATGAAATAACCAGTTTCAGCAATAGTGAGCGGTAACATACTTACACCCGACTAGCCCTTTGGCCAGTCTTCACTGGACATTTATTTCTACAGTCCAGAGACCAGTGTGTTTGCATGAAACCAGGTCAGTGTGATTCCACATGCTAAAGTGATCTTTTGGACACTGGTTTGGGTAAACCTGCACTCATACAATGGGGTTTTATAGAATGAAAAACCGTGTCTTATGAAAATACACACTTTTTCCCACAGAACTTTATTCAATAGAAAGGCATTTTTGCTTGTTATGTTATCAACTCACTTCCATACATGCCCTTTTAACTTGCCAAAGACACAATACATACATGTACTCAGCCCTGTAAATGTGATTACAGGCAATATTCCTGACAAGTCCTATACTGGCTATTGGTTCTGAGCATTCTATGCAAGAACAGCAAAGTACTTGTGAAATAAACACTTATGGGAATTTTTACTACATTACAGAAACAATACATTTCTTAAACATTTATAGGAGAACATATTCCACCTCCTATTACACTGACAGTCTCAAGTAGGGGTGAACTTACCATTCGAGAAAGGTGTTGGCCGATTGTCCCCAACCAGGCTAACAGTCACCTATATCATACCCCAAGTCAGAGACAAATGAGTAGAGATCGACTGGAGGTACAAATACACAATCTGCTGTTTGACAGTAAAAGAAAATTGTTGGAGTTCTGATTTTATTTTTATTGTCATACATCCTCTCAGGCAAATTAAAGCATTGGTACACGGCAGCTAGATTTAAACATGTGTGCAGCAGTCCAGGCAGCTAAGCAAAGAACAAGGTAACATGGATTTAAGAGTCTATAGTGAGTTTTATTGTCATGTTTCATAAACTACTGAAAGTACTCAGTCATCCCTTAATTTACGAACTTAATTTAACTATATTGAACAGTCTCATGTAGTACTGCCATTTCAATTTACAAACATTTCCTGTACGATAATGAACAGCTGACTTGAATTTCATGGATAAACTGCACAGCAGTATTTACCATTTTGTACTTACATGTCCTTTGTTCATGCACCACAAAACACAGCACTCACACAAGCACTTTGTCCTTCTCCTGAACACAAAAATATGTATAGGACACCAAATGCAAGGAAAACCATACTGAGGGTGGGCAACCAAATGTTACACATAGACAAACAAAATAACTCACTTCAGTTACCAAAGAATAGCTAACATCACACCGATTTCACACAATACATCATGCGATACAAACAATACGGAATTCTGCAAATTAATTTTAGGTGATGTATCTTCAACCTGGAGCCAATTATTTTTTTTCCCCATTAGAAGTAATGGAAACACACTATCGCACAAAACTTCACACAAAAATTTAGCCCAAAAAATGTGAGGAAAGGATCTATATGCAAATACCAGGACTCCAAATTCCTAAAACAAAGTAGAATAGCACTTGCATTCACATCTGAAATTAATACCTTAATAGCAGTTGTGTTGTTACAGGTAATGTTGTTTTAAGTGTCCTATTTAAATGGGTCTTCGACCCCATTAACCCTCTTTCTCCCTGAGCACACATGACACTGACAGATTAGGAAACTAGTTCTTTAACCAAGGAATATGACTTTATCATTTCACCTGACGTTTAATTAAAAATACTTAATGGCACAATTAAAACTAAAACATGGTACCTCTGTAATTGAGTTTTATGTGACAATCTCAAACAATATAATACAAATTAGTATAAATTTTAAGAGTAGACAAGCTTTCAGTTACATGTCCAGAGGCTAGATGTCATGGTTGAACTGAGTACCCAGTTGTACAAACTCTCATTTTGGGGTAACTCACAGTGGGTGTTAAACCTCATCACCCTATATAAGTTAATAGGATGTACACTCATGTCCTGCATGTCTTGAGTACCTGGTGCAATAGTTAAATGTCCTGAAGAAAAAGGGTAACTGAGCCATGCTAAATGTTACTAAAGTTTACAAGGGAATGGAAAAACACTTAGCAAATTTCACAGACTGGAATATGGATTTCACAGGACCAGCTGTGTATTTTCCCTCTCCACTAAGGTCCTGTATTTTACCTCTCCCTGGTTCTGATCTACAGTCATACTACACTTCACAGGGTAAAAGAACAGCTGTTGTAAGTAAAGCCACTGATTTAAGTTAATCATTTTACATAATAAAATAACCCACACACTTTAATACAAACACACCCAGAGTGTCACACAGACACACAAACAAGTACTGCCTTTCCTCTTTCTAAACAAATCAAAAAAATGCACAGAATCATTCACACTGATTTTTTTTGTTGGTGTCTAGGCTACCTTATCACAGTTACCATTGCTATTGTTTGTTTTAAACATGTGGAAAAGACTAACTCTTCATGCTTATGCTTACTAAAAAAATCTCAGAGGGGCAGAAAGCATCACAAAACAAATCTCAACCCAGTATCCTGGCAAGTAAATGCATAATCTTTTGGCACATAACTACACCTAGAAGGCTAACACAGGCTAATACAAAGTAGAGTGATTGCAATGTGTGTAGACTGACCAGAGCTTAAATCATGGAAAGGGCTCGAGAAGTTGAAGAGTGTTTCACCAGGATGAAAGAAGAGTTCCCCGCTGGTGCTTTTGGGACCTTTTACAATGGCTATTTATCTCACCTGCTGTTCATCAATGTTTCTGTTTTACTCTGATGGGAAAATTCATTGCTAGTGTACCTCTGTCATAAACTCGGGCTTCCAGACTTTTGACAGATCTTCTTTACACTTTATTAGTTTCTGTTGGCTGTCATGTCAGAAAAGACACACTACTAGCTGCAGTGAACATGCTGAAAAAATAACTGGAGGCACGAGTAGTCTTAGAGGCCTGGGGACCCTGGGCTTGAGTCATTGTTGGTGCCCTACCTACATCATTATATAAACTACACCTGCTGAAACGTCAAAAACCAATTCCATGTAATATCAAACTTATCAGTATTTATATATTTACATATATTTGCTATATATGAATAGCTACCATATCAAAAAAGCTGTTGGTATAAGCAAAGTGAATATGTTTAGAGGTTTTACTGGTTTTAGCTACTTTCTGCATCAGCAAACACACAAGTATTTATTATACATTTCTATGGAACTGGTTATCTTACAGGCAGTAATTATCATACTGTAATAGGGTGTATTTCCTTATGGGAGAGTCAACAGTGAATAGTCACAGACACCAGCAAGCACGAGTTATTAATTTCTTCTAATAAAAATACATCTAAAACATAATAATTATTACCTACTCTGATAAACCTTTTCAGCCACTACCACTCTTCTCTGCCTCTGCTACCTGAGTGACATTGTAATTTATAGCCCTTAATTCAATCAGCATACAAAACTCAGTATGACAGACATATAACTAACAAATACACTTAATTCATGGGAATGTGACAACAAATGTCCAGCACATATTCCAGGTTGAATGCAATTTGTGGACTTGATCTAAATTTAAAGGAGCAATACATAGTCAGGAATAATAATAAAAGAAATAGAATAAATAATAAAAGTAAAATAATACAAATAATACAAAATTTAAAATTGCAAAATAAATTTATTTATTTATTTTGATAAATAAATAAATTTATTTATACCTGGGCAGTAGCCCAGGAAAGCCCATTTATAAGTCTGGCCCTGGCCAGAAGAAGTATTTCAGGGAGCCACAGCAGGGGCTGTGGGGAATTGGTCATATTAACAGAGATCAGTAACGGCAGGGGAGCACTGGGGCTCCTGCCTTCAAAGGTCTCATTGCTTCCTTTATAACAAATCCCTCCCCAGTTAAATACTGACTACTGCTCAACATCAACACCAAAGTACTCATTCAGCCTTTTGAAGCAAAACACTGAAGTCACATTTGTAACTGACTTGTGCAATTAGTCATCTCTCTGGTAACTATGTAACATAACAATAGGACAGAGGCAGCAGATGGCAGACTGGTTATGGATGTCACCTTGCCATCTGACAGTTCCTCATGTGAGTCTTCACTGTTGTGGTAATTCCTTTGATCAAGACATTTAAAGAGATTTAAATAAAATAACACGCTGCATATATGGGGGGGACAAGAGAGCTGCCTAACAACTTAAACCACCTTAGATAAGGAGTAAGGAAAATGATAAATAACAAAATTTTGATACATATGAGAGACACGGGTCAACAGTTCAGCGGTACTCTGTCTTTCTGACCTCCCTCAACGTAACTGTTCAAATTGTTTTAACCAAAGAATTGGTTTTATTGAAACAGGAATGGAAGGAGGTTTTCAAATGTGTTATAGTAATGATATGAGAAAATTGTTGCAGATATGTGTGCTACTGAAATCTGTATTTTATTTGAATATTTAGGGATTAGAATAATTTAGTGCTGCATTTTAGTAAAGCACTCATTCTTGTAAATATTCAAATGATGAAAGCCTAAGAATGATGGCTTACTGCATATATGAGACATAATCACTGGTTAATAGAAATGATCATTTATCTTTTTCCATTATTAGTATTCCATCACTAATACAGATTACAGCCAGTCCTTGTTTTAGCTAAACTTGACCTGAATAGTTACATTCATTTAAGAAATAACTTACTTACGTGATTACACCTTAGTCTGATGCAACACACTAAGGGGAGAACCAGGACCAAAACTGAACATTACCGGTGTAGTGTTTTGCACCCTGTGGTGGCTTGGTTCCTGGGGTATTTTGACCCCCTAAGACTCACCGTACTGGCACCTTGGACCCTCAAATCCCACTGGACACTGACACAGCTGGGCCCCAGTTTGGGCACATTTGCCTCCATTGAAACAAGTCCCAGCTGAACACCTCCCTGCAGAGCACAGTTCACATGTCAAGGGACAAACGGAAAAAACCCTGCCCTAAACTCTTATTTACTCTGTTTTCACTGGGATTTTGATTGTGTTCTTGGACTATACATTCTGGCCTGTAGTAGGAGTTCATGAGGGTATTGAAAGAAAGCACACAGTTACACAGTGACATAAAGTATAGTGCATCATTCCCGTGCTGGACTTACGCAGTAAACAGCCATGTTCTTCACCCTGTCGTGTCCACCCTGGACAACACCGATAGACAGTATGGACATCTATGCTGTACACTTGTCTATAGACTGTGTAGTACCCTGTCCTGGGGAGAAAAGATGGTAGCATATGCTGTAGTATAGTTCATATAGACATCACATTGTGATAAATATCTATTGTAAGCAGAGCTACTCATTCATAACATCTTTTACAAGAACATTCCACACTAACATTTGAAATTCTATTTTTTTGTTATTAATGGCTGGTCCAATGCAGAGCTGCCGGGGAACAGGGCCTATGCAGGGAAGCATCATGTGTCAGGTAGGGTACATCATGGAAGGGACACCAGTCACAATCATTCACTCAAAAATACATACAAGGCAGTTTAGAATCACTAATTCAGTTCAGTTCAATTCAGTTCAATTCATTTTTATAGAGTTGTTGTCACACAGTGACTAAACAGCAAATTAGGACAACAAGTCAGATACAATAGATATAAAGTTAGGCTATAGGTGGAATTCACCTAAAACACATGGATTGTGGGAGGAACTTGGATCACGTGGAGGAAACCCATGCTAACATGGGGAGATCATGCAAATTATAGACAGAACATGGTAGAGTTGAACCCACATCAACACCTAGAGCCCAGGAGAGTCAGCATCACTATGTCTCCCACTTTTTAAACTGTTAACTGCTTCTGTGACTGCCTGAGAATTTGCTAGTAAATATTTTGTTTTCCCCTCTACTTTTAAGCTTGCTGAAGCTCAACTTTACGATAAGCTTTTTAGGGAAGCCATTTGTTGTTTTGCTGTACACAATTAAACCATACTGTGTGAAAACAGTGTCTCACCTTCTCTCATAGCCCATACACCAGCGCTGGCCAGCACAGCCCTGCTTCAAGACCCTCACCATGCGAGTAAAAGCTTGAACACATGGCTGGCGGAGGCCCACCATTGAAAGTTCCTGCTCTGCACACACATTGGGCCTGAGGGAAAGGAGAAAACCTTTCAGCAAATGCATACTACTCATAAATCCACTCGCACAAATACGTTGTGCCTGAGGACAAAGAAACTGTGTTCAAACTATAAACACAAACATACTCACAAACATATGCAAAACACACAGGACAAATACATTACAAGTATACATATGTATACATAAGTATATATGTTCCACAGGAGGGAACTTCTGCAAGGGATGTTCAGATGAGAAATGCATTCCAGATAACATAAAGCATAAAGAAATCCACTGACTCACTTGGTAAGTATGTCAGACACAGAAGTCTAATTTATTACAGGTACTGAACGTGTAACTAGTCCTGTACATAAAGCTGGGATCCTGACTGTGGTGGCACACAGCATTGAGACAGAAGGGGAAATGTGACAGAGCTCTCATGTTCACCTTTATACATGCATATCCACAAAATATAAAGATACATACAGAGTCAAACACTTGAAAAAGTCTTTAACTGCTAAAAGTTTAAAAATTCCTATTAGCATAAACATTTATGAAGCTTTTATTTTGGAACCACCATTATTGCAGCCATTCCACTTTAATCTGAATACATGTTTTTGGTGTTTGAGATTCTTCATATTTCTGATTATAATATGTTCTACATGTACAAAAAATAAAGTTTCAAATCTTCAGATGAAATTTTATAGATTATGCAATACTTCAGTAGGAATAAAATCATTTTTTCAGGGTTACCTCTTTTGACCTTTATTGCTTTAACATACTGCAGAATTAAGCAGGTAACAATAATGGATGGCCAGGTTAATTAAAAAAAAAAAAAAAAAACCTGGGGTAGAAAGTTCTGTAGTATTTGCACAGACTGTAGGGAACTTCAAAATTAAATTTAAAAAATCCACCATATCACTCAGATGTGAGCTGTTACACGAAAACAACAAACTGAAGTCCCAGGAAGAATGATGCCATAGTGGTCAAATATAAATTACACATTTCATTTCAATTTATGTTTGTAAGATAAAAATTATGAATAGTTTTTTAAGGGCACTGCTTACATTTAACTCTATCTGATATATTATTGTAAAACTTTGCAAAGTAGTATTATATTCTTAAAACTTCAAAACTCAAGACTCACTTATTATTACTCAATTTAATGTACCAGGGTCGTTTAAAACTTTTCACATGAACCACAACACACATGGCCACCTGAACACAGGAACTACACACAGTAACTGCATGTAACCTGTGGGCACATACAGCAATACAGAAGAAAGAAAATAGAATAGACTACAGAAAAAAGAAGTGATAAGTATGTTCAGAACCTACATAAATCCAAGAGTGTGTTAGTGTACATTTTTTCTTTAAAAAAAATATCAAATACCTTAACTACTGACAATTCACTGGACAAAATGATCTCTTTGAAGTGAAAGGCAAACTGTTTTACAGAAGCATTTATTCGTTAACATTCGGTTGTTTGCCTTAACATTACATCTGCTTAACTTGTTAACGAATGTTCATCTCATAATTATCATCTTAACGATCATTACAATATGAACAATGCAATAATAAATTCAACACTGTTCTTTAACATCACTCTGCTGAGCAGGTTTACTTTTAAATGACTGAAAAATAGATTTAAAATGAGGCTATACTTTCATATATTTTATTATCAATGCATGTGTAATTCAAATGTATTTCAATAAAGTTGGTTTATCATTAATGTACATAACGTGTCCAGTATTAAAATCTCCATGCACTGTATACTTGAAGTACTGTGACATAAACCAAAGTTTAAACAACTAAGAAAAGCATCTCAATGAAGTATATTTAACATCGGTGATGAAATACAGCAGCTTCCAACTGCAATTACTTACATGTCCGGCTGCAGGTCCTCGGAATACGTGACGTGCGAGGCGCTCAGCATCATGTAGAGCATGAGAAGCTCTGGTGACATTTTCATCCACGCTACTGTGAAAAGCACAAATAAACCCTATAAAAGGCCGACGTTCCAGCCAGGTATTTGTCTATAGATGCGAGACCACAGAACGAATGACATACTGCCCCAGTGGCGCCTCTCTTGGTAGCGAACGGACTGTTACGGGGTCCAAACCCAGCAAGTGCTCAACGCCACGAAACCGTTCGGTCAGTCTCTGGGCTGCCTTTCCACGCCCGACCACTGGAGGCGCCAAACTCACCCTGACATATGCTCGGTTCCGACTATACGCTGTTTCATAGATACGTCCTTCTGGATTTGTGATCATGTCTCACTTTACGCACACTTTTGGCCAGGCATGTACAGTACGTCACAACAAATAAAATGCTTTTTTGCATTTATATATTTTTTAAATATATTTTCTTTTGCTTGTGGATTACATTTCATGCCTGCACTACTGTCTGTTTTTCATGTATGTATGTGTGTTTAAGGGGGACTGTTACTATTTTAAAAGTATTTTCTCTGCCTTTTCACCCCAAGTTTCTCTGAAAGCTGGCCAAAAAAATGTGTCCAGCAAAGATGGAACGCTGAGCAGCTCTGTATGTTTTCCAGTCATTTAACTTATTTCTAAGTCTTCATCAGGAGAAGCACATCACAACATTTCTATCCTTATAATATTGGCAGTTTTAATCACAGTTACGAATATGTAGGAATAAATTATCCTCGGTTAGTTTTTTCTGTCGCACAGATTAAAATCGAAACTACCTCAATAACTTTCTTTACTGCTCTTAATTTAGAGTTGTACATTGTGAATCTGTCTTCAGCAGATACAAATTACTAAGCTAACATTTACATTTTATTATCCCATGAAGAGGGAAACATTTAGTACATGGAATGAGTTAGGCAGAATGTAAGAATGTACAGCGGCAACTAAACAGGCTCTGCTGGGGGGATCTGCCTATAGAGAGAAGTAGGAGCAGAAGCATAACAACTTGAGAGAGGTGTGGAAAGGGCTGGAGAAGATGATGTGACCGGCAGAATGGGCTGAATCGGTTCTTCAACTGATTTCATTCAAATTTGTCTCATTCAGTACCAATTGGTGACCGATTGGTGGTATTAATCACATAAGCATTTTAACTGTTATTACAATTTTGGTTTTGCTTATAGCTTTATTATCGACCCAATCAATAAGCTTTATAAGACCGATGTCCCTTGACTATTATGTAAAAACATTGGGCTGTAGCAATAAAAAATAAAAATGCTTTGCAAGGTTTCATTTTAACTTGTTTATTAACTTGTAGGTATAATAACATTAATACTAATTTAAAACGATATTCTTGTCACAAACTCCTGTTTTGTCCGATCCGATCCATAATGGTGTGCAACGCTCCCTATCTTGCTATTGGTCATTAACACTTAAGACAAGGGCTGTAAATACTGTGGAAGCGAGTTAAATGAAGGACGCCCACACACTTTCTATATTGTTTCTCTAGCAACTAGCAAGTGACTCTCATACGGCAACAAATACGTTTTATAAAAGGGTAAGCAAAGTGCAAATAACAATAGACAAACTAGGGGAAATAATCGTTAAAACTTGAAAAAATGCAAAATTCCTTACGTTTTATAGTGGCAGGAAGTACCTAGACCACCTTGAGGTTCTCAAATACGATAGATAACGAAAGCTCACATTATAAACCTTGTATTATATTATACCATGTTTTACAGACCGTGTCCACCTCTACAGAAAAAACCACCTTACTTTATTTATATTACCCATTTGCCTCCTAGAGGGCGCGCCTGGGTTGCCTGGCCCGTTACAATATTATAATAATACAATCAAAGAGCTACAATATTATCAGTTAATATATTACAGAGTTGATATAATGTAGTCTAAATTTAAAATCCAATGTAACTAATATACATTATAACTGCAACAGTCAAGCGCGTCTCCAGCGTTTTACCGCCCCCTTCGTTCAGGACGCTGTGAAACTTCCGGCCAGGAGCTGCAGTTGACATTTCCTGCTTCCGCTTTGACAGTCCGTTCTGTTTATCGGCACCGCCATGCCGTACAGTGTGTAATGTAGACACCAGCACTCGTTAACGCCTCCTGATCGTGCGCAACCGTCCCACGCCTCCAACAACGCAAAGTGTAAGTGTGTATATTTCATTTCTGACTTACACTGGTACCTTTTTTGTCAGTGTGATACGGATCGCGCAAAATAGGCCACGCTCTGTGTTCGCGTCCCCGGCGAATGTCCTTATACAGGTACATGTGTTTAAAAACGCCAGTACAGGTCAGTCATCTTTCACTTGCTCATATTTTATCAGTGCTGTTTGTCAGGAGTTTTACATTAAGTTACGCATCGGTTTGGCGCCCGACTGCATTGAATGAACTGTCGATGGTGTGAATGAAATACAGCACTCTGAGAGCAATGTTGTCCGACAAGCTTGACGAGTATTCCCAGCGTGCGCAATTAAAAAAATGATTCAGACACTTATTTAGTGGTGTTATGCCGCATGGTTGTTTTGTCTGTTTATCTGTCATGTGACTGCGTCACGCGCCGAAGCTCGTGCCCTGTCCTCATTCTTACTATTCTTATAGTCCAGTACTCTGTTGTGCTGTACTGTGCTCTGCTGTACCATACTCTGCTTTACTGCCCTGTACTGTGCTGTGCTGTGCTGTAATCGTTGCGTCGCGTTGCAGTTATGTTTCAGTTCCCAGGTTTGGATTGCCTGCTTTTCAACCTCTGGGTTCAACCGTTACGTAAAGGTGCAACTAATGCTGTGTTCACCACTGGAAAAGTCTGGTAGTTAAAACATAAAAGTGTTTGAGAAAATAAAACATTGAGGGCTGTAGGCACTGGATGACTACGAGGATGAGAGGCATCATACCATATTTTTAAAAAATCATGTACATTGGGTCTTCAACCTGTGATCACAGTTGGGGCCAGTAATCTGATTGAAACTTTTTTTTTTTTGTAAATCCAGCCATTGTGTCATAATAAATAAAAGCTTAATAAAATACACCATTTGATTTTTTTTTTTTTTTTTCCCCCATATTCTAGTTACTGTGACACGTTAAACAAAGTCTTAAGTTGCTTACAATAATTTTTTCTGTTTCACAAATGATTGGTCCTAGAGTGGGAGCCGTGTAGCCTGGGGTGTCTGGTCAGGAGTTAGTATTTATGTTGTGTTATTTCTTGCCTGTCAGCTGTATTTATAGTTAGTGGCTGGTTCCCTGAGGGAGGGAGGGGCTGTTAAGATTTTCTGTTTATATTCTCACTCTGCTTTTTAGGTTCTGATCTTTGTCCATCTCTGTCTGCTCCTGTTTCTTTCTCTTTCACTCTCCTTCTCAATGTTTTTTCTCTTTTTCTTTGTTTTGCTGGTGAGGTTACAGTGGTGCTTGAAAGTTTGTGAACCCTTCAGAATTTTCTATATTTCTGCATAAACTTGTTTTGTAAGGAGGAATGGTCTAAAATTCCTTCAAGCCAATGTGCAGGACTAATAAACAATTACCAGAAATGTTTAGTTGCAGTTATTGCTGCACAACGGGGTCGCACCAGGTACTGAAAGCAAAGGTTCACATACTTTTGCCACTCACAGATGTGTTATTGGATCATTTTCCTCAATAAGTAAATGTCCATGACTAATTTTTTTTACTCATTTGTTTTATTTGGTTCTCTTTATCTACTTTTAGGACATGTGTGAAAATCTGATGTAGTTTTAGGTCAAGTTTATGCAGAAATATAGAAAATTCTGAAGGGTTTACAAACTTTCAAGCACCACTGTATGTGTTTGAATTGTCTGACAACATGACAGACTGTATGACCAAGGTTAATATTGTTTCACAGTGAAACTGAGATTCCAGTTAGATTCTTCACTTATGATGTCATTATAATTATAGGCTGGAAAATTGAGTCTCTAATTGACTTGTGTTGGTCTTTTTTCTCTTATTTTTAATAACTTAATAGCATTTTGATGTTGTGGTTTATTTTCCTCTATATGGATGACTCAAATGATTAATTGTTTTTTGCCAGATAAAGTTTAGTATTTTATCTATGTAAAATGTATAGGAACTCTGCACACTTTTTTAGTAGGTGGACTTGGAAAATGGTATCTGTTCCCTTTTTTTTTTTTTTTTTCCTTAGGTATTTTACTAGTGCCCATTTTACTTTTGTAATGATGTTTTTATTTCTACTCTGCTTTGACCTGGTGTTAATATTCTCCACAACTTCCTGTTCAGTGGATTGAGTTCTGCTTCATACATATAAGATGGTGCTGTGTAGAAAGCAACAGTGGAGTAGCAAAAAAAGTGAGTTAGTGAAATGAATACTGTGGCTTAAATGTATTAATAAATAATGTTACACCTTAAATACTACGTGTCATTTGCAACTGAGAACAGTACAAAACTGATGACAAGGAAGAGACTGATTCATCACAATCAAAAAAGCATCAGCAATCAAAAAAACAGTCACGCACCTCTGTTTATTCACAGGGTAGTTTTTGTAAAAGTCTTGGATATAGCTAAAATGAATAAAAATGTGTTAATTTTTTTTCTTACATTTTCATTCATTTTGAGCTTCACTAGTATTAAAACTAATTTAAAATGACTGAAAATTAAAATACATCTTTTCTTCAAACTCCTGTTTAGTGTTGAATGATGGAACAGGAAGTACTTATTTAGTATTGATGACCAGGTATTGTTAGTCCAGATGCCTGCTAAATTAATTCGTTCTTAATTGAATTAAAGCACTCCTTACTTTGTTGGTTGCATTTTGCTTATCGCTAAGCACTGGATACAGTGGGATTTGCTCAGCTTGAAAATAGGAACATTTTTCTGTTTTTTTTTTTAATTATCTATCTTTGAAAACTCAACTCAGATTGGTTCATTAAACTACAACATTTTGTTGCATTTAGTATTTTACTTTGCTGGTACTTTTTCAAAGTAATTTAGACTATATGACACATTTATACAGCTGTTTATAAGTACTGGAGCATTTCAGGGTAATTATACCTCAACCCAGGGTACTATGGCAGTGGTAAAAAAAAAGAGAACATAGACCCATCAGTCTTATGTCACATGTCCATGTCTTTCACTGCTGCACCATCTGCTGGCTCAAGATATTACCTCTATATTGCCTGTTTAGTTGGGAATGATCAAAGACCCTTGGTATGCCTATTTATATGCTTATTTCTGTGTGTGAGAAGTCCTGAATTGTGTGGTAATCATCAGACTGTCTTCATTCTTTCAGCCAAATGAGCGGAGCAGCTTTCCCATCTCCTACTGCAGAAATGGCAGAGATAAACCGCATCCAATATGAAATTGAATACACAGAGGGCATCAGTCAGCGCATGCGCATACCAGAAAAACTCAAAGTGGCCCCATCAGTCTCAGGAGATCAGGAGGTGGGCTTTCAGGAAGCCCACCACAGCACTATGATGCAGGTCCCAGAGAGGATTGTTGTGGCAGGTATGCCAGCTTCCTAGGAATTTGTCTCTCTTACCATTCTAAAAACATTATTTTGTGTGTGTCCCTGACATGTCTTTGATCTTTCTCAACAGATGACGAGAGTGCTCAGTACTCCAGGCCCAGAGACCTGGACCTCATTCAGTCCACACCCTTAGAAACACTGTCTCTGAAGACGCCACCTCGAGTGCTCACACTCAATGAACGACCGCTAGACTTCTTGGAGTTAGAGCGCTCTGGGGCTCCATCTGTGCAAGTGGAAGAGGTCAGTATATCAAGGCACTTTAGCGGTGGCACAATGGTTAATGCTGCATGGCCATAACCTGAACATTCCTTGTTTTAGTCCTGGGGGGCCCTATTATAGTATCTTGTAGAGTAACTGAGTCCAAGCATGACCATGTAATAAAATCACAACTGGCTTAATGACACTTTTATAATAAAAAGGAAAAGAAGGATGTTACAACTCTACATTCCCATAATCCAACAGCTGAGGCTCGGGGATATCATATACACAACAACTGTTGCAGCCATATCCTGTAACTGTTCTTAAATATGCAATTACGACTTTCCAAAGCTTGTGTGTAGGCACATCAGCATACAGAGAGGTTTTGTTGAACTGATGTGTGAAAAGTCTAGCTGTCGTGTCTTCTCAGGCACGCTCACATGGGCGCTTGCGGCGGGAACGCTCTGCAAGTGAGAACACTGGTGTCCGTCAGAATGGTCAGCTGCCCAGGGCTGACTCTCTGTGAGTAGAATTAGTAATATATCTGTCTGTCTTATGCTGTCTTTGTCCTTCCTCTCCCCATCTGTTTGTTCCTCCATGTGTCTGCCTTTTTGTAAGTCACCAAGTTGAGGTTACCTGGTAGGATGTCAGATTCTATCTGATATTTAAGGTCTAATTATTAGATGATGAATTTGCCTGAAAAATGCTTATTGCCAGTCATTAAATTAAAGGTCTATCAAAATAGATCCTTAAGGCCAGATATAACTCATCCTTATTCAAAGCGTTGTTATTGTTAAAGGAATGTACAGCCTTCATGCATGCATTGTTGTCAAATCAGTCATTACATACTAATGCAGTTGTTTTTGAACCCCACAAAGGTTTTGAAGCTGAAAAATTAAGGTTTTCTATACTTCAGGGTAATCTATAACATTTTTCAAGAAGCTGTCTCTTAAACACTATACTGTCTGATGTGAATGTGAACACATAATTGAATATGAAAGTTAATGTACAATTAGAACATTCATTTTATATGATACCCCTTCACTCTTTGTATTTGAATTAATTGATGGCATTCTTTATATTTGAATTAATGAATTTATGCTGTCTTAGCTAAAAACAGTTAGAACTACAAAATAAACATAAAAGGGAAGTTTAGCAGGCTCAAAAAATATCAATATGTCTTGAAAAAATAAGGATACAGATGAACTAAGTCTAGTTATATGAAAGTTGCTATTTTAGTATAGGGATGAACTAAAGGTTATATGAGACATATTGAATGTTGGGGGTTGAAAGGGTTCAGGCAGGATGTAGAAACTATTCCTTCTCTTATTGTAGTGATGCCAGTTGTTGTTTACAAGTAAAATCAAAAACATACATTTGCTGAATTTTGTGACTGCACATTGTTCAGTTTCCCTGGGCTCCACTGTGCCATTTGCAGCTCACAGGGCTTAAAGTAACATTTTCTAGAACTGAGAGCAGAGAAGTGATAAGAAAAGGAATCTCAGCGCAATCTCAAAACCTGTATTAAAAATGATATACAAAGGCATTATGATTTAGTATGTCATTGTTATAAGTGTACTCCAGTGAAGTTCCCATTCTTACACTTTTGTAAACTCTTGCAGCTGTTCACACATAATTCTTACAAGAACCAGTATATTTCAAAATCTTTTAGGCCAGTGTGGAGTTCCATGACAAAGCAGTGCACATTGAATGTATGTAAGCAAGTGTATTTTAGTTATCACTTCTTTCACTGTTTTTCCATGCTTCATCATCTTATTGGTTGAGGCTGTCTCTTTTATCTCTGCTATTATTTCATGAATAAGATTGTTTTCTGTTGTGCTCATGTTTTGTTAGAGGGTTAACGGAGGATTATCTCTAGCGTGCTGCTAGTTAAGTGCAGTTGGTCTTTGTCTTCTCTCTATCTCTCTATCTCTCTATCTCTATTCCTTCTCTTTCTGTGTTTCCTGTTTGGCTTTGTTGCTACACATTGTGCAGTCCAAACCCTTCAGCCTGTCTGAGCACTTGCCCTCCACCTGCTGCCCATGATGATGGGCACAACCTTTACAGCACACGTGGCGTTCTGTCCCTAATCCAGTCCACCACACGCCGGGCCTACCAGCATGTCCTGGAGGTACTGGATGAAAACCATCGCAGGTGACAACTCTTTCCCATGTTTTCTCTGTGCCACTGGACTCCGTTTTTTTTGTACTGGTCACTTTTACGTGGAGCACAGTGCTTTAGATAATTTAGTTTGCTTTCAATGTTACTGCCCTTTTCAGTCTTTATTTTGCATCTGGGGCAGAAAATGATGAAGAGAAAAACAGCTCTTTTAACAAATTCTATATAGTTGAAAGTTTGGGTGAAATCTGCTCCAGCCAGCTTCATTTGTGTTGATTATTTAATGTTATTCGTTTTATAATTTTTTTTTTCCACAGGAATTAACACTTGATCATGGGGGGGGAGAGAGAGAGAGAGAGAGAGAGAGAGAGAGAGAGAGATATATATAGATATATATATGTGTGTGTATGTATATGTATATATATATATATATATATATATAAAAAAGTACTGATACTGTGATGTTACTTTTGTCCTATATTTCTGAGTATTGTAGGAGACTGCGTTTAAACTTTTCCATAAGTTACATGTTTAGGCTGTGCATTTAAAACAAACTGTGGTGGTTCATTCATTACATGTTATCAAACTAAAATACTGTTAAGACTAGTACATTTTCTGTTAGTTAAAAAAAATGTTTTGTTTGGCTCAAGTGTCTGAGTCATGAAGCTGCAGTTTATAAAAGTCCACCCCTGTACTTCAAATCCCTATCACTGACTGATTAGTGTTAAAGAAGATATCATAGGTGGATTCCATTCATTTTGGACTTGAAATGAAGCACATGTATGAAATCAGGTAGCATGTTCCCTTATACACCCATTCCTCAAATAATGGGGTTATTTTGTTCTGCAAAATCATCCAGTTAGGAGAATTCTTGTTTTAAGGAGCCATATTACTCTTTGAATCCATTTCTAGTTGAACTATATGGAAACTAACATTAATTAGAATACTAATATAAAGGGAAAAGAAAAACATTTTTATACATCAATATACAACAATAACACCAACATTTTATAATATATTTTAACAAAATTCAGTTTCTAGCTTGTCTTTTAATGTTATATTTTCATCCATTCATTTTGAATAACTACTTGTCCAACGCAGGACTATGGGGTTTGGCAGTCTATCCAGGAAGCACAGGACACAGTGTAGGATACAGTCTAGATGGAGACATTTTGATTGATTGACTCACAGAATTTTATGATTTACATGGGTTGAACTAACTGTGGTGCTTTTCTTTATTGGGGAAAATGCCACATTAATAACTGTGGAAGGTAGTGGCTCAGCAAAGTGTCTATTATTATAAAGGTAAACCCAGATTTACACAATTTCTCAAAATGCTGCACATATCAAAATTGCCTACGAGGATGCTATTTAACAATGTTTTAAAATGGGGAAAAATAATGTGTTCCCAGGCCATCCGAAAACCTCAAGCCAACATTCCCAAATATTACAAAAATGCTATAAAACACCTTGTAGCATGCACTGCACTATGCATGCTAGCATGCAGCACTATGTAACAGTGTTGTGTAACAGAGGGCCACACAGTTGTACAATAATTGCACAGGAACCCTGCTGCTTAGTGCAAAATTTATTAAGAAGTGAAGTGAACAGTGTAAAATAAACTGTTTAAAAAACCTTACTGTAATGAACTGGTACTGTACTCACGACTGATAAGAATAGTTGGTTGTGAGCTATGGTGGGTGACTGAACTCTTTCAGTTCTTAGAATCATTTCAAATATTTAGTTCTACTCTATGTGCTTTTCAAGTCCATGTTATTACCTTCTCTTCAATTTTTCTTACAAGCTTTTCTACCTTTTTAGCCCCATTTTACTGGATTACACTTTAGTTATGAGAAAAATAGAGACACTGCATAAATGTGTAGAAACAAAGTGAACATGAGACAGAATATTAGCAAAGTTGTGTCCCTTACAATTTGCAATACTAAATCGTAAGGCAGTATATGGAAGGAAGAGGCTTCTCACACAGCCTAAAAACTTTTGAAGATTTTTTTTTTAAATTTATTGCAGACTGATTTCTGGCACTATATTATGGCCCTGCAGTATTGCAGGATGTCTGTTGTGGAACCTGGGAGCTGGAATTAAAAATCTATGCATTATAGCGATATTACATATATTTGGGCTACATAGACTGGGGTTTACCTGTATTCTTCTTTTTGTCCTGAAAAAATATTATATTTTATGTTGAAACCTGTTGCTTTTACCACTGCATGCTTCCTTTTCCTCTTTGCTACTGAGGACACAACAAAGATGGCTGTATGGATGGGACCAATTCATCACTTAAACTTGTTAGTATCTAGCCACTTTCAGTTTGCACTTAAATTGTAGTAATAAACACATACCTCTGTTTTTTTCCCAGGGTTACTTCTGTTAATGAATGTATAGCTATAAAAAATACACTGAATGAAATTGGTCCTCAACAGCTTCGTAAAGCTGCTCGACTTACAACTATTACCATTCTTTCTACTCTGACCATATTTTTCTGCCAACTAATGATGGACAATGGGAATGCAGAACAGTGGAGAAAATGCAGTTAAACATAAATTGGAAAATGTTAGCATCTTCATAGTTTTATAATTTGATTGATTGTCACATGAGGTTCCAGCATATTGCAAACACACTTACTAGAGGAAACACACAGAAACAAAGTCTCTTAAATTTTTTCACATGCTGCACTTTGCTGTTTTTTGTTTTTTTGAAGCTACCATTATAGCAGTTTTCCCAACAGCCTGAAAGGTGTGCAGCAGTTATTCTGCCCATTCAGAGACTTTAAAATTACTTTTTTAAAATTCTTAACATATTTCCTCATTGAGCTGATTTATAACAGTGTGTAAAGAACATCTAAATCTATGTACATCTATGTTGCCTTCTGCCTGAATTGTTCCTTTGCTATCAATAGCAATGACACTACACCAAGCTGCTGTTCTTGTATCAACATTTCATCTATCTGTTCAGAAGGAGTATGACCATGTAACAGGCAAAAATACCATTATGCAAAATAATATACCTGCTGAATTATAGAAATAAAAAATAATTTGAAGGGCTGGCAGTTTTTTATTGTATGAGACCCCATTATATGAGGGCTGAGTGTAGTCTGTCTGTGTTTTCTGTTTGATGTCATCTGTATGTACCCCTTGCCATCGTGTTTAGACTTGCATGAGTCTGTGTGCAAGGTGAACGTTCTTTGTATGCTCTGCTTCTACTTTTTCCCTCTTTCCCGGCTTTGTCTCTCCAATCCTCTTCAGCAAGCCTGTTCTACGTGGTGGCTCTGCCTCCGCAAATGCCCAGCATGACTCCAGGTAAATATACCTGTTCTGGGTGTATCATCATACCTTTCCCCCTTCTTTTCTTTTTCATCCTTTTTATTATTCTCTTTGTCAAAATGGTTGTGTTTAGCTGGGTGATACTGTGTCTGGACTGAGATGTATGACTTTATTGATTTGTTCATTTTGTTTTATTTAGGTTTAGCCTGTCCACTTTGGACACCACTCTAGAGGGAGCACCTGATGACATGGCCCTGGTAGATGCAGCAACGTTACGGCGACAGGTAGTCCATTAGCTTCAAACCATTGTTTTTAGTTTATTTATCAGACAGTGCAGTGCAGTGTTTGTGGTTTCCTCCATTTGGTTCATAATTGATTATTGGTGAATAATACTGAACAATCACCTTTTTGCGTTAACATGACATTGCAGTTTTTTTGGGGGGGGTGCAAATTCACTAATTTTGTACTGCAATAATGAGAAAAAAATTCCACAAGATCCTGGTGAGACTGAAGTGCATCATGCAGGTATAGGTGTGTACTCTAATTAATGGGCTTATGGATTAATTTACATTGCAGATCCTAAAATTGAATCGGCGGCTGCAACTCCTGGAGGAGGAAAACAAAGAGCGTGCAAAGCGCGAGATGATTATGTACTCCATCACTGTTGCCTTCTGGCTCATCAGCAGCTGGATCTGGTTCCGTCGCTAAGAGCTGAGCTTCTCCTCCAGCTTTTCATTCAGATGCAGGCAGACTGTGGCCAAAACTTCCGCACTCAGGCCCAGCAGTGTGGCTGGCTGCTGCCAAAATAGATCTGGGCAAAAGATCATTATTTGTTTATGCATACCTGTAAATCACCTCTCTGGATATTGTTGAATATTATTGTATTTTTATTTCAGGAACGTGTTAGTACAAAGCATGTGTGCTCTAGATGTAAATATTATGATTTTTTTCTTTTTTCCAAGTTTAAATGCAAGCTTGACTCTCCACAGTGTTTCTCCAGATAACAAATAAAAAAATAAGAACGTAAAATAAAACCAGTCAATGTATTCATATGCATATTCACATAAGGTATGATAGTGTTCTTCAAGGACTTCAGTGCTTTAAGTAAACATTTAGTACAATTATAGATGTAATGCTCTTGCTGCAAATAGTCATCACCTGTTATTTAAATGGAATGTCAGAATCACAACATGCAAAACTAATTTATACAAAATCAATAATATCTTCCATTCCGTTCTGTTTCATTCCTTCACTATTTCCTAAGTTTCTGTGTGTCTATTTACCTGAAGTTAATTTTGGACCGAGGTATTAAAAAATGGGAAGACCAACTGTGCACATTTTAGTAAAATAAACTGCAGCAAAAGTTATTTTGCGTAATGTCTTGCACTTGTTTTAAACTGTAATACTTTTGAAAAAGAGCAAAAATTCATTAATATAAATAAACGTTATAACAAGCCACTCGTTGAGGGAAATGTGCTGTTTGGCTTGTTCAACTGTTGCAAGGAAGAAAACAAACTTTACTTAATTTAATTTTATTAACCAAATTTCATATCCATAAAGGCAAATTTCCTGATAAGAATCCGGACTTCGCTAAACCGAACAGTAAATCGTTACTATCCAAGACTCGTCTGATAAAACTTACAAATTGTCATTCAAATATCATTCAATATCTTCATTTAGATCTGTAACAGTATTCCCTGGCATTTATATACTTTTATATTTTTTGTACATAAATACATAAATTGCTTGTTTTGTTCTGTATTTTGCATTAAAAATAAAATTAAAAAAATAATTTTAAAAAACTGCAGCGCAGACCGGATGTTTTACCGGATATCGTACCGGATGTCAGAAGTCCTTACGGCTGTGGACTCAACTCGGAACTACAGATGTGTAAGCCGCGGGGTTGTACGGACGAGTTAAAGAGTAGCGCACGAGTGCAACCATGGCGTCCATTTATTTTCTACAGCGGGGTGCTAATGCGCTTGGAATCACAGCTCAGCGCCTTTGCAGGAGCGTCCTTTTCACGCAGAGCAGAGAGAAGAAGCGATGGATGAGGGCCTACATATCTCTCATGGAGCGGAAGAAGAGAATAGAGGGGCCACCGCCGCCGACGCCGCGGTAAGAGTTCTCGCTACACGCTGCGCTCGTGTGGCGCTCATTCTGCATGGGGTGGTGGATGGATGACTGGTGTGAAACATGTAATGTGTAGCAAAGACAGGGCGCTCCGCCCTTATGCAATCAATTGCCCCCCATATTAATAACTTATTTAAATGTCGTAGCGTTGCTGGAACCTTCATTTTGTGTCATATTTTCGTATAGGTGACTGACAAGGTCAAGGTGTTCTATGAGCTTTCCTTCATTCTGTATGGGAACGTTTCTATCATTTGTAAGTCAGAAGCTACAGATCTAGTTTTCGTTTGATATTATCGTTCGTAGCCAATTGAACGTCCTCATTATATTGTACAATATTTGACTTGGCCACCAGTAAAATTACTCTAAAGGGGTTTTATAATCTAACTTTTCCTTCTGTAAGACTCCAATTTTTAGCCTTAAGTTATTGGTTGTATCATCTTACACGTCATTGCTGCGTTACTGCACTGATGGGCTACCACTTTTAGACCCTAATGGCTCGGATTGTGTGCCACTCAATAGAGTGAAGTACAGCTAAGCTCTTAAATGTGACTAATAGGGGCTGAGCATTGCTATTTCGCCCTGGTTTGTCGCCTAATGTGCTTACGAGTAGGAACCACAAACCCCAAAATATGTAATGGATTTTTAAACATTTAAGAGTTTTTACACTGGACAAAAAATGTTTCATTTTTTTAGGGTGTGTATGTATCTGAAAAATTGCTGTAGAAAACAAAGTACTGTAAGGTACTTTTCATGTGGAAAAAATAGGTGTAGCAACATATCTGTGAGGAAGTGGTTTACATTCGTTCACTTAGCATGCTTTTCTCTAAAGTGTTGAACAACTCTGAGAATACGAGTGCCTTTTACAAAACATACAGTGACACATGGTCAAAAATAAAAAGTGAAATATTTGTGAAATAATGTACAGTGGAGTGTTGATTTACATGGGGATTGGGGTGAATCACAAAGTGTTTAAGGCTGGACATTGTGTTGAACAGTGCACCAGGTTGCTAGTTTATTAGATACACCCCACACCTTCACACCAGTTGTACATTCCAGCAAGTCATACATCTTCTGTCTGTGATGTGTGTTACAAATTAGGTAGACCAGTGTTTCTAGTAGCAATTTTCCCCACAGTTAAAAAACCAGGCCCCCCTGTATAAATTTAAAAATACTTTAAATGAAAGATGCGACTGTTCTGTGTAGAGGGGTGTTGTACAGCTGGGCCCTGAGTAAATTAGCTGGTGTAGTGAAAGTAGTGAACTGACCTCCTCCATGCACTATTTGCACATATACTCAGTGTTTAGAGTTGTTTCTTTTGCCACAGGTCTCAACAGCCGAACTGGGATTATCAAGCTGAAATACAAGCATTCAGCAGCAGGCTTCAGGAAGATTTCGCCTTAGAAGTACTTAAGACTGCACTGGTGAACCCATGTTATGTTAAATCAGAGGAGGATCGCAGGCATCTTTTGGAGGTGGACAAGGAGGCAGCAGCCCTCAGCTTGAATGACAACACACAGCTCCGCATGCAGGGACTGGACTTTGCTTTGGGTTTCCTGACTGACTGGTGCCAAGGCAGCTTCCCAAACTTGCCAAAGCAGGGTGTGGCTGCGGTGGTGACCCATCTCAGCAGCCACACGGTTGTGTGCCATGTGGCACGGAATCTCGCTGTTGAGGAGCTGACACTGAGTGCTCAGTACCCAGTGCCTGACAGTGTCCTGCATGACACATTCTTTGCTGTGGTTGGAGCACTTTGCGAGAGCAGCGGACCACAAAAGGCAGGAATTTTTCTCAGAGTAAGTAACTTAATTCTATATTTTTGTTAATACTTTGCTATTGTGCAGTTGTGTGTGTGAGAGAGAGAGAGAGAGAATGTGTTTTTGGTAGCACACATCTGTCTGTTGTGGAAGGCTGTGTTCCTTTTTTTTCCCCTAACAGACTCTTACATATATTTGTTGCCAGGATTTCCTGATTACACAGCTTATTGGAAAGGATCTGTTTGAACTTTGGCGAGTGACAAATCCAATGGGGCTCCTGGTAGAAGAAATGACCCAAAGAAAGTTGCCACTTCCAGAACCTCGCATCACTAGGTCAGCTGGCACCAGCACTATGCTCCCCCTCCACTTCGTAGGACTATACAGGTAACCTTTAGTTTTCTACTTGCTACACCATACTGTGTTTGTAGTGTGGTATGTTTATGTGTACTGCATACTTTAATCCTGTTACATTGTTTTTGTGTTTCAGTGATAAAAAGCTCATTGGTGAGGGTCCAGGTGACACTGTTCTGGCTGCAGAGGAGGAAGCTGCCCGTGTGGCACTGAGGAAGTTGTATGGATACACTGAAAACCGAAGGCCTTGGGACTTCTCAACCCCCAGTGAGCAGCCTCCTGCTGCTGCTGCCATTCACTCCAGCCATGGCCCCTAGAAGTGTACTGCCCAAACTGCTGTTCCATCTGCAGAGGCAGAGGCCACATATTTGAACTGGGAAAGGAGTCACATAAACTGTGTGAACTGAAAAGGGGAGTAATGTAAATAATCAAATCTGCTTTGCAGGGTGGGTGGATAAATGAAGTTTTCCATCATTTTGTGTCTGAAAATAGAACATTAAATTGATAATGAACAAAAAATATTAAACATTTAAAAATGGTAATCTTTGTCCATTGCAATGAATCGAACCAGAGGCATTGGATCGTAGCTATGTAACATTGGGATATCAGGAATCTTGTTGCTGTTTAGAGTTTTGTTTGTTAGTCAGTCGGTGCTGGTGTCACACTTACATTTCACATTATCCACTTAGTTTTGCTGTTTTCAACACTCACACTCAAATTTGTCGCTAGCTGCAACCATCCTTTATTTTAAGAGGTTAATTTGAATTCATGAAATCAATCCTTTAGGTGAGGGATGGGTGAAAAAATTATTCCTGTTTTTATGGGTTTGACTTACTATGGTTTTTTGCAAAGAAAAAAATGGTTACTGGACAAAAAATCAGTCAGCATTCTGATTTAATCCCAAAGGTGATGAGGTTCAGGTCTGGGCACTGTGCAGGCCAGTCAAGTTCTTCCACAGCAACTTGGTAAACCTTTTTTATGGACCTCATTTTGTGTACACGGGCATTGTCATGCTGAAACAGTAAAGGATCCTTTCTCCCCAAACTGTTGCCACAAAGTTGGAAGCACGCAATTCCCTACAATGTCACTGTATGCTGTAGAATTAAGATTTCTCTTACCGTTATTCCTCGGATCAAAATTCTTCCACCACCAAACTTTAAAGTTGGCATTATGCATGCAGGTAGGTAGCATCTCCTGGTGTCTGCCAAGCCTATTTTCATCCATCAGACAGATGGTGACGCTTGATTCATCACTCCAGAGAACCAGTTTCCACTGCTCCAAAGCCCAATGGCGGCATGCTTTACACAACTCCAGCCAACACTTGGTGTTGTGCAATGATGATCTTAGTCATGTGGTCTTGTGTGCAGCTACTTGGCCATAGAACCCATTTCCTGAAGCTCACAATGAAGAGTTCTTTTACTGACGTTATTCCGGAGGTATTTTGGAACTCGGTAGAGGATTGCAACAGGAGACAGATGATTTTTACTCGCAACAAAGTTCAGCACTGGATGGATTTTGTTCTGTGAGCTTGTGTGGCTGAGCTTCTGTTGCTCCTAGACATTTCCACTTCACAATAACAGAACTAATGGCTGACTGGGGAAGGTGTAGCAGAGCAGAGGTTTGACAAACTGATTTGTTTCGAAAGGTGGCATCCTATGACAGTCTAAGTCACTGAGCACTGAATCACTGACCAATTCAGAAAATTGATTTACTTCATATTTCTCATATCCAGAGACTTGATGTATGCCCACTAGTGTTACTGCTACAAAGTACAGTTTTTAGTTAACATTTTATCATAAAAATCATTTTGAAAAATCAGTTGACAAAAATGTATTAAAGTCCAGATGAAGCCTCAGACATACAGGGCTTATTAGGAAGAGAACAGTGTAGGTTTGGAAGGAGACTAATGTTTTTAGTGTCTGGGGTGAAATGAAGAGTAGCCTCCCTGCACGGACACCATCTGTCTGCAGTGCAGATGAGACGATGAACTTGGAACAGAGTCAGCAACACACTCCGCTCTCAAACGGAGACAGATGCATCAGGACACACATGGTTCTCATTAACTGGGTGTATTACTGTCATTTAGTTGATGGAGAGAGTAATGTTACACAAACAGTGCTATTCTTTACATTTAATTTTCTAAAATACAGTAACTTAAATAATTCTTGACCTGCAAAACATCCTCCAAATAGACAGAGGAAATAATGAACTCTGGATTTTTTTTTCTTTTCTGGGCAAAGGTTGGAAATAGAAAAAATCAAAATACAGTATTGACAAACTCCAGTCAAATCAATTTTTTTTGAATTCCTTGATCATCTGCACGAAGAAGTGTACAAAGTCCTCCATTTCCCAACAGTACTGCTTATCCTCTAGAGTAAACATGCAGTGATTTATAGACCTTGGCCAATTACCTTATTCAACGAGCTAATTATAAAACATCATGCCAAGTTTTACTGATAACATTGCAGAACATAAAAGGTCTAAAAGTTTAGCTAGGTACTTTGGGAAATGGCTGACACTTAACATGTTACATTAAGTAAGAACACTGGGTTCTCATGTTATAAACAGTTGAGGTAGGAAGACACAAAGAGTTTATTTTTCCAAAATTTGTTGCAGAAGATTTTTTGCCTTTTTATTTTTCAAAAATGTGAGTGCAAAGTGCATTTCTGTACCATGACATTAGTTTGCAGAGTAGGATAGTGACACTGCACAGTGTTTACAGCTGTGTTGAACACTGGATGTTTGTGAAATAAATTATTCAATCATTTTTCATTTAATAGGAGTCCATGGAGACAATATTTTTATTGTTTTTTAAATTTATTTTGGTAAATGGTAAAAGTTAGTATATTTTAACACAACTTTATCTGACACGTCTACAAAACCTACCCAGCAAATACATAGTTATGTCTCTTTTTAAAAGTTCTATTGATGATGTAAATGGGGCAGTACAGTGGTGCAGCATGGAGTGGTGTTGCCTCACTTGCAGTTGGGCTTTTCGAGTTTTGGAGATGATGTTCTTTTTTAATGTTTCAGAGGAATAATAATAATAATAATAATAATGATAATAATAATAAACCCTGCATGGAATATGGAATGAACAGCTGATTAAAATGGAATGAATAGATAATGTAGTTTAGTAAGTTTGTTTAAGTTTTGCAAAGGCTAATCGACGTAAAAATTGAGGGAGGTCTGTTTTATTTATGCTGTCATGTTTGCGAATGAGTCCAGTACGACTTCCGGTCGAAAACTGCGGTCAGGGACCGAGGCCTCGGTGTACTGCAGTGTAGCGGGGAGCGTGTGTTTTGCACGACGCCGCTAGGTGGTGCTGTTCGGCGCCTAAGCACTGCAGACACGAGCTCCGTCGCCGGTCCTTCTTCTTGCCTGCCGAGATACGACACGTTGTTCGTGGAAACCGGAGAGTGCTGTCAGTTCCGGTTAGGCTTACTTCTCATCCAGCTGCCCCACTCTGCTCCGTCTCTTCCTCCGTCCCTCCTCGGCGTCCGGAGTGCGTCGTTCGGAGCTGCTGGGTTTTTCCGTTCCGTCCCATCCCCGGTGGTTGTTCGGCTCTCCCCACACAGTCCCGGCCATGGCGGCGAGTGCTAAGAGAAAACAGGAGGAGAAGCACCTGAAGATGCTGCGGGAAATGACGAGCCTGCCGCCCAACAGAAAGTGCTTCGACTGCGATCAGCGCGGCCCGACCTACGCCAACATGACGGTGGGCTCCTTCGTGTGCACCTCCTGCTCGGGGATTCTGTAAGTATGGCCATGGCTCGCGGCCGCTTCACTGCGCTGCTCTCACATCAGCTCGTGTCCTGCTCCCGTGCCGCGGCGCGCGCTCCTCGGCTCCGCGCCGTTATTGTCCGCAGTTCTCCGCAGGGTAGGGCGGGGAGGTGTGCGTGTGGGGGTGGGGTGTGGTTTGGTTTGGGGTTCGCTACCTGCCTTCCGCGGCTCCCTCATTTTTACGTTGTTGCCGCGAGCCGCGTCTCCGCTCACTGTGCGGCCGCGCGCCGCCGTCTAACGGGTCCTTGCGGACTCCGTTCACCAGGATTTAGCCACTTAGCTAGTTAGCTAGCTAGCTAGCTGCTTCCGGAATAACGCTTATTTCGCCATCGTCACCAGCTAGCTAATGGATAGTGAAATTTGTTTTTTAATGTCACTTCAGTTTTATATGCTGAAGTTACTCATGTAGGAGCAGCGTTAGCAGACAGCTCGGAGCAGGGCTACGCCCGCGGGAAAAAAATGGCCAAACACGTAGCTTTTCTGGAATGGCCTGTTAACAGATTAACAATTAAAATGAATTTACCGAACACATTGGTGAATGTTTACATTTATGAATGTAAGCCTGTATGTATGAATGTTTTTCCCAAAGGGATCGATGATGATATACTACCCATTTTTATAACAGGGTAATTTTACTGTGTTAATTCTGGGTAACAATTCGAAGCTGGTTCCCTCAAATGCAAGGCAGCGATGGCCTTAACCCCTACGCCCCCTGCTGCTGCCTGTTTGGGGAGTCATTTCCCACACAGTGTTGGATGGAGAGAGCACTGAGGTTAATGGGCCTTTTAGTGAAAAAATGATAGTTGAATGTCAATAATCCAAATGTTTAGTCTGCAGAAGATGAGCACCAGAGGCTTCTGTCGCATGTATAGACAGTGAGCTGTGTGAGGGGATGGTGCTGGACCGGTGATGGGTCCCTACTCTGTAATCCTACATCTCTGTCCAGGGAGGGATTTGGGATTTGGGATTAATTCTGTTTTTGTGTGAAGGAGCTGAGATTGAGGATGGCGGCGGCGACACAGCACAGCCGGACTGGACCGACACCTCGATACATTCTAGTTGCATACTTTTGACTCTCTTTCCATGTTTCTACCATACAGTTGAGGTAGCAGTCATTTCTAATTTGAACTGTGAGGTAATTTTCTTGACAAAAATATATAAACTTTATGATATATGAAAAAGACATGACATAAAATTTTGCTTGATATGTTATCCATCCATTTAAATAAGCCACTTATCAAAGTGAAGGTAGTGATGAACTGTAGCCAATCCTAGGAGGCAAAGGGCATGAGGTAGGTACACTGTGGGATGTCAAGCCGTAGCGGTGAGGTGATATCAATTAGTCATGCATTTTTAGCCCTTTATACTTATGCAGATAACTCTTGTGGACACTTTGCCTTCCAAAAGATGTCAGTGCTGGTGTGCTGCTGCAAAATTTGCAGTGTTTGAGCCCACACCACTTGAGTTTATATAGTCTGCGTGACTGAGGAATTATCAGTTGCTGTCTGTATGGAGTAACTCGCCCCTTTATCTTGCTGAGCCGTTGGTTTCAGTGCACCACCCTAAATGGCATTTCTCTCCTCCCAGGCGATGTTGGCCACGTAGCCATGGTGCGACATACGCTGTGCTGAATTGTGACTGCAGCTTGTGCTTCCTCAGGGGATGGGGAAGTAGCACTGGATCAAGACAGAAAGAATTGCAGTTTTTGTCCTCAGCCGTCAGCACTTTAAATACGATGGATGTTTCATTGCAGGCAAGCAGACCTAATCCGTGGCCTTCTGTGTTTTCATCATTAGAAGGCACCTGAAAGTCTCTGTTACTAAGATTAATTTTTGATTAATGAAGGGCATTCCTTCATCTGTCTTGTGCTGCTTTTCTTGCCATGTTGTGCCTTGTTGTCAAAGAAGCAGTAAAACATTACCAGTATGGATTGTTGAGTTGGTCACACTGGAGCAGCTTTCCTGCACTAACCCTATTACTGTGTCTACTTAGAAGAAAAATAGGTGCTGTGCTTTTAGTGTAGTGCTTGTCATTTTTGAGTTCTAGTTTCTTAGGAGATAGAAATTACTGGCCTTCTCCTTGTCACTTTTTAAAGCCACATTGGGATTTTGCATTGAATTTCCCTGAGGTGTAGATGTATTAAAGTTTGCAGCAAAGAATAATACAGTTCTTTTAAAAGCTCTGGTAGGGCAGGGCTTTGTGTGCTGTGGAAATGGGAACACTGCTTCAGTCTGGGCAAATGTGACATTGTGGGAGTTCACACTCGCTATTAAGGCCTAATGTGGACATGTTCAGGTCACACTTCAGGTTCACAGCGTGGTTCCTTACTTATGTCAGTTATTCTGTCAAACAACTTTCCTGTGAGCCTGTTCACAGTAGAATTGTCAATGGGGGCCACTAGCAGTGAACTTTTAGCATGGTGCTTATATAGGACACACCTACAGGATGAGATTACAAGTTTAAGAGACCCACTGTGTTTAATGTTTTTGTAATATGTTTGTTTGAGGAGCATCTAGTCTAAACCAAAACAAAAAATTTAATTCTGGACGTATAATCATCTCATATTATATAGAGGACCTATGAAATGTTTTGTTAAATATTTTTGAATGTTGACTGTTCAGAATTTTTGTAATTTTTATTAACAGTTGCATCCTTTCTGTTTTGTGATAGACACTATTTTGTGTTTGTGATAATAGTATTTTGGTAATTTGCAAATTTTAATTTAAAATAATAATGTAGCACTATCCATTCATCTATTATTAATGACTACTCGTCTTCATGCAGGGTTGCAGTGCCCAGGGAGCGTACACCCTTACACCCTGGATGGGACACCAGTGAATTGCAGGACACACACATAGTGAGAGCAATTTACAGTCACCAGTTCACTTGAAACGTGGCTTTGGGCTGTGGGTTGAATCTGGAGCACTCGGGGGGGGAACCTACATAAACAATGGAAGAAAATGCTTTCTTCAGGTAGTCTGAACTGGATTTAGAACCACATTTTAAACTTAGCTTAGGAGCTGTTAGGCACCGCTTCATATTAACATGCTAGAATTTTGGCTTTTCCATGTATAATTTGTCATTCTACGCTAATGGACCTTGTCAAATGATCAGGCCTGCAGTAATGCACTGAGCACAGTTTCCCCTGTGACCTTTGAACATGAACAAATCTTTAGCAGAAATGAAACTATTCCACTTTATAGAATATTAATATATTGGAATCTCACCTTTATGGTTGTGGCATTATTTGCACTCATTTTTTTATCACCAGTTTTATTCCTTGGATGCTTGTTAATTGCTAGAAATTTAAGTTACTATGCAGTTCAGTGATACCAGCTATGCCTATTACAATTCTGTCATATGCAAGCATTTAAGTCTTGTTTTTGCTGCTGTTCATGTGAACTGTTGGACAAACCTAGTATAGGTTGTAAATGGTAAAGTTGAGTGGGTGTGGGTATTGGTGAATGGGTGGGTGCCTTCAGAGAGAGGACGCCATTCTCCATGTCCCTAGGCTTTGTGGGGGGGGGGGGGTATGCTCTATGCTCCATGCTCCCTGAGATCGCACGTGGGTCCAAACCGCCAGATAAAGGCAACCTCCTTTCGGACCTTAATATTAGGTCACAACCTACGTGTTCTTTATGGTCCGTTTCCTGATCCTTCACACATATTGATGCCCCCCCATTGGTCATCTCTCCATTTTAGGTGTTAATTTTGTGCAGAACTATATCAACTTTTGTTTTGTGGAAAAGAATTTCTAGAATGGTTTGAGTAGCTTATGAAATAGGAGGGCTAATTCAGGGAAGTATAACCCTTTTTTGCCTGCTTATGGATTGTGGCAATTTGACCTTGTGTGATGGTACTTGTCAGAGGTTTTGAAGAGCATCTTCAGCTGTGAAAGGCTGCACACAGGCTTTCTTTTTACTGGTAGTTATCCATCAGTTACCTTGGGTCATATTTCAGTGGAATCTTGGTTGTGGATTTTGTGTAGGAGAATTTGAAGTTTTCAATACTTCGCTTCAGTGCTAAGAGCTGATCATTGATGTAGAGTTATAATCCATCTGTTTGGGACCTGGGTTAGCCCAGTTCTTGAGCTGGTCAGTGTAAAATTAATACATCTTATTGATTATTTTTAATAGCACTTCAGATATCAGTGAAAATTAGACAGATGGCTTCATGAATAATATATTCCTTCTCATTCTCAGAGGAATTTGTTTTTGAAGCCATTTTAGCCTACTCTGGTTTAGCCTTGTATTTTTCCTGATCTCTGTCATCCATATATCAATTCATAATACTGTATATAGCTGTCTTTTCAGCAGAATTGTCAAAGTAATTACATTTTATTCTCAATCACAACTGATCATTAATTTTCTTATTTAGAATCACTATCTGTGAGACCCATTTAGTACTGATGGAAACTATCCATTTCATTTTCATTGTTAAGAGGCAGCACAGTGCCTCAGTCATAACAAATGCAACCTTTTAAGATTTTTGCAATTTAGCATCATTTAAAACTGCATCATTAACATTTTCATGAATTTTCTAATGAAGCTATTTGTCAAACTTTCGCACCCCATATGTAGACCTTAAGCTCCACGAGTAATCAGTTGGTATTTGAATTGAAATGAATTTCCCAGTCATTTGTTTTAGGCCTTTTGGTTTAGAGTTTAGTTCAAGTCCCTTTTGTGCCTCACTGGCTATTTGTGGTGCTCAGCTCCCAGGAACAAACTAGCCACTGCTGCCTTTGGGGGCTGAGAAGCAGAAAGAATGATCAGTGTGTAATGTTGCTATATGAGGCCTGCAGCATATAGACTAAAATGAAGGTTGTGTTTCATAATATACATGCTGAAGGTGTTTACCTGTGTACACCACACCACAGGTGGTATAGGTAACATACTTCCAGGGTGAGAGTGTTTTTTATTGTTACTGTAACGTGCAGTCACATTTCTGCTCCTAGTTCAGAATCATTCCTATTTTTGGTCACATGCAGCAGTCAGTTTAAACCCTTGACAACTGGTAAATTGTGATTTAAAATGTTAGTTCTTGCTTGCTGTGTTGACATGAGCATTTACACCTATGGAAACCCTGATGTCATCACCTTAGTTTGTCCCCATTAGCATACAAAGGATTAGTGAATTTTTATGGACCAAATTTGATTGACTCTTGAGGTAGAGTTGTAGTTATGTTAGGTTTTGTTCCTTTGCTGTCTTCTTGTAACCATGTACTCTTGCAACTTGTTTCAAAGACAGTCATTGTTGTCAGTCACTGAACAACTGAGAGGTTACTGTTGGATACACAAAAGATGTGTTTGGGTAGAACTGGTTAGTCATCATTACTTTGTGTTCTATTACAGACTACAGTGCCAGGTAGAAAATATGTGAGTGTCTACATAGGCAGTGTAGGGTCACTCTTAGTTTTGGTTGTGGGAGTGCACTGATATTCACTATGATTGCATCGCTGTCTTTTGCCTTTCAGCAGAAATCACCGGGATTACTTAGTAATCTGTACTGTGGAGGAGGTGATGCTAAGCACCTTTAACATTGGGTTTTTTGAAGCATATAGTGTTTCACTCAGCCCGAACTTTCCCCATGCAGGGGTGATGAACAGTCTCTGACCCTTATCCCCCCTTCAATGAAGGATATGTGGATATTAGGGTTATGAACGCTGACCCTTGTGTGTCTTGACCCTGTAAGCTAAGTTTCACTTTCATTCTGTTCTATGTCCAGAAATGGTTGTGCTTGAAGGCACTATGTTTCCCTGGGGTTTCCTGGCAGTTATTGAAGGCTCTTGGCCTGTTTCCAGATGTTCTGGTGCTGTGGGCTGAACAGTGCCTAAGCCCTGGTTCTTGCAACTGCAGGAGAGTGGGTTGGTATTTCTAGAATAAACAAATTTATTGCAGTGATGGGAGACAAGTACAAAACTCTCCCAAGATGACAGTTTCTACTACTTGTGGTAAAGGTTTCTCCTTACTCAATTTGCAGTGAACACAGAGGGAAGTTATATAAGCAGTGAATTTGAGTTCCCAACAGCACTTAGCTGGTGGTTGAAGGGTTGCAGACATGTTTACCTTTGCTGTGTTAGTGAGTATGTGGGGGTCCAAACAGACCAGTGTTCGTCAAGTCTGAAAGTGTACAAAGAGCTATAGTGGCTATCCTCAGACTAGTTTAATCCATCTTCTCCAAATCAAAAGCCCTTTGCTTTAGGCCTGAATCAATTTAGTGGTCCAGTGGGACCTGATTTTTTTTTTTTTTTTTTTTTTACATTCTTTTGTTTTCACTTCCTTCTAGGGATGGGCCTGGTCTGCAGGTACCCGATACCTTTATTGCCACATATCCACTTCTTTGGCACACGCTTGGACAGCTCAAGGGTACATCATAAGGAAGTCTTTGCATATCTCATCTTGTTTTTCAATACTAGCCCTGGCAAAGGGTTGTCAGGCTTGCTGCAAACAGACACGACTTCCACAGTTGTGTTGACCCACACACCCTTTGAGAAAACAAGAATCAGGACATGATGTCAGCAGCAAGTTTCATAATGCACAGCTATTTGGAAATGTTCTCTTCAGTCTACCATGTCAGTCACCACGAGTTGGTACACCAAGTGTACTGGTGAAACATACACACTTGGGCCTCATGTTGTGAACGTTCATGTTATGTTATGAATCTTTGAAGACAAAGTTCCAGATTTGGTTATTTTCATTTGTATTTCCTTCACTTATACTCTGAAATGTGTTGCTTAAAAGTGAACTGTTTCCTGGCCTAGTTGTTAGATGACAGTAAAATACTTTGAGACAGTATAGGAGCATGGGACCACTTTCATTGAGCTCCCTTGAGTGTTCACAGCTTCACAGGTCGCATCTGGTGTACCTCACTGGTTTTGATCAATGACAACATGATGAAGATTGCTCATTTATAGGATGTCAGTCAGCATTAAATAGTTTTGTGAAAACATTTTATTGTCAGTCATTTCAAATTAGTTTTGAACGTAGTTTGAATAGTAATAGTTGTAAAATAAAAATGAAAGTTTTTTTTTATTTGTTATAGCTTTGTCTAAGACTTTTAGAAAACCTTATCTTGTATTAAACATTTCATTATCTAGGTAATGAAGAAAGTGAAACTGGTCTAATGCTTAAGGGGCTTAAGGGATCAACCTTTGGGATTGATTAGGAGATGGTAGAAATTAGATTTTTAAAACTATTTTCTGTATTTAAAAAAAAAAAACTTCATAAGTCACAGGGCATCCATGTTACAAAAATTTTATTGTCAGCAGTAAAAGTGGAAAAACTGCTTTTTATTAGACATGTTACAAATTGATTTGTAGTTCTGTTTGTAACTTGGGAAACTAGTGTAAGCACTGTATGCATGTAGTATATTATACAGGTGATATACAGAATATGTGTGTTTGTGCCATGTATTGTATGTGATGGGAATTCTAAGGCCATCTTTTAGACCTACTTGCTGAGCATACACAGGACTTCATTGTAAATAGTTTAAATAATTTAGTTGTGAGCTCTCATCTTTCATGTAAAGTGAGAATGTGTTTCAGGGAAAGAAGGAGAAATCTTTTATTTATATGCCACATTTCTGCAGTCATTTTTCAAAGTTGTGATGAGGGGGTCATTGGTATTTTGTTGTCAGTGCATTTAGATGACAGCCCCCCCCCCCCCCCAGCAGGAATCTCCCACAGCAGTAGACACACACTTTGGTCTGCCGAAATGCTCAAGTAACACAGTGCAGTATTTTTCTCCATTGAAATACAGTAGTGCATGACTAAATGCGCATAGAAACACTTATGAGTTGCTTCAGTGGAGTGTTTTTTTATTTCCAACATCAGTAATATGTTGTTTTCTCCCCCTCTCTCCTTCCTTATAAGACGAGGACTAAACCCTCCTCACAGGGTTAAGTCCATTTCCATGACGACCTTCACACAGCAAGAAATTGAGTTCCTTCAGAAACACGGCAATGAGGTAAGTTTTTTAACATGTCACTTTCATTCATGTGACTGGCATCTTTTGGCACAACAGTGATATGTAGAACCACTGCTAAGTCTACATCCCGTAGTTTTTCTATATATGTATATAGGACTTTGAGACTGCGTAATCACGTCACTCCCTAATTCTGTGTGTTTTGTTGATTTTTGTGTAGTTTGCATAACAGCTTCTCTCAGCTCAAGAGCTCACTCTGTTAACTGTGAGCTAATGTTTTCATGCTTGTTAGTTCAGAATGGCATTCTTTGGGTATTTTATTTGTCATGAACCATGACAGCTGTTTGCATAAGGCCTGTGCTGGCCACTCAAGTGCAGCCACTGTGTCCTGCTCTGGCTGCACTATAGCTGAAATGTAGAGTTTGTAAAGGGAGGCATATATTAGGTTCTTTGTCTGAGTTTGTATATGAAATGGTGTGTGTGTGTGTGTGTGTGTGGTCTTCACAAATGGAATTTTGTGCACTTCAGGAGATTTTATAAGGTCTAAGGCCAGTTGAAGGCCATTTTGGGTGTTCTGGTGTCACTTTTGGAATTTTTTTGTTCTTTGGAGATGGCATTCTGACTGTGTCATGGTTTGGCAGCACTGTATACGAGGTGCAAGTTTCCTTACAGTTTAGTATAGGATTTTATTTAAAGAGGAGATTTCTGTCTGCAATATATTTGAACAGTAGTTTAACTATGAAAATTTACACCCATAAACATGAAATTCATTCTTAGAAATCCTGTCTCATTGTGCAGATTGATAAGACCTAGAGATGTATTCTGTTTACATTGTAACAATTCAGACTTGTTTCTGACCCCAAAAGGTCCTTCAGTTGCTTGTTACTAAAATTTATAAATGACAGAAGCCTAAAAACAGCAATAGTTATGTGTCACAAACAAGTTTCCCCAATTAGATTATTAATCACCTTTAACAAAACCTTTAACCTTGGATAATCAGTCCTCACTTAGCAACAAAACAAGCTGTATGACCCTTAAACTTTGATGGATTTTGTTGTATGTTTGAAAATAGTATGACATGTAAAAATAGGTAAAATCAAGCTAGTATAACACATTTTTGTATATGAAGATGCAGTAATTTTTAAAATAAAATCATGTGTCTTTGGCTTAATAAGAGGTCAGCTTGTTGATGGCTGAAAGATGCCATTTTATATTGTGCAGTATAGTAATACGCTCATCTCTTAAAGCCATACTGTCAGACTCTACATGCATGTTACTGGTAGCACTTGCAGCACTTGTGGCTGGTCACACGATTTCCTGCACTGTGTTGGTTTGATGCACATGGCACAAGGCCAGCAGGGTGCAAACATACAGTGACTTTGCTTGTCTTTCTGCAGAGTAGTTGCAATGCTCTTGCATTGATTATCTGGTAATGAGGTTTGTGCTTCCAACAGACAGAGGAACAGCTGCTGCAGTCTCTTCTGCCTGTTCATCTTGAACACCTTTCTGCATGGAAACAGTCTCTTCTCCTTGACCTGCTTTTACCTGTTTTTTTTTCTCAGGGGTTGGCAGGAATCCTCATGTGTTTCTTTGTGTGTTCCTTTGGGAACCGTGTCTCATTGTAGAAAACCGAACCGAGACAGGTTGCCGAGTGGACAGGCGAGACAGCGGACCAGATAGTACAGAGCTGGCTGGGGGAGCATCACACTAACATTACTTTTGATGGGTCCTGTCCTCCTTGATGCTGTCCCCTCTGCAGTCGTCCTGTCCCTACCCCCATACTGTGTTGTGCTCCCTGGTTTGTTTATGTTAATCTCTGCCTCGACCGTTATGGTCCTCCCTGTTCTGTTCTGTCCCCCCTGGAGCGCCTGCGCATACGTCTGGTTCTGTGTTGTCTGTGAGGTTTAGATTATAGATACAAAATGTTAACTATGTTGATATTGTACATGTTAGCTGTACATTTTATATATCAACCTTATACCTGTGAAAGAGTATAACTTGGCTATACAAAACTATCAAACAAGTGAATTTTGCTACTTATTAGTTTGTGGATTTAAAAATAAGTGCTGGACTATGAAAGGATTCATTCTTTTGAAGTTCCTTTTTTCTCTGTCCTAATTTTCTGGAAATTTTATTCTGTTGGTTTTTATAACCTTGGCTTCAAATTCTTATTCTTAAACAATAATTGTTACATAGTACTGAGAATTAGAGCTTTGCTGGGGTTGACAAATGGTTGTGGCGTGAGATGATTTTTAATACACTGCTAGAACTAGTATCCCTACAGGTGACTAATGGTTTAACTGGCTCTTTAAATCTGTATGGAGCAACTCCTTTTCTGTCTGCTATACTATACCTCCTTAAAAAAGGTTTGTTTTGTATCAGTTTTTTCCTACTGTATCAATTGAGTGCGGATTGTTGGATATTAATGTTGACAGTTTTTCTTGTTCAGTCTCAAAATATTTATCATTTATCCGGAAAGTGGTTTGACAAGGTATGAGAGAAGATGTGCTGTGCTGTAGGAGACCCTCTTGTATGGTGCAGTGGTGACAGAAACAGACCCTCAGAAATGATAAAACTGTGCTGTGGGATATGTGCTGCCAGCAGTTCCTCTCATCATAATAGTGAAAACATAATTAGTATTGGGAAAGGTGGTTTTCCTGACACACAAACTTCACAGGAAGTAGAAGGTATTTTTAGTTTTATTGTACTGAAAACTTTTGCATGCAGCACAAAGGGATGTTGACATGTTGGAGTCAGTTTTGAATCTTGTTTGATTATCTTGTACTTTTTACAGATGCTAAGTAACTACATTTTTATATTCTTGCTCATGATGTAGTAAAGATATGCTCAGTGTATGCCTTAATCTTAAATGATTCTGTTTAAGGAAATTAATTTCTGATGTTGGGTTTTTACTTTTGTAGGTTAAATTGGAGAAGCTAAAGATGGTTTCAACAATAATTTTACTGTTGACTATATTTTTTTAAGTGACTATGAATATGTATAACAAATTAAGGGCTTTTAATTTTTGTTACAATTTTTGTTTAATTCTTAGTATTTTTGTTTAGAATGCAATTATAAGTGCATAAATAAACTGGCACACTGCCCAAGTATCCTCCAGTTTGAAAACTTCATCTCAATTTCCAATGGGAACAATTGTGCTGTGCAAACGTTGGTGTGATGACTGTTTCACTGTATAAAAGTTACAGCAGGATTAAAAATGCTTGTTCTGATATAAATCTAAATATGTTCATATAACATAGTTCAAAACTAGAACTTTTGTTTTTTTTTTTTTTTTACCTTGATCACAGTGCTAAAGGTTAAAATCTGCATGTTGGCAATCAAAATGCTCCAATATCATCAGTCCAAAGGTAAAAAGGGACTCGGGTGAATTAAGCCATGTTTCATCTTTTCAACTTGTTAACTATTTTGTTAATAATTCATTTTGAGGTTGCACATTATTCCCAACATGTCCACATCCCAAGGCAGGGTTCATTTCCTCACTGGTGTTTACTTTTTGAGCAAACTGGAAGCTGAACTTTAACTCCTACCTGACATATTTGCCATTGAAGGAAAGAAAGATTCCTCACAACATATACTGCGTAACGTTTAGTTTTTGCAATTGTATCCTTTGATTCTTTTAAAGGAAAAAGTGTATTTTCCTTTCTTCCGTGTCAATTTTAAAACGAAAGGCGCTCCAAAAAACTGAAGGAACAGGACAGCGACTTATCTGTGGCGTGTTCGGGTTGGTTGGATGACATTTGTGGACCCTAATTTTCAAATACTGCCTTAGATTGCCAATAGAATTGAGGTCAGGACTTTGACTGGGCCACTACAGGAGATTCCATTTTTTTTCTAAACCTCATCAATGTTGTTTTGGCCTTGTGTTTGGGATCATTCTCCTGCTGAAAGCTGACCTCTCAAGCTTCAATTTATTAGGCGACTGAAGCAGGTTCTCCTCCAGTATTTTTTTGTATTTTGCTCCATCCATTCTTCCTTGAATTTTGATAAGATCCTCCCCATCTGTGTTGATGAAAATCATTTCTACAGCATATTACCACCATACTTCAGTGTAGGGATGATGTTTCTTAATGCATGGGCACTATTAGGTTTTCCACCACAAATAGTGCTTTGAATTTTGGCCAAAAAGCTTTATCTTGGCCTCACCTGACCACAAACATTTTCCTGTGTCTTAGTTTATTCACGTTTTTTCTGGCAAACTTAAAGGGTGCTTTGTTATGATTCTTTTTGAGTAACAGCTACTTTCTTGCCACACTCTCATAAAGGCCAGTTTTATGCAGTGCTCTTGATGTTGCGGACTGATGCACCTTTTCTAAACTTTCAACCATTGACCTCTGAAGCTCCTTCAAAGTGATTTTTGACCTCTTTGTCTATATCTACATCATGTCTACATCTTCTTTGGATGCTGGGTTTTGAGGTTCAGCCTTGACTAAGCAGTGTCTGGGTGGTGTGATGCAGGTTCAATTTCCTTATTACTGATACATCAGTGCTGACTGGGAGAGCCAAACACTTGGAAATTACTTTGTACCCTTTTATGTCTTCATTTGCCTTATCCTTTAGGTTCATATTATCACCAGTGATCTTTATAAGCCCCCCCCCCCCCCCCCCCCCCCCCCCCCCCCCCCCCCCCCCCCCCC
>UFQX01000355.1:22375-181404 GCA_900497675.1 Arapaima gigas | reverse complement strand
TAAGAAAACGTGTTGTTTTTTTTAAACCCCCCCCCCCCCCCCCGGAATTACTTTAATGATTTGCAGGTAAAAATCTATTGTTATCTATTGTTGTGTATTGCTATTTAATTTTATCCTTGTTGGAGTAATTTTACATCTGTGTCAACTGTGAGTTTTCAGACTTCAAGGATTTGAATACTTATGCAAGCAGTATATTTCAGTTTTTTTTTTTTTTAAAATATGTACAAAATTATTTTGGCGCTGACAATTTAGTGTTACAGCATATGAGATCACAATGGAAAGACTGACTGGAAAAAATATGTGTACGTATAATTTGTAATTATGATGAGGTACTGTACTTGCAGAACTGTACATAGAACAGAAACCATGGAGACATTTTTGGATATAACAGTAATTAGCGGATCATTCTAATGCTGCAGTCAAATGAATATTAACATGAGGCCCATAAATAACAAATGGACACATGGCTATTTTTAAACAATCGTGACTGAACTCATTGTTATCAATGAACTTAAAATTCCAGATGAAATTACCTACTAAACCCAACTTGTTACAGACATACGGTAGACTGCTCTGTAAACTGCTCTCCTGACTCTGTTCCACTTTGCCACGTATAATTATGGTTGTATATGTATAATTTAAATGTTGAACCTCTTTCATTGGTTAAACAAAACATTTTTTGTTTTCAAAAGGAGGGCTATTAATTGAGGGCAACTGATAATTATATGCAGCTTGTGTAAAAGGGTTAATTGTTTTTGCTGATCTCAGTGAGCGTGAATGTTAATTGACTGGTCTTGGCCAACGTCTGTAGATCACTGGGGAGCACAGTTTGCCAGGAGCTATTTAGCATGAGCAGTTGTCATGGTTACCAAATGATCATCATGTAACTTTTTTTTAATATGGCCTGGATTTCGTTATTTCTTATTTCTTATCCTCAAAAACTGATTGATTAAATGATATTCATGATTTGTTTGTCTTGAGCCATACTTTGCTTTTTAATGCAAGGTATTGTCTATGAGTGTTGTGGTCTTACCTCTCAATATGACCTTTGGTGTAACACGGTTGGTTTAACTCTGCAAAAGAATGTAAACCCACCAGTGTAAGTGGTTCTCTGGTGTGCACCACATGGAAAATGATTGGTCTGTGTGGTGTTTATGTGTGTATGTTAGGACAAAGCAGTGGATTGCCTGTTTTTCTTAAGTTTTTTTTCACAAAATGAATTTTCTTATTGCTTAAGTACTCATTTTAGTGAAGAATTGTATTACACAAATTGATGTGACGAGAGAAGTTTTCAGGATTCTGTTTTTATAGTCAATGGGGGTGTTATGACACTGACCTGACAAATTAAATGGGTGCATAAAGTACTTAAGTACTTTAGCATTGTCTGTTAGGAAAATTGTTTTACAATTTACCTTTCAAGTAATTTTATTTATTGGTTAAATGTAATAGTTTCTCAGGACAGCAGAATAATATGACAATAGCTAATAACAGCTTTGTTCCTCTCATGTCTTGTTTGTGTGAGTGCATGTTTATTTTTGTTCCTAAGTAGTCACTCTCTATACAGTATTTGTGCAGGTCTGCAGTTCAGGATAGCAAACAGTCTAGAAAGAATGCAGTTTTCATTATTAAATTTTCTTGAAATATATAAGGATTTTTGAAAGACAAAAAATTCTTTCATAGCTGTGCCACAGGTGCTGTATGTTTCATTTAAAGTTCAAATTCCTAACTCTTCATTCATAGAATTTTAGATAAGTCGGTGCTGAAAACAGAACAGACCTTAAAAATCTGCGGGTGAAAGCTAACTGGACCCAGGTATTAATTCGAGAAGAAGCGGAGGTAAAGACCACGCTACGACACTGGTGGTGCTACCCCACCAATGTTTGTGTATTCCTGTTCTCTGCCTTGCACTGTATTCACATGATGGATTTCCTGATTGTAGATGAATGTTTTCTGTGCAGAAAGGGCTAACTAGGGGCCAGCTATCAGAGTGTCTCTGAACCTTGGAATGTTTTGGAATGCGAGGTATTCCGGAGTACTTTGGGCTGCTGCGCCAATGGTTTCCAGGTGTTGCCATTTCTTTGCTCCCCCTTTCTCCACATCTCTGTGGGTATCGAGCAGCAATCTTTTGATCCGCTTAGAAAGATGCTGTGTAACATTAACAGTTTCTGGCTACCAAAGGATTTAAAATAGACTGAATTTGTAATTAGCATCTAAAATGTTTTAATAAAGGACATTTTAGTGAGGACAATCAGCTTTCCCCTCTTTTGTAGGTTTGTAAGCAAATATGGCTGGGCCTCTATGACGACAGGACTTCTGCAGTTCCAGACTTCCGCGAACCACAAAAAGTCAAAGAGTTCCTCCAAGAAAAGTATGAGAAGAAAAGATGGTGAGCACTCTTGTGTGTTTTGAGTGGGACCGTGTACTGGCCAGGCTGCTTTTCTGTTCTTTATTTGGAGGGCTTCTTCTATCACCCTCTGCAGGTTTGTTCCCCCTGAGCAGGCTAAGGTGGTAGCCTCTGTGCATGCCTCCATTTCGGGTTCCTCAGCCAGCAGCACCAGCAGCACCCCTGAGGTCCGTCCACTAAAGTCGCTCCTTGGGGACTCAGCCCCCACCCTGCACCTCAACAAGACCACACCCAGTCAGGTGAGCATCATTTCCACACAAAGCTGGCAACAGCTGAATTGTACCATGATGACTTTTTGTGTCAAACCTTATTTTTGGATGCCACCAACATGGCTTTCACAATAATGAGGAATGAACTTGTGCATCTCAGTAACTTAGTAAAATAGTTATTTCCAAAGTCTCCTTACTTTTACTTTGGCAAGGTAACTACATTGCACCAGATTTAACTGACTTGAGTTGGTCACAGGTGCTTGACCTGTCCGTGCAGTGTAATTGTGTTCCTCCAAAGTGCCTCTGTTTGCTCCCTTCTAGTCTCCTGTGGTAGGCCGTGCACAGCCACAGCAGATGGGTCAGCAGTTCCAAGAGAAGAAATTTGATCTTCTTAGTGACCTGGGTGGTGACATCTTTGCAGCTCCACCGACTCAGACTGCCACCTCGGCCAACTTTGCAAATTTTGCACATTTCAACAGCCATCCAGGTAGGGGGGCAAAGCTAGGGAATGTCTCAGAATAAACTGCTCACCTGTAAGGACCTGCTGTATGTACCTTCATGATGAGGTACTTCTCCCCTCCTGTGTGTGTGTACCTGTCATGTGTATAGCAGTGTCTATGCTCAGGATCTTTGCCTGTGATAGGCCTGGATATAGAGGTGATGTAAGACAGTGAAATACACTGAAACAGATCTCACCAATTGAATTTAATTCCTATTGCACACATGTGAATGGAAAAGGATTCTTATTGAAATTGTGGAAATAATTTGACACACCTACCACTCTTCTGTATTATATATTGTTTTTTTTATTCATGTATCTTTTTTGTACATTTTTATGAAACTTTATTTGAAAATTATTTTTGTTGATTAAAAAGATGCTCAAAGTGTTAAGACATGCTGTCAAATCTCACACAGCATGCAAACATGAATACAGACATTTGAGCACATGCACAAGCGCGCACACACAGAAGCAGAATGAAATGTTGCTGTCAAGATGTGAGAACTGGGGCTGAGACAGGGCCCTAGGTTGCTGTTCTGGGGATGGAAACTGACAGCGGTCAGGGATGAGTCCATTGCCAGTACCATTGCATGCCTTTGTACATCTCTTGTCACTTTTTATGGTCATTTGATTTGAGCATTCTTGTAATGGTGTAACCATCATTTTTTTGTTTTGTCTCCTGCGATTCTGCAGCTCAGACTGCTGCTAATGCAGAATTTGCAAACTTTGATGCATTTGGAAATCCTGCTGCAGCGCCTCAGTTCCCTCCTACACAACAGGCTACTTTCCAGGCTTCACATACAGGTAGTGCCACCTGCAGCCTGCTGACAGTACACACCTGCACCTCTGCCTATGTGCAGATATGCAGCAGTCATTGTGTCCATTGACAAATGCATACGGGCAAAAGCATCTACATAAATAGCCTGTTTCAAAGCCCCGTTTTCTGCTCACAATATGCGTACAGAAGATTCCTGTTGGGAAGTGCTGGGCTTTGTTTCCCTTTGTTTCTGTCACTCTCCGTATCTGTGCTTCATGTTTGTTGTTTTGTTGGAAACCTGAGGCTCCCACCCAAATGGCCTTTCCCTCTGTTCATCATATCTGTGCTCTTTCCTAAAGGGATGCATGGTAACTACCACACTGTACACTGCTCAGCTGGGTGTTTTGTTGGAGACATTTTTGTGCCATTATTCATGCTAACAGAACCAGTTGCCTACAAAGTCTTGTGAGAAAAATGGCCATTTTATTTTGCCATCTAAGCACTTAGCGCTGTGGGCAATCCTGCATTGGAGATGCGTTCTGGCCCAAGTGCCATGTTGGCCTCTTAACAGCCCTTTGTCCTGTTATTTGCCCAATTCTCAGATCACTGCTTGGCCTGTGCTTTTGTTTCCATTTGCTGTTTTTTTTTTCCTGTCTTTGACAACTTTACTTCACACTTGTGTTTGTTTGTGTTCTTTTTCTGGTTTCCTTTCTGTCCTTGGTTAATTTCACATCCCTCCTGTTGGCTGCCAGTTTTCACTGCTCTCTCATCCAGCCGCAGTGTGGGTGAGTTTGCCACCGCTCTGCTGCCCCTGGCCACACACAGTAAGTCTGCTGGGCCCCTGCTGGCCCTCGCTCTCCTGCTTGTCCTCCATTCCTGCCTCTGTGCTCGTGTCCCTGTGTTGCTCTGTGGGGTCCATATATGGGTCTGTGTTAGTGCGCCACCTCTGGTGACCTGAAAACTACTAACAAAAATGGCTGAGACCAATGTGTTGTCAGTTATGGATAAGCTATAAATCAAGGTGAAATATGTATATTTAGTTATCCATGCATCAGTGTCTGCTAAGGGTCAGAGATAAATCTGTAAAATGGGTTGCCTTTTAAAATCATAGCATCCTTTTCTTACTTATAGGGATGTTGAAATTTTAAGAAATAAAGGTGAATATGTTGCTTTAGTACTGAACTCGGTTGTATTGTTCACCCCCTGATTGCAGTTTTCCTGCTGATCTGCTGTGGTTTGGAAGAGTATTGAAGGAATGAGCATCTGCTGTGTAGTTTTGGTTTTGTGGCAAAAAAATTAGTCATTAAACCTAAAGATATTTCAATCGTAGTGTTTTTTGCTAACATCAAAGAGGTACATTGATGCCCTCAAGTGGTACAAAAATTTCATACTTCAAATTTTATATATCTGTATAAATTGTGAAATAAGTATATTTTTAACTTAACAATTGTATATTTGCTCCTTTTTCATGAGATCAGAAGGATCTATATTGAGCCCAAGATTAGTAGCAAAAATTCCTGCCTTCCAGTGATGTTCATTCCATCACTCTTGTGGGCAACAGCAGTGTGCTCTGCTCCTTCCCATGGTGTCTCAGATCTGCCCTTGATGTGTGCAGAGGTCACTAGGCTGTGAATAGGTGCGATGACCAGAACTTCAGTATCATGGTCAGGTTGAGAATGAGGCGAGGAGTGTTAGGTCTCCATTCAGCGGCAGCACCTCACAGTGCTCAATGATCCACCGTGCTCCTCAAAGCACAAAGTGACTTCATGTGGCCCACATTTTATCACCGTGGGACAGGCTTTTTTTCTGAGTTTGACCGTGCTTCTCATTTCTGGTAATTTTGCAGCACAGCTGCTCTATAAAATCTTTTACCATGATTCTACTATTGTAGAGTCTTGATCTGCATTTGGCAAGGTGCAGTTCTGCAACTTTTTTCATTATTTTTGTGCTTTAGGCACCTCTACAATACTACTCTATATTTAATGGCATGCACCTTCCTATGTGCTGCTCTATAAATTTTTATTTATTTGTTTATTTTTTTATTTTTGAAATACTGCTCCAGTTTATAAGAATTGGTTTTGAGTCCCTATCTCACAGTGGGATTCTTCATTTTGGAAGGCTGATTATTTTGGTTTTCTGCCATCCTGCTGTATCGTTCTTTGGTCCATGCTGGACAACCATCAGTACTGCTCTGTATTTAACATGGTACAGCTCTCTACTGTGCTGCTCTATATTTTTTATGCTGTAGCTCTGTGCAGTGCTGCTCTATATTTAACATAGTGCAGCTTTTACCTGCTACTCCATATCGCGGTACAGTTAACTGCGCAGGTCTGCTCCATGTGGAGATTGCTTTGGTGTGTGGAAGAGTGGCGCTGTATCCTTGTGGACCTGTTGCTACCACCTTATGTGCATGGGAGCACCATAAAACCCAGTGGCTGGATACAACGTGGTGGAGCAGAGCAGAGCCTGGCAACCACCCCTTTGAGCCCCCACACTGATACCTGTCATTTCTCTTCCCCCATACAGGTAGCAGCTCTGGATTAGCTAATGCCAGTTTTGCCAATTTTGACAACTTCCCCAAATCCTGTAGCGCTGACTTTGGATCCTTCAGTTCCTCCCAGAGTAACTCCACAGGAGGTCCCAAAGCGGCTGTAGACAGCACTAGCGTCCCAGCCGATAGATACGCAGCTCTGGCTGACCTGGATAACATCTTTAGCTCTGCCAAACCTGAGCAAGGTAACTTTCCTGCAGCCCTTCTTGTTTTGCAGAATTAAAGATGTCTGCCCTGCCGAGGGTGCTCAGACAAGCTCCTGAATGATGTGGCTTCTTGTTTGAGCCATTTCTGCTCAGGAGAAATGAATATGAGCCCTTGGGGTGTGTCAGCAGCGGGTGGGGAATGGGTCACGTGGGTGTTTATTTTTATGGGATAAAACAAAGCTACTGAAAGATCCATTGAAATTGTTCACGCAGGACACGTTCTATCTTTTTCAACTCCCGTTTATGTTTAAAATGAGTGGAAGGAGAAACGTGGTTGTCACACATGAGCATACGTACTTGCTCAGTGTCAGTACTGCCTGTATTGGTGCTGTAATATGCCTGTGTTATTTCAACCTGGTGTTTATCAGCAGCGATATCTCTGTGCTGTATTTGCCTTTTGAACCACTGTGGTCACTAGATTTTCTTGGAAGCACCCTCATTGTCTCTCCCAGAGTGATACACTTAGCTTGTTGTGCCAAGGCAGGGGCTTGCTGACAGTCTGCTGCTCCCTAAAGGAATCTCTGTAGGACTGGGTGAGACAGGCAGCTGCTGAAGGTGTCTGTCTGGTAGGAAAGGAAAGGTGGAAAGGGACCTTTGCAAAAGGAGACTGCACTTTCTGACCCAGTCTTTCTTCCATGTCATGCCAGGGTCAGGTATTCTTAGCGGGGCAAGTTCTGCTCCTGCATCAGCAGGAGTGCCGCCAACCCAGTCCCAGCCTGCTGGGCAAGGGGGAGACCGCTATGCTGCACTGGCTGAGCTGGACAATGTCTTCAGCTCCTCAGCACCCACTAGCAGTGTGTACAGCACAAGCAGTTCAACCACAGGGTGAGAGAGACCTCTTTGCTGCTCCGATTGCACCCTCTCTTTGCTTTTCATTGCATGGTGGTTTTGCCTCTGATGAAAGAGGGACAAGTAATTTCATTTGTATTGCTACCGCAAACTTACTTGAGTCCAAACTTTTGAATCTCCGATGTCTGTGTTCTTTTTGGTTACAGCAGTGTGTTTGGCACTGTGACAGGTGTCACGTCAGCCCAGGTGCAGCAAGTGATGCCCAGCATGCCCCAGGGATTTGGAGGTGAGAAAAACATTTTATGCAACAGTAATTTATCCACTGCATTATATGTTTTTTAGCAGCTTTTCCCCCCTTCAATTTTTATTAAATGGCATTAACACAATGTTTGCATTTCCTTCCTTTTTTTAAGTGGCGCCATCAACAAACCCCTTTGTTGCGGCTGCTGTTGCCCCAGCAACTGCCCCGACCAACCCATTCCAGACTAATGGCAGAGCAGCAGCAGTTGCTGCAGCAGGTGGAGTTGTTGTGTGTGCAAGTGTGTGTGTGCACATATTTGGTGCAGTACTGAGATTGGGGTGAGCTCACTTGTACTCAAAGGAATTGACCAAAAGGGTATCTGACAGTGGTAAATGGAACAATACTGGAACAACTGCAGAAGTTTTAGTGGTACAGCCCTAGGTATTTACCCTACTACCAGTTCCTTGAATTGTTGAATATTCTAACTGCAGAGTGGGCCGTTTTGACACTCCCCATAAGTGCTTCTCTTTTAGACTGACACAAAAGGCTTGGAGCATGAGAGAGAGGCTACTGTTTGTAATTGTTTGAACTGACCAATATTCAGGACAGCGTACTGGATTAGTAGTTTGATAAATCCAGTGCAACAAAAACTGGAATAAAGCTTCCTCATGTTACGTAATTGTTACGTACATTTGCAACTGTCACTTAATCTTGTCGAAAAAGACAAAGTACTCGACTTTTACTATGGGCAGCATTCTAGGGCATTTCAGGTTTCTCGTGTGTTTGTGTGTGTGAGACTGACAGCTCTATCTGGTTGTTTTGTTGTGCTGTCCAAGGCCTGTATGGAACCCTGCAGGGGCAGGCCTTTCCTCAGGCCCACTTTGGTAGGTTGGCTTCCTGGTCCCCATATCTCTCCTGCTCCGCCTCCTTGTGGCTTGGCGTATCCGTGCTTCTAGGACTCCTCTCTAACCTCCCATTTACTTTACTGCAAGTGAAGTGTGTTCTGATCCCTTGATTTCATATCCTCAGTACAGTTGACATGAGCTTGCTTATTACCCTCACTCACTCACTCACTCACTCACTCGCTCACACACACTCATTGTTCATAATCGCTTATACTAAGTGTCTGGGGTCTGCCCCAGAAGCATAGTGCACTAGCTTTGGCAGGATGCACCCCAGGTGCAAGTCAGCCACACACGTTCATTCATCATAGTCAATTTAGCATCATAAATCCAGACAACACACAGGTCTTTGGACTACAGGAAGAAACCCACGCCAACACTGGGAGAATGGGCAAATTCCACAATGACTGAACTGGAGTCAAACTTGTGCCCAAGCTGTGCCAGCTGTATGTGTGTCATACATGTAATTTAAGCTGAATGTTGTGAAACAGAAATACAAGTTGACATAGTTTGGCAAAAGTGAGAACTTTGACTATGATGTTAGGTATAGCAAATTGTTTAGTAAATTATAGTCATAGTATTATAGTTATCACAGTTTTACCCTCTTTTTATGCTTGATTTGCTTGAAAATTTGCACAATTGAATTAAAGCTACTTTTTCCATTCAGCTGATGCCTTTGTCCACAGCAGCTTAAAGGGATACATTATACAAGACAGCTGCATTTACAAGGTTGTAGCTAATGATGATTTTTTTTTTTGACCCATTCATAAAGCAGGCTATTTTATAGGAGCATGGTTTGAACGGGGGAACTGTTGAATTTTTGATTATACATATGTGTATGCTGTTTACCTATAGCTTTGCTGTCACTGGTCACATGTTTAGTTGGCATAGTCTGATACATTTCACCTCAGAATTGGGGCCGTTACGGACATAAATGATTTTATATTTGGTGCCGGGAGTCTTCACATTGTGATGAGTAGTACAATTTTTGAAGCGTGCATAAATGAATGTCCCTGTAGTGGGAATGGGTATAGATTGGTTACTAAAACAAGAAATAGAAATATTATCACGAATATACAAAATGATTTACATCTGTTCTCCTCCATACCTCATTTAAATGTAAAAATGTGTGTTGGAGTTTTTCTGAATCTAGCAGTACTAGCTACAACAAAACCTGTAGTTCATGCTGCAGATGTGGAGGTTCTTGCACATGCTGCTAAGCTCATGGAGCCAAACACATTCACACATTCTACTTGTGTTCCTATTGGACCAGAGGAGGAGGCTGTGGAGAACGATTTGAGGCTTAAGTTTAAAGCATTGGAATGTTTTGGGGAAACTCAGATCTCAGCAGGAAAGTGGTGAAGTACCTGGTCATTGAAAGCTGCCCTTCAAAAATCACTTTCACTCTGTTAGCAAGTATTAGAAGTATTTTTTTTCCCCACTTGGGAGTTGCTTCCTGTGGTTGTGGTGCATGTTAGTGCCCTGCATCGCACTGCCTGGTTTTTCTCACTTAGCATTTTGTTGTGGTTTGCTGAGTACGATGTCTGCAAGCAACTGGCAGTGCTCTGTTGAGCGTCCATGTCCCTCAAGATAGCAGTGCTACATTCAGTGGCTCCAGAGCACAAAATAATGCCCTCCAACCAAGTCTGCCGGGACTGCAGAAACTATGTGGGTCATTTCTGTCCTTCAGGCCCAAACGGTTTCTAGGTTTATTGGTCCTAGAATGATGGAGCTTAGGTCTTGGGTTATCTTCCTTTCAGTATTAGTATTTCACATGGATGTTGAATAACTGATGTGGGAAACACCTTGCATATGACAGCTTGTAGCCCCTGCAGCCTGGGGTTGTACAGGCTGTGTGTGTGTGTGTGTGTGTGTGTGTGTGTGTGTGTGTGTCCGTGCACCTCTTAGTTGTGTGATTCTCAACCCTACTTGTGGTGTTGTGTGGTGTGTATCCTGTGTTGTAGGATATAGGAACATTACTATTTTCTGTGTGTGTGTGTATTCTTTATGGTGCTGTGTAGAATCTGTTAGGTCTGCATGGCGTGAAGTGTTACGTGCATTGTGTTGAGGGCCTGTAGTAGCCTGAGGAAGGTTTGTGGGTGTAGAGCAGTGTGAGGAATTGTGCGTGTGTATACGTGCTAGTGCTGTAACTCCTCTTCCCGCTGTGTTGCAGCCTCGTTCGGCACAGGCTCGATGAGCATGCCAGCTGGATTTGGCAATGCTGCCGCCTACAATCTCCCCACCAGCTTCAGCGGCACCTTCCAGCAACCCTTCCCTGGACAGGCGCCCTTCTCCCAGCCTCCAGCCTATCCCCAGCAGCCCAACGGTGCGTGCATGTGTGTGTGTTTGCCCATGTATGACTGCGTAGGAGAGGTTGTTGGGCTGCCTTTCTACATGCACTTTGTCACTATATCTGTCTCTTGCCAGGTGTAGGGTTCCCAGCTTTTGGTCAGGCCAAGCCTGTGGGAACCCCCTTTGGTCAAGCAATGTCAGGACCCGGAGTGTCTAGTAACCCCTTTCTGGTAAATGACTTTGCCTTTGTGAATATGTGTGGTAATGACTTTCCCTTCCTCTTGTTCTTCCTTTTTTGTTCCTCTAGATCTGTAAATACTGTAATGTTCTAATGTTCTAGCCATGTTTTTTTTTTTGTCATGAATATCCACATCCTGTCCCAAAAGCATATAGTACAGGGTAGGGTACACTGGATGGTACCCCAGTTTATAACAGGGCATTGATACACTCAGTCACTGAAAATTACAGCCAGTTTTAGATTGACCCATTAACCTGAAACATATCTTTGGACTGTGAAAGGAAATCCACACTTGAGGGAAACATGCTAACTCAACACATACTGCACTCAGCTCAAGCTTTGTTTGTGTGTTTGTTTGTTTGTTTAAGCGCTCATAGACCAGGAACTGTGTCCATCACTGGATGATTTCCCAGAATCAATTCCCCCATTGTGTGTGGAATGAATGTATGTATTGTCCTGTTTGAAGGGACATGGGTGAAAAGCAAGAGTCCCCCCACCCCCCCTTAATTAAGGTCATTTAAACAAATTTAAAATGAATTTGTGTGGTAATGGTTACCTGCATTCTGAGAAAATTAGACAATATCTGTTTGACTTCACCTCAAATGTGCTTGTGCAATATTAGAACAGTAATTTATACAGGCACAGGTGATGCAGGTGAAACAGCGCAGTCATACTGGGCCGTACCTGAACTGTTTCAATCTTGTATCTTGACAGCTTTGTGGTTTTTGTTCTGTTTTTCTGCTCTGTTTGTGTTGTTTTCTTATTTTGATCATACAGGTTTAACTCAGTTCTCTATCTGTTGCAGGCAGGAGCTTCGGCAGGACAGTACCCCACAGGTGGATCCTCCACAAACCCTTTCTTATAGCGCATTTCGCTTGGCTGCCACTAGGAGGTGACAAATTCCACATGCACCTCTTGCACTGTTTGGTTTCACAAGTAGCTTTAAAACACAAGTTTCTAAAACTGGTATTTTGTATTGTTTTAAAAATGACAATGCTGATGACATCAATGGAAAGACAAGTAAAACAAGGTAACGACGTGCAGAAGGGTGGTCTCTCCACAACTTGTATTTAACCTGTGAACTGGCCTGACACCCACGGAGCCAATTGTATATTAAAACTGGCTGATACTAAGTTATTGCAAATACCCCATTCATTTATGCTGCAATTCTGTACATATTTTTCTTAGAAAATTAGCTCTTTGTGCATATCAGTATTTGTATCTAACATGTGTATGTAACAGGGAAATTGACAATGGGCTACAGAGAATTTATTTGTGAATAACTAAAAATCAACAAAAGTTCAGTAATCAGTAGCTATATATTGAGGAGGACCTCCATGACAAAAAAAAGAGGAGGAAGAAGCTCAATTACATTCAGAAAACATAAAGGAGAAACATCTTTTTGTTACCTGCCCTGAGGCCTCCACCTCTAGGTAGAAGGTGAAAGGGCTCATCTGGTTCCTACATTTATGGTCGCCTGTCCAGCTCCTCAGGTGCTCAGTCAACATTACAGATTAAGACCACTTATGTTGGGTGTTAAAGAATTTAAGTTAATGTGTATATATATATTAAAATGGATTTTAACTAAATGATTCATTCTTTAGTATTTCTGTACAATTCATTTTCATGTGTTGAAACATTTTGTAAAAAAAAAAGAAAAAGAAAAACAAGGGTTTATCAAGCGCTTTTACTCAAACATGAGTGCCCTGCACATTTCAAGGGTGGGGAGATCGGAGAAACAAGTTTGAACCTGAGGAGTGATGCCAACAGGAGGATAAACAGCCTCACAAAATTTGAAATATTTCTAGTTCTGTTGTAACTGCATTTTCATCTGCCTTGTAATTAGTTACTTTAATGATAATAAAGTGAAATCAAAATCAATTTTTTTAATTTCATCTGCTGGTTTCCACTAGACAGTGCTCCTTGTCTTGCATCAGATCAAACTTAATTTCACGTTGCTCACTGTGTACAGGGTTTTATTATGGCTGTCACCAGTAGGCTCTTGAGCTATACACCTTATTTGACTACTGCACCATATTTTGTCAGAATACATTTTAATTTTTTCCAGTCTATATCCTGACGGGGCATCAGGGTTGACTATTGCATCTTCTCTTCCTGACAGGGAAATGTTGTGCGGCTTCTGCGAGCTCTGATCAGTGTGTATATGCCTCTCAGAAGGAACAGAAAGGCGATGGCACTGAAGTAACTGCCATACACTATAAACTGCAGGATGACAAAAGTAGACAGCTGGGTTAAAAGACCATCTTCATTGACCTAGTGATCAACTATCAGTTTAAAGCCTGTTTAGGGACACCTGTATGTACCTGTGGAATGATGTCCAAATGAAGCCCTCTGCTGTCCACTACCACTGCTGTGATGACTGTCTGAAGGACCAAGGCACCAAAGTTGTTGGCTCCAAATACCAGGGCATATCTTTCAATGGACAAGTCCACTGCGATCTGGAACCTTTTGTAGGGCAAAACAATATATACACACACACACACATTTAGATACTTGTGAAAGGAAGCATGTATTTTGGAAGAGAGGAAGCCAGACTTTTTTTTTTTTTTTTGAGTGCACTTAGTGTCTAACGTTAAGCAGAATTGTGGTCTTTAGATCAGAGATGGTGACTTTCACATGCTGTCAGGAAACTTACATGGCAATTGTGATGAGCAACATATACAGGCACTTGAACACAACATAAGCAGTGTAGCACACCCAGATGCTGCTTGTGAAGGTCATGAGGAAGAGTGAAGCAGCCCCAAGGCAAGAGAAGGAACCAAGGGCCAGCTCTCCCCATGTGGCCCAGTTCACCTTTATGCAGCCAACAGCATAGGCCATAGACGCGCCTGCATAGGGCATACAAGGAGACCTGCTTCATACATGTTGCACGTCCAACAGTCTAGATCACCATCGCCTTTTTTCCATCATTTTTAACAGGCTTTGAGTATTGACACTCACTGAAGAGGTTGGATACAGCCTCCACCCCACCGTTGAAGATGGTGAAGTTCTGTGATGGTTCTATATGCTCCCACACCACCTGCACATAGTTGACAGTCTGGTTGTAGCCACATGTGGCCAGCACACACCACAGGGACCAGTACAGCAGTTGTCTGGAGTAACATTGTAGAAATTCTCTCCAAAGCCTCAGCAGGACCTTAAAGCACTGTCCAGTCTCTTTAGAATCTGTGTTGTTGCAGTCCCCTACATCTTCAATGGCTGAAATTGCAGCATTGTTTTGGTGCACCTCCCCTCTGCCCAGAGTTTCTCTACCAGGTTGGTCTGAGTGTGCCTCTCCGATACCATCGTTTGCTGGCTCTCCTGTAGTCATGTTTGGGTTGGTGTGTCCTGAAGGCCCTGCGGTGGTGTCGTTTTCATCTGGCTTTTGATGGAAGAACATGCTTCTTTGTGGCATTGGCAAAAAACAGGAGGTTAACAGTGCAATGCTAATGAGCACCAAGTTGAGTATTAGGATTTCTTGGTAGGACATTAAGTTGAAGCTGACCATAAGTTGCCCCAGGACTGACCCCACTGTGTAGCCCACAAGCTGAATGCTGCGGCAATAGGCTGTTACTTTCTGGTAGTGCTGAAGGTCCACCACACTGTAGATATAGGAGAAATAAGCCACATCACAGGCTGTGACCATGCTGTAGAAAAACTGCATGATTTGCATGGTGGTCACTCCTTGTGCCCATAATAGTAAACCAGAGGTCACCCACAAATTCACACCCTGAAATATGATGACTGGTTTGTAGCGTAGATAGTCTGTTACTAAGAAGACAGGGATTAACACCACAAGGTAAGAGTAAGTCCACACCGGGAAGATCTGATTGTTCACCTGAAATACGACAAGGGTCAGGGTCAGCTTTATTCGAGTTGCAGGTTGGCCAGTGGCCAGTAACACAGAAATATGTACAACTTAAATGCAGACCCAACTCATTCCACAATTTGGAACCTTAAAAAAAGGTCTTACAAACTGGCCCTGTAAACAAATGCTTGTCAGCAGAGCAAAAATGTATTTTAGAGTACAATCTATTTAATTTTAAGTTATGCGTGAATTAGTTTGGATAACATTGTCTGTAAAGCAAACGAAATGATACAGGCTCGGCTGAATTTTATCATACCTGCTCTGTGGTGAAGTTCTTGTCTGGGCCAGTGAGGTATGGAATGAGGAAGGGTTCAAGTGGTTTCACTGTACTAAAGAAGCCATAGATGCATAATAAAGCAGTGGGGTAGCCCCATCCAGTATGGAATCTCTGTAGAGCCTCCATCTCCACAGCACAGCCCAGTGCAGTCTACAATCCTTATGTATGAGATTTCTTAGCGTGTGCATAAACCGGTGCTTCTGTTCCGTGTGACTGGACAGGAGTTATAGCTTGTATCCCACAGCATTTGTTTTTTGTGCCCCGGGTGGGACTACTGGCATGTTTATATGGGCAGAGCCAGTGAATGAGCAACCAGCTCAAAGTGCAAAGCTGGGTTTTCTTACAGGTGATTTCTGGAGATACTGTGATAAAAATTGGAATTTGCTCACAGCAACAGTACTGTGTTTGAGGACCCGGAGGGTTCAATGAAAAGTTTAATTAAAGATATTATAAAATTAAGAGTTTTAAAAAATCATAGGCTTCACATTTTATGTTTGACTGATCTCATATGGTTAGTTTATAACTTTAGGGGCAGGGTCCAAGTACACCAGTCTTACTGCATTCAAAACTTGTAGGATGAGAGAACTTCATTTTTTGCATGCTCTCTTGATTGTTGATCCAAGTCCATCTTGCGTCTGCAGTAGTGCTCACACGCAGTGTATGTCCCCCGAATCAGGAACAGCAGGGAAATTGCAGCGTAGTAGCTGCCATAAATGATGAACTAAGAGAAAAACACATTGTTTTACTAATTTAAGGGTGAGAAATGTCTAATGGTTTTCAAAAATTTGTGCCCTTTATGTCAATTAATTTAGGATTCAAATAATGTTTTACCATGTTACCTGTGACACAATATCCATCCCCAGTGCACGCTCATCCACAACTATGGCTGTCATGATGGTCTGCAGTAAGACTGCAGTGAAGTTGTTGATGCCAAAGGTTAAAGCATAGCATTCCATCGACAAATTTTCTGCAATCTGGAACCTACGGAACCACAGGATGGTGAGAAAAGGTCTCAGGTTGGGCTTCATGTGTAGCCCTTCTTGAAGGCTCAGTGTGTGGTGTACATCTGTTAAAAACGCTCTGTTGCTTCAGTTAAAATATCTAACCGTTGATGGCAGTATGGACCTTATTTTACAATTATATTTAGTGTTACCAGACAAAAAGGTGTAGCAAATTACCACGATTTATCATCTCTTCAACCTTTTAAAATTATTTCTAAACATGTTTTGAGTAGCAATTAACTTGTTGGTGATAATATGAATTGAACTTTGATTTTTTTTTTTTTTTTTTTTTTTTTAGCATAATTTGCCTCCTTATCTCTCCCCACCCCCCGGTTGATACCATCATCCATTGCAACAACATACAGGGTGACTGGGTAAGGAGTAATACAATAATACCTTGGTTAGTGCTCTAAGTGCATAAGTGCATTCTGGAGAAATTGTTCACTTAATGGAACAGTTGTAAAAGGTCAACAATGCAATATAGCAATCCCTTGGTATCCAAACTCTATATCCAAATTTTTGCTATAACAGCTCTTCAAAAATTAATACCTATATATCAGTATCTAAATGGAAACTTGTACTATAACAAATTTTTATAGAAAGCTTATCCATAATAAAACAAATCAAAATGTAAATAAAAATTAAATGTTAAAAATTACAAATACTTACCAGTACTGTACAATGTACTGTAACACAAATACTATATGTATTGTAATAAACTATTGTGTACCATTAGGAATTTTTCCAAAGCCAGATGCGCTGCATGGGTGTCATCATGCTGTTTCGCTTTCTCTGAACACACTCACCACATTTATTGGGCATTTCTTCTTTCTTTTTCTAAATCAACCTATTTATTTAAATGCTGGTTGTTCTGTCAAACAAAGAGCTGGATGCAGGAGGTTACTTTGACATGTCTTTATTCCCTTTATTCAACATCTCATTACACTGAACTCGGGCTGTGAGTATTTTTCCCTACTTTAAAAAAATGTAAAATAGGCACTCAGGATCTGAAAAAATCATTTTGGGATGAATTAGATTAAGGTACCAAGGAATTACTGCATTGTATAAATGGAACTTGAAAACTGCACATGTTCAACAAAAAATATAATAGTTATACCTTTAATAGTAGTAAAAAAGTACGTTACAGATAAATATAATTTCAAAAAAGTTAACTAATAAGTCAACTAATTAAGTCAATAAGTCTACCAATTGCAATACAAAGTGATGGGCATTAATTGAGGTATTGCAATACTATTATAAAAAAGCATGGCTTCAATAGCTGCTTCTACCCTGATCACAAGCTCTACTTGGAGAATCATAAGGCAGTGTAAAAGATCATAACAAAATACTGACTGTTAAATATAAGTAGAAAAAAGTACCAATCTACAGGGTTAGAATGTTGTACTACAGGTTGTGTCTGAAGAGCATCACTGGTAGAGCAGCTGTTGTACTGGGTGGAATAAGATGGTTTGTGTTGAAGTATGTTCTTTAAAAAAAGTATAGTTCTTACATAGTGATGGTGATGAGCAGCATGTAGGAGGCCTTGAAGATGACATAGCCAGCATAGCTGGCCCAGATGCTGCTGGTAAAGCTCATCAGGAACACAGCGACAGAACCGACTGCTGAGAACATGCCCAGTGCCAGCTCTCCCCACACTTCCCACGTCACCTTTATGTGTCCAATGGTAAACGCTGCTGCAGCTCCTTGAATACATGTGAACACAGTGTGACAAGTCTCACCAGATAACCATATTAAGGAGCTGCACAGAGTACAGTGGTCAAAATATGCTGTTATTGGTCTTTACCACAACAGAAGTTTTATTCAACACTAAAATTGCTCTCAAACTCTTGCATATAACACTGGCAATAATAAAGCAATGTTATTTAAAAGTTTTTTTTCTGCTATTAAATGTTCTTTTTATCTATATGTAAGTTATACTGGATAAATGGTTCTGGAATAGGAGGGTTTCTCTTACCCACAAGTGTAGTTATGGCCTCCACACCTCCGTTGTAGACCAATGAGCTACCAGAAGGTTCAATGTGGTTCCACAAGAGCTGAATGTAATTGAAGATCTGGAAGTAGCCCATTGTGGCCAGTGCCCACCACAAGGACCAGTATACAAGCTTTTTGGAGGTGTATGATTGCAAGAAGCTCCTCCACAAAAGATGAGCTGCATAAGAGATGTTTTTGCAGCTGCACCAGCCACCATGTGTCACCTTTTCTTCTTCCTCCACTGTTCCATCAACTGTTCCCTCCGTGCTCGCTTGTGCACTACTGTGGCTTTCCTGAGGAGTTGTGACATCTGTCTCTCCCCTGAAAAACATGCCTCGCTGGGGCATAGGCAGACAGAAGGACACAGCGAAAGCCACACTCACTATCCCAAGAGTGACAGCGTTGATATAGAAGTAATTTACCCCGGCTGCTGAAACAAGCACCTGGCCCAAGGAGGACCCAAACGTATAGCCGGCCAACGTTGCACTGCGCAAGTACCCAGTTGCCCGCTGGTACACCCTTGTAGGGATAACACTGTAAATGTAGGAGAAGTATGCAACCTCTGTGGATGTCACAACTGCAAAGTTAACCTGCAGGAAAGTCATTGCAGTGAGGCCTTGTGCAAAGCACAGCAGGATGTAGTTGTTCACCAGGAAAAGACCCTGAATCACAATGATCACTTTATAGCGCAAGAAGTCTGTTAGTAGAAAGACAGGCAGCAGCAAAGCCAAGTACGAATATGTCCAAATGGGGAAAAGATAATTATTCACCTGGGGAGAGAGAGAAAGAAGGAAATGATTAGTATTTATATGGGGTCTAAAATGTTCTTGCAACCTGGGTCCTCGTGAACAATTGGCACTAGAAGTCCATTTGCGCGAATTTGGTCCCATATCTGCCCACCATCAATAAAGGTAATAATACAGAGATTCCTTTGCTTATTTATAGGATACATTGCATAATCTCAGTTAAAACTATAAATTAGCTGTAAGATGTTATTCCACTTTCATTAACTGCTTTGCAGTGTAAGGTCAAGGTGTTTTATAGCTGTGAATGGGATACTAGACCATTCCAGAATTTTTATCTACTTACACAGTAGGAACAGGATAATCTTTTATTAACAGCATACATAACGTTTGCTAACATCTGGCTGTTTTCAGGTTGCATTATTATCGACACAGACAATAAAACCTAATAATAGAGGTGTGCCTCAAATTATTAGCTGGGCAGGTTCTGTAGAAGAGCTTCATTAAAACTAATTTACATTGATTGAAAATAAAAATATATTGGTTACTGATTCATACCACAAGTGTGCAACGTTTGTCATCTTGTCATTGATGTTTGACAAAAACACCAGGCAAGATAAAACACAAGGGAAGCAATTTGAATTACCGTCACCCCACATTCCGACTCTGGGTTTCTTTTACCATCAGTTTGACAAGTGAAGAAAATTCAATTAACAAATAAACTGAAAGGTGGGTTTTCAAAAATTTGTAACTCAAACAATTGCAGCAAAGGGATCCACTGTGTAGTTTCTATCACATAGTTGCACAGGAGGTCACAGATGTATTTTATTTATGGTTTTCCCAGTAAGATGGCTAGTAAGCCCCTTATCTGACTGATTTAAAATGAAATTTGACACAGTGGCTCTTAGGCATTTTATTCCAGTAACTTTTGTAATGATAAACAAAAGCCAAGCAAAGACAGGAGACCAAGTCTTGCAAATGCATTATTGAGCTTTAAATCATTTAAATTTCACAAATGAGGTTCCTTTCACTGGTCTTGTTAAGTTTTGAGGACTGTAACATGAATACGATGAAATGTGTAAATCTTTGCTGTGTATCAATCAATGTCCCCTTTAAACCCCCACTGAAAGTAACCTCTAGAGACTGAATAAAACAAAACAAAATGAAATTCAGTAAGTATGTTTACGAGCTGGAAAACACAACCCTGCTGTTTTAATGGAACTTGTATTTCATCATGGATGTTTTAATTCTAGTCCTGTGCAGATGGAGGCCTAACAGTGACACCATTGCTTAGTTGATGCACATCACTCTGACATTATCTCTCTCCACACCCTGCAATGCCATTCACTCCATTTTTGCAGGCTCTGCACGTGAACACACACACACACACACATTTAGTAGCAATGGCTCATGTGCCCTAGCATCTCTGCCGAATACCCCTAGCAGCATCCAGTTGAACACCCTGAAGTTACCTGCTCCTCAGAAATGTTTTTGTAGGGGCCGACCAAGTAGGGTGTGAGGAAAGGCTCTGCCGGTCTGCAGTTGGCGAAGAAGCCGTACAGTGAGAGCACAGCTGTGGGAAACACCCAGGAGCTCCTGAACTCCTTACAGCACCCCATGAGTCCAGCAGCTACAGAAGAACCACCGAAGGTGTTGCATTCCGAGCCTCCAGACTCGACAGTGGAAGAGTTACGTATCATTATCTGAAAATCTGATTCATGCAGGAAGTGACTGTTGACCTCCCTGAGAAACACTTACCTGCTCCAATAACAAAGTAGTAAAACTTATGCCTATTTGGACTTTAAACATTTCACAAATTTTTGATACCATTTGTCAAGTTTGTAACTTTCACCTGATGCAGAATGGGTGCAGAGTCCAGTTAACGCGGGCTTAACTTGGCACTGGGTGTTTATGCTGTTTAACAAACATATTATGATGCTCATAAGCAATATCGGCTTTCAATGCGAGAATTGGCGGTACTGAGGAACTCCGCGCACGTTAGCTGCGTGAAAACTGCGGATCTTCCGGGGGGGGGCGTCGTCGTCATGGAGACCGTCTGTTTACGCTTTTCGATCGGGACACAATGAAGCTTAAACGGTTCCTGCTCAGATATTACCCCCCAGGTACTGAAAAATAAAGATTAACACTTATAGTCAAGTAAATATTACTCATAGATAAATACTGTTCGTACACATTATCGTATATTTCTGTCGTAATTGACAATTAATCCATGGATTAATGGATTTAGTTGTTTGACAGCGGTTCCCGCTGCAGTAGATACTAGTTAAAGTCAGCTAACTTAAGGATCTGTTCCGTAGTTATAACATAAGGCGAGCTTGTTAAAGAAGTTACAGAAACAACCTGTTCCTCCACGGTTACTTTCGGCCATTGTTATTTCGCGTGTATGTGTGTTTAATGTGGGTCTGATAAATATCGTCATCATCATCACCATCGTCGTCATCATCAGCCGACATTATTCTATAAGGCTTTGCGGTGGCAGGACATGTTAGAGCAAAATAAACCGAAAGCTTCCTTACAGGAATAATGCTGGAATATGAGAAAGCAGGAGAGCTGAAGACCAAGTCCATTGACCTCCTGGACCTGTCACCTAAGTAAGTGTTTGTAATGAGTAAACAACAATAACAACAACAACAACAACAACACTGCTGCTGCTACTACTACTACTACTACTACTAATAATAATAATAATAATAATGAAGTAGTATTACATGACTGCTGATCCTGCACTTGAGAAAATTCATGTGAAACAGAAATTTATCAGGAGCAGTTCACATTTTGTTTTCATTCATAGTGATTTTAAAATCTTGTTTTTAGCATGTTATTGGAGTTAGAACAGAATTTGTGGTGCTTTATTAATCCCCTCAGGGAATTTCACTCTTACAGCAGCTGGCCAAAGAAAACACATAGCTAGGATGCAAAGTAAATAAACACATCAATAAATAACAGAATTATCTGGATTTCTGCATGAATGGCCTGTTCAAAGTTTTCAAGATGCAAGGGAGCTATAAGCAACTCCACCGTTTACCTTTTTTTCTCCTTGAGAGGCTGCAGTTGTCTGACTCCTTGCGGTTGTCTCTGTTTTTATGCACTTGCTGGGTCTTTGTGCTTTTTCCCTTTTTACCTGTACTGAACAACAGTAACTTGTACAGGAATACATTTGAATGTAAATACGCCTTAGTTCAAATACAAGCAATTAAGCAGAAGTCCCTGGACCGAAAGGTTGTATAATTGTATTTTGTAGTTTATGGTTTATTATGGTTTATACTTGTGATTATATATTTGGTTGTATTCTGTATCTTCGTGGTGTTATTCCTCTTATTTTTGATCTAGTTGATTCTAGTCAGAAATCAGGGATTTTCAGGTGTTTCTTGAAACGCTATGAGTAGAAGGCCACAAATTAGTACAATATTATTAGCAGCTTTTTGGGAAATCAGAGGAAGGATTAAAGTGTGATCTTGTGCGCCACAGCCAGATCTTTTAATATTTAAAGCTGAAATGTCAAAAATGAAGTATATATGATTGTGTCTGCTGCCCTGAGTGCTGCAGTGTTATAATGTTATATTCATTTTCTTATTATTTTGGTCTATTTTTGAAGTAATCTCTCTTCTACCGGTTCTCAGGGGTAAACTGAACATAACCACAGGGATGGGTTGTCATAAGTTAACATAAGTCCGATCCAGTTTATTCCGGTTGATATTCTTTTTAGTTTAATGGCCTTTTGCAAACTTTTCTTTTGGAATTGAAAGTGCATAGAATCTCTTTAAAGTAGCCTTTAAATGGCATGTGGGAATCCCTATGCTTTTTTCATCATTGCACTGCAGAGCTGCATCATGTGGCTCAGTGGCTCCTGCATTTGCACCTTCAGGAACTAGTGGAGTATATTTCTGCTGTCTCCTTGTAAATTCCTGCTGACTGGGGCACAGCATTTTGTTGCCAGTAAAAAAGGAAAAACACATTGTGTTATTTACAAAGGCGATTATTTGTAAGTGTAGGTGCAAAGATACATGTGTTGTGAGACATCTTCACATAAACATCTTGCCAACAATCAACAGTTTTGCCCCAGATCTCATTACCACAGGCAGCTACAACCAACAGCCAGCTCTCCAGCAACTCTGCACTCAACCCAGGCAGCTTACAACACTTCACAGTTAATGAACAGTTTCTTGTTTGTACAATATAGTGAAATATTTCTAAATATAATGGTAATATAATACATAAATTTTAATACATGGCTCAGGGAGTAGTCTGGGTTGGTTGGGTGTGAGTTTGAATCTGGCTCAGTCTGTGTGTAGTTTTCATGTTCTCTCTGTGTCTGTGTGGGTTTCCTCTTGGTGCCCTGGTTTCCTCCCACAGTCCAAAGATGTGTTTCAGGTTTATTGGTTACTCTAAATTGCCCATAGTGCATGTGTGGTCACCTTGCAATGGACTGATGTCCCATCCAGGGGCCCTTTCATAGCCTAGTTCCTTCTGCTTTGTAGATAAAATACAGACCACAGCAACCCTCCGAATGATAAGTGTTTATTGAAAATGAATGGATGATTGATAATTACATCCAAACAGACAACAGTAAATTTCACTATATAATCAACAACACAATTGGTTATATAACATCCCTATTTATAACATGTATAATGATAAGCGACAAAAGTATAAAGGACCTCATTTCCCTTTTGTTTCAAGGCTTATTTGCTTTCAAGGTAAGTATACTTACAGTTTACTGACCTTTCCAAGATTACGTATTTCTAATTAAGTTCAACAATATGTTTTAATCTTTCAAAATAAGTAAAAACACCTTGTAACACAGTCTTCCGTGCAGAACAGGATGCGGCAGGATGAGGGGAAGTGGGATGGCAGCTTGTGGATTTATTGGGATTACAAAGCAAGTGCAAAGAAACGGGATGGGGAAGGAGGGAGGGTCACGGTGTGGGTAGGTCAGTCCTCACAAGAGAATGAAACAGGCTGGGATCATGCACTCTTTCCTTTTCTTATCGCCTGCTCCTTATTCTTTCCCTCACCAGCTGCCAAAACGAGAGCCTTTTAATGACACATACAACAGGTGACCTGTCGGTGTAGACATGCTACACACCTTTTCTCACATTATCAAACATTTGTTCTTGTTGCATTTGTAATAAAAAATACTGAGAAAATGTTTTAAAAAAAGCTTTTCCAATTAATGCTTTGTTGGAAGGTAATATTGTTTTGTGTGCTTCTTCAGATTTTTTGCCTGACCCATCTCATTGCCAGGATTTAGCTTCATATACAGCTGTAAGTTTGACAGGTAGCTAGTTTGATAAAGGTGGTAAGAGTCTGTGTTAACAGCTCAGTGTTCTCCATGTGTTCATGTGTTGTATTATCAGGGAACCACTTATGACGGGGGGTCAGTAATAAAGCCAAAAACAAGTAAGGGGAAAAAATACCTTGTCTGGATGATAAAACTTGTGACCGCTGTGCTGCTGTCACCTGCATCTTTCCAGCACAGACAGTGAGAAGTTAGCAGCAGCGATACAGGAGACGGAGCCACTCATCACGGCCTCGCGTACAGCACAGCTCAGACAGCTCATCTGCAGACTGCAAGACAAGCTGAGCCAACAGGACAACGACAGGTTCTATCTGTTCAAGGTGAGATTCTCAACCTGCTGTTCTGCGCTAGGGGTGATTCGCTATTTTCGGCTGAGGCTTTTCATATGTGCTGGTCTTCTGGTAGCTGATTGCTGAGGGCTGAGATGATTTTGTAGTATTATAACTGAATGAGTACAAAAAAATGATTGTGCTAATTTAAAAAAAGTTTGCTATGTGTGGTGTAAACTCAGGTAGGACAAGTGGTAAAGAGCACTGATTTGTAAGCTGAAGGTAGCTGGATTAAGCCCCATTAAGGACCCTGCTGCTTTAGCATGGAGAGAAAGGGCTTAAACTGAATTGGTCTAGAAAAAATATTAATGAAAATGAATAAGTTCTTTTGGATGAAACTTCCATTTAATTGAATAACAATCTGACTTTTTTTATAAAATACTAACATTTTTTGAGGAGTTTTTTTGGATTTACCGTCTTATTATATAGTATAAATATCACACTGTGAAAATAATGTCATGATCTATTGCGCTAAATTCTTCAGGTTTTCCGGTTACTGCTGACTACACGATTTACTTTGATCAACAATATATTCCTGCTTTTCTTTTTATTTATCCAGCTTTTCCAACTTTAAAAAAATTTTGTTTGATATAAACAGTTGTTCCACAAAACCACACTACAGTCAAAATCTAATACCAAATCACCTTTACATTGTGCAGTTTAATTTTTCAGTAAGACGTATCTGACAAACTACAAAAAATACATAGGATGCAAAAAATTCTTCCTACAGTCTAAACTTGTCATATATGAGTGTAACACACCTAGTGTGTTTTCTGTAATTAAAGTTAAAATACGCTGTTCATCAATGGGGGCTGTATTGTGGGCTCACCAGCCGCAGTGTGCGGGGGAGGGGGGGCTTGAGTCTCGACAGGATTTAATGTTAATCCGCTCCATTGCAATTACAACACAAAATATCCCAAACTTTTAAGCAGCATTTATGAATCACTTATTTCAGGAGAGCAATTTGCAAGTGTGTAAAAGACGTTCTTTGCACTGTTTAATACCTTTTTCCATTTGTTCTATTTCAAGACGAGCTTTCGGATAATGAACAAACAAACAAATGAATGAATGGATGAATGAATTACTTAATGAATTATTTAATTAAAGCTATTAATTGTACTTATTTCCGTGTGCAAAATGTTATTTAGAGTTCTGTGTGGAAGGAGAAGTTCAACCTGCTTGTAGGACCATCACAGACCTGTAGAGAGCAGCAGGGGACTAAGACAAAATGTGGCCAAAACAAACAGACATGATTTGGAGTGAATTAACACTGAAGTGCAAGGCTTCTGCATTATCTCTCCCTGGCAGACGCTGCAGGCCCACATCCTGCCACTGACAAATGTTGCCTTCAACAAGTCGGGGACAAGGTCAGTGTGTTTGCTGCATACAGTGTGTAAAATCAAAGTGTTTGGTTTTGACGTGCTCATTGTGTGTGTGTGTGTGTGTGTGTGTGTGTGTGTGTGTGTGTGTGTGTGTGTGTGTGTGTGTGTGTGTATAAAATGAATGAATAGTTTATTTACCCAACCCTGTTCATGCAGATTCATCACTGGCAGCTATGACAGGACGTGCAAGATATGGGACACCATTTCGGGGGAAGAACTCCACACTCTGGAAGGCCACAGGAACGTAGTCTACGCTGTTGCTTTCAACAACCCCTACGGGTACAGTGTGGCTCCTTGTCTACTCTGCACACATCCTACTTTGCTCACCTGCTACTGCTGGAGTGGCAGCAGTGGTAACCCTTGTTCACATTGTCATTTTGTAGACTTTGTCCTCCTCCCTGGTCAGAACAGACCACCAAGACTGAGAAGACAATCAGCAGGAAATTACTGTTTACCATCATTTTGGCCCTTTTTTGGTTTCAGGGACAAGGTTGCCACGGGATCATTTGACAAGACCTGCAAGCTGTGGTGTGTGGAAACAGGCCAATGTTATCATACGTATCGTGGACACACTGCAGAAATCGTATGTGTTTGACCAATTCCTTGTAGCACATTATGTTCCACTTGATTGCTGAAGGTCTTATGTTTAGTCTGTTATGCAGCATATTAGTACTGTAGTAGTGCAATGTACTGTATTTTTTGTTTGACATTAGGCACCATGGTGTGGTTGGAATCATATTGCTGTTGTCTTGCAGTAAGGAACATGTATTAGTAGCTTAAAATAAATTGGCTATACTGCACTTAGTGTTTGGATGCCACATTGTGGGTTTTACACTGATGTGACTCATGTTGTTGAGCAGGTGTGTCTTGCTTTTAACCTGCAAAGCACTGTGGTGGCAACGGGAAGCATGGACACCACAGCAAAGCTGTGGAACATCCATACCGGGGTGGAAATGGCGACACTAGAGGTTGGTATTTCACACCGATCAGCACTGTCTGAATAATCTACCCATCCATTCATCCAGTCAGAGAACTGAAAAAGTTATACCATAAAAAGGTGGAAAAAATGTAGAGGTCTATATGCTACTGGCTCAGTGGCCAGATCTTCTGTACGTCAACACTGTCCAACTGGACACACCTCAATGACTCAGTATAACTGCTTGTCCAGTGCAGAGTCATGGTGGTCCAGAACCTACCTAGGAAGCGTCTAGGCAGGGTAACGCTGTGAATGGAAATCCAGTCCATCATAGGATAGCCCCAAGCACACACTCTTCAGGCAGTTGACACCTCCGAAATACCTTAAAACACACCTCACTCCTGGAGAACATGCAAATTCCACTCAGACTAAATGTGAGCTGAACCCATGTCTGCTACAGTACACACTGCACCACTGGAGGACACACCTGCCTAACTTACTCGCTGTCTACATAAGTAGCAGTAACACTCAATAGGTGATAACTTCTCGGGTTTGTTATGTCCTGGATGACCCCTCCCAATTTCTCCTTTTCTGTAGGGCCATTCAGCTGAAATCGTTGCTCTGTCATTCAACACAGAGGGGAACCAGCTGGTCACGGGCTCCTTTGACCACACAGCGGCCCTGTGGGATGTGGCATCAGGAAGGTGCATTGACCACTGGGGGGGGCAGTCCTTCCTGGGTTTGTCCCTCTACAGGTTGCAGTAAAGCGACTCCGGGTTTCTCTGTTTCAGGCGTGTGCACATGCTGATTGGACACATGGCAGAGATCAGCAGCGTGCAGTTCAACTGGGACTGCAGGCTCATTGCTACTGGCTCCATAGACAGGACCTGCAAGGTGAGCCATGTTCATTGCCACACCTGTGCTGTCTCTGTCAGGAAAAAACTGTCTTCTAACAGTTGTATGAAAACAACCACATAATAATAATAATAATAATAATAATAATAATAATAATAATAACAACACACAGTCCTATTATGAGTCTTTAATGACATCTGCTGTATGGTTTTGGAATCAATGTGAAATTTTTCAAATCATCTTATAACAGCATTGAAAATGATTCTAAATCTGTGCTGAATTATTGCTGAATGAACTACAGGTACAGTGTGGTATAAATGGAGAAACATGTCCTTGTTTGTATGAATATAGGTTATCCAAATGTTGTGTGTTAAATTTGGAAGTTGTTTAATTTTGCAGTAGGCAGGCAGGCTGTGGGTGAGTCACCTTGGCTGCAATGTCATCATTAGGTGTGGGACATGCGGAACATGAAGTGTCTGGCCACACTGGGGGGTCACCAGGCGGAGGTGCTGGACGTGTGTTTCAATTACACAGGGCAGCTCATTGGCACGGCATCCGCTGACGGTAGGCTCCCGCTTTTCGGCAACACGACCGAGCTGCTGCTGCTTGTTTCACCAGTGCTGCAAAAGCAGCATTTCCGGGACACTCAGTGAGCAAACGTGTGGCGGCGTCAGGCCATGTAGCCAAATAAACCCACCTGCGAGAAAAGACCGTGGTGTGAACGTAGCATAGCAGGTTGGTGTGGGATGAAAGGCCGCGCTGTCGGAGTGGCACCACGGTCAGAGCGGGCAGTGTGCTGTGAGTAAGTCTGTGATAAGGCCGCAGCATTGTAATTTGATTGCATACTCAATCTGGAGGTTTGCAGCATCCTGCCTCTCCCTGAAGACCACGGTGCCGGTGCTGACCGCAAACTACACACTTAATTGATTATTTGTGTCTGAAGGCTGCAGCTTAAAAATAGATGGTTGCTGTGATGCAACACTGAGCTGTCATGTAGCGCTCTGCTTTCCCGCAGGAACAGCTAGGGTGTACCAAGCTGCCACGAGCCGATGCGTCGCCACGCTAGAGGGACACGACGGGGAGATCTCCAAGGTAAGCCGCAGCTGCTGGCGCACGCGTCCTAAGGGATGTGTTAGAATGAGTTTTCGGATTGCGCTGACCAGATTTTGTCGGACACAATAAAATCAGTGTTAGCAGAGCAGAGTTGAGCAGCCTGCTCAGCACAGGTGTCCTGGCCACGGGGTGCTCTTGCACCGCCACCCTTCATGTCACTAACTGCCAGCTCCCCTAATGCACTCTGCCAGCGATCCAAAAATAGGCGTTTTATATTTAGAAATCTTGGGTTACGTCTGGTTTAAGGGGCGTGCGTATTGCCGTGGTGGATGTGTGGCTAGAATGGGCTGGGACAGAGAGGAAAAGAGTCGTTTGGCATGTGACGTTTGGCTCCACGTCACTGCAGGTCACAGCTGCATGGCAACAGTCGGTGAAGCAGAATGAACATGATGATTAGCGGCCAACATCAGCAACGTGTCTCGCAGCGGCCGACCCCGCACGTCCTGTTTCATCTACGGCTGGTGGCACTGCCCCCCCCCCCCCCTTTCCTCCTGTCTCTTCACCACAACCACTCGGCTGCTCTTCTTCACTGTCTCCGAATGTTTCCATTGTCTGTCTGGAGGACTCTGGCCGTTTTAAATCTGAACACATTTGCAGCCCGGTTATTGAAAGGTTTAATAAAACACTGATATTTTATGACAACGCAAAGGATACTGCATTAACATTTAATATAAACGAGTGGATTAAAATTATGTAGACAAGATTATAGAAGATGCCCAGTTTAATACTATCATAAAACACAGGGGAGGAGGATGTCTGGGAGGTTGGGGGGGCACTCCATTGCCTAGGGAAATGAAGCAGTGTCATCAACAAGAGTCTGTAAGACATAGACATAGCCATAATTCAGGGTTTAAGACTCAACTCCTGGCAAGTCAGATGTCTGCTAGTTTCATCACCACTTCTCCAGGCGATTTCACCTGAATGACCTGTGCTGCTTATACGAGTTTGTTTTCCCAAGTATATATTAATAATTAAAATGAATAAACTATGAATGGGATGGCTTTAGTTATTTAAAAGTGATCAGTGAGACAGGTCTTGCATAAACACAGCGGCTGGGTAAAAGTAGGGGTTTGACAGGTTGTGTTTCAACCAAATGAAAATAAGGAAATCGGTGCTATGATGAGTATAAACCACAGCTGAATAGTTCTAATAGTTCTGCGTTTTTGACAAATGGATTCTACTTTGTAAAATATCAAGGGGTAGTGTTATTGTTGCTGTGTGTCCTGCCTGACAGTTTTCCGAGGAATTTACTTTTCCTAAAGGGCACATTTTCATCTTGAACCAAGGCCTTGATTCTAAGGCCCATGTAAAAAGCAAGTTCTTAACAGAGGAAATTGAAGGCTAGAGCTCTGAATTGTTCTGTTCTGAAAAAAAGGGGGGGCAGTTTGGCTTGTTAATCCAGATTTCTAGGCAACTTTTGAAAATATTTTGGTTAAATTTATCCTTTAACTGAGCACAATTTAGATATGCATCCATGCTGTCATTTCAGCCATTTCCACACTGGCCTTGCATTTCTGTAATGGTGTAAAGTGCCCTTCCCTGTCTTGTGTAAGTTTTTCAGTGGCAACTCTGACTGTTTCCGTGCAGATCTGCTTCAATCCCAAGGGCAGCCACATCCTGACAGCCAGTGCAGACAAGACTGCGAGGCTGTGGGATGTGGCGTCTGGCTCCTGTCTGCAGATGCTAGGGGGGCACACCGATGAGATCTTCTCCTGTGCCTTCAATTATGAGAGCGACATCATCATCACAGGTATAACACACACACACACACACACACACACACACACACTTGCACGAGATGACAGGCATTCATGACTGTTGTATGAACACATATCTCATGTTTTCATTTTCTCTGTCCTTCAGGCAGTAAAGACAATACCTGTAAGATCTGGAGGACTCAGCATGGAGGAGATGATGCCGAGCAGTATTACCTCTGAGATAGGATGCAATAGAGAAAACATCCAGTATTATTAGCTGTTTCTTTCCTCACCTGAGTTTCTTCATGTTGTTTTGTGGCATTAAAATTAGCCTTTTAGCATTTGTGACAGCTCCATTTGTTTACATATGAACACATTAGAATTGTGTCCCGTGGATTAGCTATACATTGATTGCTCACCTTAGCGAAACAACTGGGACCAAAAGTCTATTCAGAAATCATTTCATAATTTTATGTTCATAACTCCAAGTTCAGGCATCCCCCATAAATCACAATTAATAAAAGCTTAATATTCACATCCATAGATTTAGTTACAGATTAAGTACTGTCAAGACCTTGACTATAAGTATAATACAGATTCTTTGTAACACTTATTTAAATATTATTAAATGACTGCCCCCCCCCCCCCAGAAGCCCCTATTTAATTTGCTGTGTTGACCAATTCATCCCGTAAACACGGAATATTTAGCACGTTATTCATCCTCAACACTCACAAATAAGAGGCATATGAGCTGTAAACACTGGAAAAGAGCTGTTTTATGGCCACCTCTTTCTCTCTCCTGTTCTATATGGGTAAACAGGTTGCAATTGCTTTGGGTCAAACAGACTTTTTACAATGTAGATCAGTGATTAAGTAATTAAAACAAAGAATCTGAGATGTGATACCTATTTAAAAAATGTAACTGAACTGTTCATGATACGAAGAGTCGCTGACTGTACGTCTATGCAAAGTTATTACTGTTACACAGATCTGGCAAAATTAAATTTTTCTGCCACCTGCACCTTTTCACATCAAATACAGAAAAATACACATTACCTAAATTTATTAGTCTGAAAAGTTTGACATTCACTTATAATCACAAAGTAGAGCAGACAGTTGAATTGTGTGCTTTGAATGCTGAATAACATTAAAACACCATTACACTAATTAAACCTGACAAACCAGATTTACATAGAAATTATTTTAAATTACAAACTCTTTTCTACCTCTTCATTTAGCAGTAGTAAAAATGAAAAGAATTTTCTTCTACACCAAGGTGCAGCAGTTCAAAATCTACAATATATACAACTATTTAAAATGAATTTAAAATTACATGGTCACAGATAAAGTTACAAAAAAATATTTTAGTGAGCATGAACAACCTTTTCTGCCCTTTTCACTTTTCACTAAACACCATTTTAAACTTACACGAACCCAAGATAACAGGGCATGAGGTACAGTTGCTGAAACCTATGGAATTTGAGTCTCAGATGACAAAGTGATCCATTATTTGGAGAATTTAATCCATAAAAATAGCAGGCTAAAATGTTTTAAAATCACTTAAGTCTTTTTAAATCCTAAGCTGTTGGTATTTGTATTATATATTGTGTTCCTGTTCATCTTTAACTGAGAAACATGCTAATTTTAAAGGGTTTAATGTCTCTTGCTCCCGATAGCAGTTCTTTCATGTTTATACAGGGTGAGATTCACTTTGAAGGCAGAAAATGACAGCTGACGGTGGTTGTGCTGTTGGCTTCCAGGTGAGGTCAGACTCGAACGGTGTTGAAGACACGCACTACACTCCGAAACACGAACATCAGCAGGTTCAGTAGGCTCCAAAACAGTACAGGAACACTTTGTGGGTGTGATGGGGTGTGTGCTCTGGTGGACAGCAGTGTGTGTGTCAGTGTCTGTGTGCGGGATCTACTTTGTGGCAAGAAGCCAGTCAAACAGGCTGGACACGGAGTCGTCTTTTTCTTCCCGCAGTTTACAGAACTGCGCCACGGCATGGAAGAGGTCACAAACCCTCCATGCCTTTTGGGACACCAGCTGCACCACCTCCAGGAACTGCAAGAAATGAAACACAGATTACATGTAAACTATCAAACCTGACTATTTCCCCACATATCTTATAGATACTGTAAAGAAAACAGGAAGACTGAAAAAGTTTCACATGATGCAGGAATTGCATGGAGGTTCTTGGTTCAGTTTCATTTTGGGTGAAGCCTTAGTACAGACCAAACTGTTGTTATTCAACTAAAATAATGTGTGAGAAAACATCTGCTGGTGAAAACTGCAACTATATCTGCAGGGCAAACTGTGTCTCACAGCAAAAATATTAAGTTTATCACCTTGATTTTCCAGACTATATGGGTGGGTGTCCGAATATTGCAAATCGGAAAATCGAAAGTGCAATTTAAGTGCATTTTTTAACTTCAGTGCCACAGAAACACTTATTAACCTGAAGCAATGTGTAATGAACATGTAATGTGTCATATAAAATGAAGTATAGTCAGTCCTGCAGTTGAAACATAGACAGTGAATAGTGAATAATGACAGCTGAATACAGTTAAAGACAGTGAATAATGTGCAGAAAGCAGTGAATACAGTTCAATCAGAGCACCAGCACAGGGGGACCAGGCTGGACCGCCTTCCTGGAACTCACAGAGGACACAGATGGATGGTTCTTTTTCGAGACACAAAAATTGTTTAAAACATTATTTTATTCATTACATTTTCCCCAAAAACACTAAACAATTAGGGAAATACATAGCGTATACAGCGACACCACCTAACGTGGGAAACTGGGATTTGATTCCCCGTGTAACAGCACTTCCACTATACGGTAAGAGTCCTTAGGCGAGACTCTTAAAGCTTCACCTCTTAATATGAGACCAACCAGAACAAACAGAGTTCTGGTAGCTCAGAGGCTGTCTGGATTAACAAGGTCCGTGTCAAATGTTGGGAAATCAGGACAGTTGGATGGTAAGTGGGCGACTAGAATCAATCACAGATGGACAAGACAAGAAATGATAACATGGTCTTGACAAAATCAGCAAACCCAATGAAAAAGACTACATGGAAAAGGAATTATGGACAAGAAACGCACGTCACCCACCAACATACACAGAAAAACTAGTCACCAGTTGCTCAATCATCATCAAGAAAAGCATCCCGTCAAACTGAGAAATTGACGACATAAGATGCTAACATGCAGATGCAAAAAGGCTGAACTCATGTAACTACATCTAGAACCCACACAAGGAGAAACAAAAGAAGACCTCAGGATGGAATGTGTGCCAGAGTGCAGAGCTAGATACCTTGCATGGCTCAGCTGCTGACATGTGAAAGAAGATGATGGCTAAGCTAACTACCGTCAGCCACCATATTAGATTTCCTAGACTTTGTCTAGACTAGGTCAGACTTGGTCACAAATCACCATCACACAGCATGATACCAGATATGAATGCAGCAGCATCCACGATCCCAACCACCAACAAACCAAAATCAACAACCTGATATATGCTGCAGCAGCAGTAACGCTACAAGCACTAGGCTACAAAACCCAAGAAGCCAACCCTCCTGGATACCTCCCAGTAGCTAAGACGAACTCAAGATGAAGACAGCTTGGAAGAAAGTGAGCAAGTTGACTGAGCTACAACAAGGGAACATGGCAAATGACAGGTTCTGGCTATTGAGGAAGTACAAAGGCATGTCCATATCTGAGGCCCTGGAGTCTGCTAAACTGGCAGCCAGATTGCAAAAAAAAGCAGAGGCCAAAAGAATAAATGCCCTTTTCTCCAAAGAACCATCTAGAGTCTATTCTGATTGAACAGCAGACATCACAGACAACAAGCTGAATGCACATGCAAGTAAGTACATGAGCCCTGCCCAAAAATGATGTAGAAACCACACCCAAGCTTCAAAGCACCAGTTACTGGTAGACAGAGCTGCCCACCAAGATTCCAAGACCAGGCGGAGCAACTTGAATGTTACATGGATTGATTACAGGACAGCTTATGACTCAAAGCCACACAAATGGATACTAGAATGCCTGGCTCTGTACAAGGTCAATAAGACAGTAACAACTTTTATCAAGAACTCAATGGACCACTGGAGGACAACATTAGAAACCAATTCAAAGACAAAAGCCCATGTTACTATAAAGTGTGGTGTATATACTAAGGAGATCATTATCCCCAGTGCTGTTCTGCATAATTCTGAAAGAGACACTGACTCCCTGATCTGTTTCAGCAGAATGTACAGTGTGGATACTGGGATGTCATTCGGACTACAAAAGTGCAGCAGGATGATAGTGAAAAGCGGGAAAATGATAAGGACAGAGGAAGCTGAAGTACCACAAGGCCACATAACAGATATACATCATAACTACAAGTACCTGGGGATCCTCCGATCACAAAGGAACCATGAGGCACAAACTAGGAAGACAGATACATCCATAAAGTAAAACAGGTTCTAAAGAGCCAGCTGATTGGGAAGAACAAGATCAACACATATATCCTGCCAGTCATCAGATATCCAGCTGTCATAGTAAGTTTTCCAAGAGAAGAAATGGAAACTGCAGATTTCAAGACACAAGAACTCCTTACAAAGCATGGAGCCTTCCATCCAAAACTCAACATCCCAGGACCATACATCTGCTGGACAGAAGGGGTTAGGGGCCTGGAAAGTGTTACAAATAGTCCTAAATGAGATATGAAACATCCATAAGTACACCCAAGAAATGTCCCCTAAACATGAGCTGCTAAGGGAATGTCTGAAGCAGATAGGGCATGTGGATAGTAGGGGAGCACAGGAGGTGCCATGGCAGGATAAGCCATGGAAAGGTGCCATGGAAAGTACCACCAACAGATAGCAGCGGTGGCTGACATGAGCGGCTGGGAAAAGCAGGACTGGAGGACAGTACAGAGACACTAATCGTGGCAGCACAAGAACAAGCCCTCAGCACCAGGTCTATCGAAACAGATGTACCATATTAGGCAAGACTGTGCAAAGAAGCCCCTGAGACAATCCAGCCCCTAGCAACGGCTGCAAGATGCAGGCAGGGGTAGTGTATATTGAGAGGCAAATTCTGAGAAAGGATTTTTTAAAAAATGTATATTCCTATCATGCTCAAAATAGTTAATTTTTTAATTTTATTTTATATTTGTGCGACAGTCTGTAAAGCCAAAAATCTGGAAAATCAAGGTCTGGAAAATTGAGAACACACTACTTGAGTCATGTATTTGATAACTGCATTGATGCGATTTACTTTTTTTAGATAAATATCTAAAGTAATCTCTTAGTAAATGCACACAAAAATGTATTCATCTTTAGAGGACACCATTACTTATTGTGGTTATTATGTATAGCCATTTGAGTTTTAGGAAGAAGCAACCCACCTTATCCATCCTCTTCACCTGAGACTTCTTAAAGTAAAGGGTGGGGACACCTAGTTCAGACCCAGCAATCCACTGTAAAGTTGCTCGCAGCTCAGAGTCCACAGAATCAGAATCCAGGTCAAAGTTCAGTACCAGCAGTTCCCTATGACTGGTGTTGCACCCTACTGACAGACCAGAGGTGCCCTCTATGAAACAAGAAGAAACATTATTTACTGTCAGCTTTAGTGCTGTAGAACCTTGTAGAGAGGACAAGTATAATGGCTTAAGCAATCAAGATAAAAAGAAAAAAAATCTAGTGGAGATATTCACCATCTACGTTCTCTTGGCTGCTCTTAAGGGAATCCTTCTTCCCAAGTTCCTCACTAAAGATGGGAGACATCAAAATTAGATATACAGGTTTGCAGCTTAGATTTAGAAACCTAACCCTCCGGTGGCAATCATACCTGACCAGTGTGCTTGGGGAGATTATGTCTGAAAAAGCCTCCAGGTCAGCCACACCCAGACTTGATGCACTGCTGTTGCCATTTCTGAAATTTAAAAAAAAATAGATTTGTACCTTTCATCTCAACATCCTCATGGATTCATGGAGTGACCTTCAAGGGCTGGAAGTATCTAGGCTTTTGTCCATTAAGCAGTGCACAACAGGAACAGTAGTTGCTCCTATGCTGCATGCTTCTGTCACAAAGTTCCCCTCCAGTGATGGAGAAAAATGGGTTGTATTCACCATGCAATTTCTCCAGCTCATGGTGATATAATAAACAGGTGGAATGAAAGCCAAGTCATGTCTTACTTGAGGCAAGTCTTTTCAGCACTTGCTATCATACAATCCTTATTAGAAGCTTCAGAATAAAACTATTCAGACTCAAATTAATGTTATTTGAGTTTTAACCACCCAAAAGACTGGCAAAGCTGATCATTGTCAAGACTTACATTGTTTGTATGGTTCTTGCATGTTTAAGGTTTAATCGGCCTGGTTTCACTAATTTTTACAAAGCCAATAAGATTTTTTAGTAAACATTTTTTTGAAAGATGCACCTCTTTGTAATTTTCTCATACATTTCACATAATCTCCCCTGTTGTTGTCCTTAGTCTCTCACTACTTCCAGCTTGCAGGCAGTTCTGCAGTATGACAAGGACTATAGACATGGTTCAGCAAGCAGCTAACACTGAGCTCTCAAGGTTGTCCTACACTGTATTGGCTCAAACTCAAATCAGTTGACAGGAATGCGTGGAGAACCGGAGCAGCAGTAGCTCAATGGGCCAATGGTGCGCAGGAAAGCCGTGCTGAGCGACAGGATGGGAAGCAGCAAGTACTGACCCCTCGCTCAGCTGGATATAGCTACTGGTCTCCTCGTGCGGGTCGTCGTCGGGTGCGATGTGGGACCAACTTCCCGTGCTCTCCTCACTGCTAGCACTGAGAACAAGCTGCTCCTGTTCACCTACTGCGGACATTGCGGCCCTGTCACTCTCACTGCTGGGGAGAGCAAACGGCAACATCACCCTTGAATCAACCCACAGTGAAGACCTTCCAGTACCTCCCTTTGTCCTTTGCTGGATCACTGAATGAAATCAGCAAAATATATCTAAAGAGTACGTGGCTTCTTAATGTTACTGTTACTGCTTTGAAGAGCAGCACGTGATGGGGCAAAAATTAATATGATCCTAGTCACAGAATAACATCTCTGCATTACACATGGTCCTTTTTGGAGGTAGAATCTACACTACTTCATACTTCACTTCAAACAAAATTCAGTCCCTTTGTCAGACTTCTGAATTCTAAATTCAGTTCCCTCGAAAATGGATAATACACTTTAAATACTACTCCTAATCAGATATATCTCTGAACGTTACAGCAAAGTGAGTCCATAACAAATAAAGGCGGGTTTGTAGTTCTGCACAGAAGTAGGAAAAAAACTGCAGGACAGAAAACCTTTTGTGACTGTTTTTCCTAGACTGCACTCTATGTCTATCAAGATGGAAGAAAAGCAGGAGACTGGGACATAAAGGCTTTAGCTTACTGAAGTTTCCCTGAAGCCTTGCAGACTTTATTCCATTCGTATGTGATTGTGCCCCTAATCACAAGATGGAGCTGCTCTCAGGGGGACAAACTCACATTAAATGACTGCCCAGAAGAGGAAAACTCACCTGGAGCAGCTCATTGATTCAGAACTCTTCTGAGTAGATGTTTCTTGGGGCATCTCCCTGGGGTGGCCTTCAGTCTTTATGTCTTCTTTTAAAATGTCCCTGTGATCTCCCTCAATCTGAATCAGAGGCACTTTCCTGGGTTGCGGAGAAGGGGAACTTGTGCAGGCAGAATCCCTTTCCATAGGTTTAGATAGCTGCTCCTGACTCCTGTTGCTGCTCCAGCATGGCCTTGACTGTTTGAAACCTCTTCTCCTTTCCCCTACTGGAAGAGGTTGCTGTCCAGACAGGCCCTCCTGTGGGCTCCCAAGCACTGACTTTCCACTCTCCACAATATCAGCTGCCAAGCGGTTGGCAAACAGCTCAACATGTGGCTGTGAGTCACCTGGGAGATCCAAGTCCATACTATCCTCCAGGTCCACAATGATCTTATTCTTGCGCATTAGGGATTCAATTGAGCTTGACCAGGTTTCATGGATGAGCATATCTGTAATCTGGTCTGTTTGCCCCCTTTGATATAAGCAGGAGTCTGATTTACAAAGACTTGTGGTCGACACGGTGTTGGTAGGGTATATATTAAGAGTGTCTCCATGCAGATTGCGAGCAAAACCATCAAATGAGTTGGCTTTAATTGGGGTGTTCACAGTGAGCCTAGAGTCGGATGAACGGCGGTCTGGTACAGAAGACTGACGGAAGCAAAAAGGTGTCCTGGGAGATGGAGGCAAGAGACTGTTCCTCCATTCTTTTGTTTTGGTCAAGCTGTAGTCTTTATTCTCCTTGTCCATATCTTTGAGCATGAACCTGTAGAATTCCTCTGTGATGCTTTCTGTACTTGACTGTTTTGAGAGGCAAGTAGACCTCACATTCAGATGCCCATTTTTTTTGGTGACTACTTGCTGCATGGCTGCACTCAGGATACTGCTGGCATTCTTTCCTGCATAATAGTCTAGAAGCAGGTCAAAGCCCCGACCTTCATTTTCCATTTGATTCACCATAAACCTGGAAAATTCATCAGTGATGCTTTCACAACTAGACTGCTTGGAAATAGAGCTACCCCGGCTCAGGTTCTGTCCTAGTCGACTTCCTGGGCCCAGGGTGTGTGACAAGTTGGATGTGTCAGCATCCTCCTCTGGGATGCTCTCATAGCTTGCTGCCTTCCCCCGGCTCCAACGCTCACCAGCTGTGCACTGAAGTCGATTCCTGGGCTGACCAGGCTTTGAGGTATCTACCACATTAAGTTCTGGACAGTTCATGATCTTAGCAGTGACCTCAGAAGCAAATTTAGCAAATGGGTCTGTGAGCTCATCTGGGATCCCTGACTCATCCACTACTCGGTTCACCAGCCTCTCCATCAGCTCTGGTTGTTCCTCTGTCTTGCGTTTGATCTCACTCAGCCGTGGTGGCCGGTGCTTTTTAGTGGCTGTCAAACCGCCCTGTGGTTCCTTTCTTCTCATTGTCGTGCGGCATGGTAGTAAGTAACTTTCTGAACCTTCAGTAGCCCCACTCTTGAGAGCACAAAACCAGGGCTGCTTTCCACTTGAGTTGTCCAGACAAATTGCTGCCAGTTCTGTAGCCATGGAAACCACAGTAGTGGCCAGGTCATCTGCAAAGCAAGACACTGGTGATCTAGACTCTGTGTCTCTCTTGGTCATAACCCCTATCCCTGCTATAGACAGGGACTGTTGAGGGGTCAGATGAGGGGACAGTGTTGATGATTTGTATTCCCAGTCTCTCACTACTCTGCTGTTGTGTTTCTCAGTACTGGTCATTGCAGAATTATAAGTTAGGATATCTGCTGCAGATTGTTTCGGGTCAGAGGAGAATGCAGTTAAATCATTCTCTTTTGAACTGTATTGAGTTTGGAGGTATGCACAGTCTTTAACTGAAGGAGCAGCAGTCTGATCTTTAAATCTCACAGCAGTGAGTGAGTCTGGTGAATCAGTGTCCAGCTCTCCTTCTACATGCTTCCCCTCCTTTGTTTCAGTGACAGTTGATGCTAAATCTGTGCACTGAACCAAGTTCTCATTTTCCCAGTTATCTGGGTGACCATGTCCGGGAAGACTCTGTAATTGGCTTAAAAGCTTCCCACTTGGATCAATGGCAGTGTCAAATGCCCTGGTACTGTTTTCACTCTCATGTCTATCAACAGATCCATTATTCGATTTGGAAATGTCATGGATTTTTTTTGATGTGATGCAAAGAACATCAAATAATAAATTGTTCACACTCTCCAGGAGAAAGCTTTCTGCATTGGGGACTCCTTTGCCGGAGCCTTCAAGTTCTCTCTTCTTCATAGCTTTCTCCAGAGCATACTTGAAAACATCTTCTGCAATCACATGAGCAAACTCCTCCACCTCACCGTTGTCTGAGCCAGGGATTTTAGGATGTATGATTCCATTCACTATTTTACAGTTGACAGATTGCAAGAAGTCCCTGACGCTCTGGTCCTCCGGTGTACTGAGCACACCTAGTGCCTCCCTGAGGAGTACCTGGGAAATATTTGTGCGAGATGCTTCAATACTTGTTCCCTCAGCAACATGGCAGTGGAGAGTCACAGCAGTGAAAGCCTGGGCTGCAGAAAGGAGTCCAGTGGATGGGCAACAAATTTCCTCTGGATCATCTGTCTTACCAAGGGGACTAACTTTCTCAGCCAGATCAACAACAGCTAAGGCCCCTGCTACATGTGCCATACCACAGAGCGCAGAGGAGAAGGAGTAGTCAACATCCAGCTTCTTCTCCTCATCAATCTCATCTACTTTCCTTGGCTCCAGCATCAGTTGCTCTGTCACCTGGGGACTGGAAATGGTTCCAATGACGTTAGCAGCACAAGCCAGAGCCAGCTCAAGAGGTTTTGGGTTGTGCCCTGATGACAGGAAACCACAAGACTCAGGTCTGTGTTCAAGCAATGGGGCACTTGCCTCCTGATTTGGAGTAGTACTGGAAGTCATTGTGTCTTGCCATTCTGCAGCTTCCTCGTGGTTATCTGGACTCTGAACAATAACAATTTTAGGAAGCTTGAAGGAGCAGGTTTGTGTTCGAGGAAGGTTGTCAGAGACAAGGTGACTCCCTGCGGATACACTAAAAGTTCCCTGTGTGGCAAGGGTTGTCTCTTCCTGGGACAAGCAAGTAAATGCATCCTGGAGCACAGATTCTGTTAGTTTGCTGGCATAGTGGCCACCAGGCTCAGACTGGGGATTATAGCCTGCTCTTTGTGGCAGTGGCTCACATGAACACTTCCTGGGATGCATCTGAGAAGAGATGTGAGTTGTCACCTCAGAGTCCTCACTCCTCTCACGTTCACATTGGCGTCTTCTGTGACCCCTTGCCCTTTTTCCACGCTCTTCAGCAGCAAAGGGCTCTGTAACATCAGCACTCTCTGCATCTGCAGGGAGAAATATTCACAGCTGTTCAGACAAGCATTTAATCTCTTCAGCTGTTATAGGCAGATAATTGGAAGACTGGGGCCTGCTTTTAAGTGAACTATCAATCAACTCCAAATCTTGGCTGCTGCTGATCCCCAGAGAATTTTGGTCCCCTTCAGTGGTTTTATCTAGAGATGATCAGATCATGAATATTACAAAAGAAGTAATGGGGAGAGTAATCTCACTCTATATTGGTTCATATTTTTTACTTGGGATTAATTATAGATTAGTGAGAGTTTGATGCAGTAAATGTTTGAGAAGCTTTAATCAATAAGAAGATGATGTGCATTGTTGTTTCATCATAGTTGTTTTGCGCCGTTTGCATTTTGAGACATATGCACAGAAAAACATGCTGACACACAGACCACCCAAACAGCAGCTCAAAAAAAAGTGTTTACAAACCATGATTTTATAACACGTTACCCCACTGTTGATTTGGCAAAGATCATATATGTATTGCATGGTGCAGATGAACATTAAACATCTAAAAAGCTGAATTACAACCTGAGAGGTCAGATACATTTACACTAAAGATATGGGACAGGTGACTGGTACAAATATGGAATATCACTGGTGTGTGAGACCATTTCGGAGTGCATCCTCTTCACTGTCAAAGTACTCAGATGCTGTCAGGAAGTCATCTTCGATGGAGGAGAGGGAGCGATTGGTATCATCCTCAACACGTTGACCTGCCAGTCGGCTGTGGGGCTGCTGCTCCAGGCCAATCAGGAATTTATTAACTTCAAACACAATGTTGCTCGAGTGAGCAGTTTCCTGTCTTCCCCCACACTGAACCAGGCAAATGCCTGCACATGGGTTCTGTGTGGAGATATCATAGTAAAGAAACTCCAATCAGCCAGTGACTAAAAATATAGGAGCCTAAACTTGACATTCTTCAAAAATGACAACAGATTACGATTACGCATCGTTTCAACAATTACTTCAGCACACTATCTCTAGCCTTTTTCAAAACACCATTTCTGTTCACCAAATACTCACCTGGTGGTGAGCAAGGTCAGGTGAACCAGAGCTAGGAGACTGCAGTCCACTGAGAAGAAGGATTTCGTTCTCTTTTGGCTGGTTTACACTGAGAGAGTCAATGAATCTGGGCAAGTCCGGAGACACGGAGGCTAGTTTCTGTAGGAGAGGCAGAAGGAGTTACAGTCACTCCCAAACTCTATCTGCCAGTGCTCCTCAAGAACGAATACCAAACTGGCAGTTGGTACCTGGGCTGAATACCAAGCAAACTTGTTCACCAAGCTGACATATCGAAAGTGTTCTGAAAACGTGTTAAGCGAAGAGGCTTCGTACCTTGATGCAGCTGTCATCATGTTTATCCACTGTGTGTCGGTCCAGATTTACAAAGCAGATCTGAAATCAGAGAAGCACGTTGCTCAGCTGGGTCATACCTAAGAGGGACAGTCATCCCTTTTAACATGATGCACTTTGCTAATCACACCTTTAACACAAGGCCATAAAGAGACTCTCACAATCATTACAGTGCCATCTATGAGAAAACCTGCCAGCCATGAAAAAATAGGCTGCCTTCCTATGCTCCTAATTTTCTTTCATTACCACAGTTCTTCAGATGAAGCACAAGGCAAAACAGCAGTGATCTAGAGCAGATATGACTTTCCAGTCTTCGTCCCCTGGTTCATTGTACATGAATTAAACAGTTCATTCAGGCACAGGACTTTTCAGGATCCTGTTATTCTTTCAGTGGGTTCATGAGAAGCATATTGGCTCTTTATATATAATTTTGCTGGCCTGCTGTTATCTGATGTTCATGGTAGGCATATGTTGTCCTCTCTGCAGGGCTCATTTACTCTGTCAGTTAATAGAACACATCTTGTTACATGGCTCCTTCTGCTTTTCAGGCCATAACTACAAAGTGTTCACCTTAGATTAAATATGGCTTCACACCATATATTCTGCCCACCTACTGATTTTGCCAAAGCTACCATGGGAGGTATCACTGGTGGGAAAGGTTGTTGCACATCATTAACATGTGACAAGTACAAGAGTGTACTTGCACTGTAGGTGACAAGACACAAACAAATATCACTATGCTGCTCTGAAGTATCACCAGCTTCCACAGCTCAACAAAGTCATTCTGGTTGAACAGGTACCAAGTGCACACATTTGTAAAATTCATTCTTCACCACTTGTGCTCATCCTATTTAGGAGATGCAATGCCCACCCTGTTTGTCCCCACAATAAGCAATAGAGCTAATGCCAAGTGCATGTCATACTTAGTTATTGCAGTTGGACTTAGCCATTGCTCCACACTTTTTTTAGTTGAACTTTTGCTACAAAACAGGCTTCTCGGCCTAGATGCCTCTTGTACTGCATCATTTGACAGACATCCTAACCAGTGACTGTCATCCTCTAGGTCTTTCCACGCTTTCCGTTTCTGTGTCGCCTGGCACTCGTGTCACATGCCAGCTATCTGCTCGAAAGCCAGATGACATGCGGCTGAGCCGGCAGATTACATGTGTCTGTGTCATGTCTGCTTTACTGCTCTTTTCCGAGCTGACTATCCTCATAACCTGGTTTGTCTTATATTAACCGGCCACTTTACTCTTGTCTACAGCACTTTGTCTTCATCATTCTCCTCACTCAAGTCGGAGGGTGGATCCTCCTTAACCCTGTGTATGGAACATTATATTAGACAGATGGGTGATAAGATATTAATCATCATCTACATCCAGCTTCCTTATCTTACCTATATATTACCTTATCCTCTATACCATATTTCCTTGTGAAGGATGTGTCCTTCATCATCTTTCTGACCTCTGAGTTTGTGGAATGTTATCATCATTCTTTTGTAAGCAGGACAAGGTCTGTATTATTCTTTATACCACACTCTTGTCACAACTGGTGGAAAAGTTGAATGTTTTGTTCATAACTACCTCACCCGCTTTTGAACTATAATCTATGAAAATGTCCTTAATGTAACTAAAACAACAAACAAAAAACAGCTTGAGTTTGGGGAAAAAGCACAGCATGAAATTAGTCACAGTCAATTAAAATAAAAAATGTGCTGCTGCAAACTCAGCAGATGAGTCAGCAGAAGTTTAGATATTTTTAGTCTGTCAATATGAAGCAAGTGGATCTCAGATGTGCTACCACTTTGGTCACAGTACTTGGTGTTTGCTTTGATGCCCATCTGAAGCTGTGTGGAGCAACCACCTTTTTTTTTTTCTAATAACAGGGAGAGCAAGCAGGAGCCGTTCTCATGCACTTTGCGAGATTAAGAGTGGTATCACAATGGCAGTGACAAGATAACTGAACTTTCACTGCATCATCTGCTTGATACTCAGTTTGAACTAACATTTTTGATTTTGACTGACCGTGACTAAAATTAGTCTACTGGCACCTTAGGACAAAAGCCTAAGCACGCTAATGTGCTATAAATAACCAAATTCGAAAATAATCTGTGGAGAATTTTTTTTGGAGTTTTAGCATCTTTGGTTAAAGTCCATTTTTTATAACAATATGACACTTCATAAGGCCAGATGCTGGCAGCAGAACAAATCTGTTTCACGGGGCTTCGCTTCGGTGGGCACTCACTGAGCTAGCAAATCAACACCTGTGCATGACAACACTGCAGTCACAACCCAGTCAGAGGCTCCATAGAACTGCACCTTCAACCAGTCAAGGGATATGAATAAATAAACAGCTGTGAAGTAAAAAGCATAGTATAGATGCTGTTTTAATCTCCCCCCTCTTGGATTACATCAAAACTTGTTCTTTCCCCTTTCATACAAAATGTTCCTTGTAACTATCCATTTTATCCAGCGTCTCCCCTCAATTTCTGAAAAACATCCAATGACACAGTCTACAGCATCACCAAAAACTCCACAGAGAAAGCCCATCTTAAACAGGAAAAAATGGTGTTTAGCTTTCCACTGATGCTTTGCTTTCATAAAGTTGGTCAAGTTTTTTTTGCAGTGTTAAGATATTTTGTTCAGATCCTCTGGTGAGCAAGAGAGCTGTATTTAACATGAACAATGTGACATCACAAGTGTCACCATCTAGGAGCTAAAAGAAGCTATGATAGAAAATTAATTAAAACGCCATTTAAACAGTAAAGCCCTTATTTTAACCTGAGTGAATTCAGCTCATGTAGCTAAAGGACCAAAGGTTAACAAGCAGTGGGACTCAGGGACCTTGTGTACAACAGCCATCACCCAAGGGAAAAGGCTAAGAGGCATGAGTGCATGCTGCACAAGCTATGAAATTATGCATGAGATGAGCAAGATGAGGACTACAGCTGCAACGTTGTTTTTCCAGAACGTTTTTATTTATCTCTTTTGCTTAAATGTCACCAATGTGCTAGAAGGATATAAGCTCCCTTGGCCCTTCACAGTAATGCAATGAGCACGTTGAGATCGTTCTTTCCAGTCAGCAGACAGAACTCAAGCTCATGAAGTCGGCTGCATGTGGACTGAAGTCTGACTGAGGTTAGCCTTATGAAAACCCATTGCAGTGGCCGTGATGTTCTCCAAGTACTGCTTCCAGGCCTGTCCTACACTGTAGGGAGGTACAGAGTCCACTTGTCCTGAAGCATCTGTGCATATAATCTCATTAAACTCAGGGCCTGCTCTAATTACACCAACTTGACCCTCATCCAGAAGCTCTTGAGCAAAACACAAAGAGCCAGAAATACATGAAGGACATCCCAACGAGGCATGCTTTCAAGAGTATGGACTGAGATGGACACTCACCTCCTTTCAACAGCAAGTACTTAAGTTGGTGAGGTTTGGCAGTCATACTGGAGTGTGGCACCGAAGTGAGCTATTATTGGCTGCCCTGGGTCAGACGTGTAAATTTGACATGGTCTTCAGGGTTAATACCTCCTTACCATCAGAGATTCAGAGGTCAATGGCCGTATTGACTAGGGACCACAGTTAAATGATGTTTGCAAATCAGAATTTCACGTTAAAGACCAAAGAGGCTCTGGATATTATTTGGTGACTAAAGACTTCAGTTTAACTGCATAGAGAGCAAGGACTTCTATTGAATAACCACAGTGAGTCAAGACCTCTGTTTAAGTGCCGCTGAGTGAGGGCTACAAGGTAAGGCCAATTTCTTTCACATTCTAAATACACAAATCATTGTCATGTCATTTTACGTTCAGTGAACAAAGGGGAACTTCAACAAAACCCAGCAGTTTTCATGTTTCCACAAAGGTGCTGATAAACAGCAAAACAGGCTGGTCTGACACATGCTGAAGCATATTGCCAAAGCCTGCTGTCAGCTCAGGGTCAACCGCTCGAATTTTCCTGAATGAGTTCTTTCATATATGAGACTTCTATAGTAGAAAGTGTGTCAGTCAGTAAACCCTCTACATCTATAATGTTTTTGCTATAGCGGCTCTTGAAAATTTATACCTAAATATCGGTATCTGTACAGACACTTTGTTATAATGAATTTCTATCAAAAGCTTTGCTTAAAAATAATAAAAACACTAAATGCATATAAAATCAAAATTAAAAAACAAATACAGCCCATTGTACGGTATTTTACAGTAATAAAAAAATTTATGCATTGAAATAAAATTTGTATTTTACAGTTTCAAACTTATTTGAAGATCTAACTGCCGGTGTCTCAGCTCTTTCTGCCATTTTTCTTGCAACTTACTTTGAACATATTTGCGCAGCTTTGCTGCATTTACTCTGATTTAAGCTAGATAATTCACACAAAAAACCTCAACACACCTCTCTTCACTTCATAAATACCCAGCAAGAGTTGTTAGCCTTGTTTCTTTTAACTATATTAATTTTTTTAGTCCTGTTTGTGGCACTAACACACAAAATGTCATGCACTCTATATATCGTGCCATGTGTTATAAACATGCAAATTAATTACAACATTAAATGTTTTCTAATTAAGTACCTGGTGTTTAGAGTGCTTTATCAAGTATTTTTTTTGTATGGGCTGGGAGTGCATTATTATTTTTTCCCCTATGCAAAATAATGAAAAATAGACACTCGGTATCTGAAAAATTTATCAAACATGTTTTCAGGGATAGATTATATTAATACCGAGCGTTTACTGTACATCTGCCTTGTTGCATAATTTCTAACCACCCTCTCAATTTCCATCAAGCATGTGTCCTAATGCTGGGTCACAGTGGTCTGGAGCCTCTCAATGAAACACAAAATGCAAAAAATGCAAGGCTATGTAAACTTACAAATTATGGACAAATTAGAGTCACCGATTCACCTGAAAGATGTCTTACGAGGAAATCAGAACCTCTCACGTGATGAGCAGTTAGTGAAATAAATAAATAATAGTCTTGTAACTAACATGAGTTACAAACTTGCAATTGTAATTGTTTGTAAGTTGAAGACCCAGTGTACTGTGCTTTTTTTCCACTAAGCAAAAATATGGTGCTTACCATGGAGTCTCTTTATTCACATATGCAGTTCATTGTCCAATTTATGAATATTTGGACAGGTGGGGCTACTGAGTACTAGTTGCTTTAGGTCCACTGACATGCAAAGCAGCTGTGTCCTGCAGAGAGCCCTTTACTTCATTCAGTCATGCACTTGTCCATAACAAACTGCTGTTCTATTCCATATCACATAAAAGGCCAAAATCTTTTGGTTAATTTTGTTAATATTCCTGCTGTATCAATTTCTGGGGGCAGACATGACAAGATGGTTCTTGACATTTTGCAGTGGCAAACCAGTGGTCATAACCAGTGATCTTTTCAGAGAAGCTTCTAAGCGTGGGTTTGAGTTGCCATCGGACAACACTGGTGTACAAACCAGCATGGGAGGCTGGGGCACTGTATACCTGTCCACCGAGAAACAAACAGTGCAAACACTCGCGTTACACCATCCAGACTTTCATTGGTCTTATCTAAGATAAATCAAAACTTTATTTTGCACTTGTCAGAATCAGATGCATTGTTCCAAGTAATTTAATTACCCCAGAAAAATGGAAATGGGTGCAATGGAGTAATCTGGATTGTACTGTGCTGCAAAAATAAATCCCATTACTCTTACTCTTCATACACTGGATTACTTCACTAATGCGGATATTTCATATTTGGTTTTATCAGATATCAGGTGATAAAGCAAAGGGTGGTTTAACTTGGTCCAAGTCAGTCAACTAATACATTACCAATACCCATTATATCTATATAAACTAAATGCTACTGAACAACTGAGCCGTTATACTTGGATATTATACATAAAAAGAATCAACTGAGTGTACTTTTTACAGTTTCAGGTAAAAAGGAAAAAAAAAAAAACATTGCTGCCTTGGTAAAACAGCTGCACAGGTTAGGACTCAAAGGTCTTTCTAACAGAAGCCCCCAGTATGAATTTTACATGAAATTATGTTTGTAAACATCAGCAAAATCTATCAATCATGGTTATACGTAAGTCAGGTTGTATTACAGACACAAATGCAGGTTCAGTATCCCTTATCCCCAATTCCCAAGTCCAAAAAGCTCTGAAAAACAACTTTTATTTCAAATTTGGCCCCAAAACTCATTGGGCAGTAAAACGTGGCCTGATATTGCTTATACTTGCCTGTTACAATGTCAAAAAGAGTTTTAGAGTGACAGTGATGCCCAAAAAACTAAGGAAAAATTGCATAATTTGAAGATGCTGATTATGTGTTGATTGAGTGGATTCGACAAAGGCAACGTGAACATACTGACTGGTTTACTGGTCATGAAACAAGCTAGAATATATCATGAAGAACAGAACACTGAAGGTGAGCGTGAATATTTATATGTTTCACTGCAGAAATATTAATGGGTTTGACTATAGGGTGCTGCCCAGGACCCTGCTGGGGTTGTTTGGCAATATATGGTGTATGTACCATATGGGCAAATCAGAGTCACCAATTCACCTTTCAACCTTGCAGACCTTTCGAAAATCTAAAATAAAGAATTCCCGAAATAAATCTGGCCCCAAGGGTTTCAGATAAAGCATTGTGGACCTGAACAACTAATCTGGAAGCTTCATCTTAAGAATCTGCCAACTTCTTTCTGAAATCACAGCCTTCTTTAACTGAAAGTGACAGACAGTTGAGCTGGTTATTTAGGGCTCAGGTACCAGCAAAAGGTGAATGAAGGTGACATGTTTCTAATCAAAAATTTTGTCCGTCCACACTTGACTGTTTAGCCACTCCTGCTCTGTCACATAAAGAGGAAACTCAAAGTATCATAATATTCCTTACTGTGGCACAGCTATTCTGACTCTGTGAGTTGCTGCAAAAGAGTAGTCAAAGTGCCCTGCTCATCTCTGTCACACCACTTACTTATTATACTCCATATTTTACAGTACTCACCGTCGTACAGCTGCTTTCAACTTTGTCCTCCAGAAAACCAATTCTACAGAGGACTTTGTCATTACGAAGCCAGTATTCTGTGGAATCTAGCAGGGTGTTGTTACACAGCACCTGTGAAACACATAAAGAACCTGTCAACACTGCACAAGATGGATAACATTTGAATCACACCACAAACAACTGTAAAAAACAATGAAAAAGTAGCATGTTGCAAATTTATGTCTATATAACCACGATCAAGCTTCTGCAATAACTCCACTTTATGTACTATTCACAACTGTTTTTTTGACATTTTCACAGGCAAGGGTAGGCAGCATGTATTATGTCTATTTTATTAATAGTTTATACGCACCCTCTCCAAAAAGTTACACACAGATTAATTTTTACATTTAACACATTGAACAACCTTGCAACACCCAGAACTCCTGTGAATTACAGGAATCTTTTCTTAATCTTTTTCCATAACAAAATGCAGCAAGAAACAAGCTTTCACATAAAACATCATGGTACGTGTTGTAGATTTACACTTATTCATTTAGCGGATGCTTTTCTCCAACGTGACATAAAACTCAGAGAAAACAAAATGATTTTTATGTAACTGAGAAAAAAATTGCAAACCACACTATATAATGTAATGTGTTACACAATGTAAATGCACTTATTTTTATTTGCTGCTGGCAGAAACTACAAGACAGCAAACGCTGCACACAAATTAGTAAAACATTACAGGGATTGTGTTATTAGCAATGGTGTTCAGTAATGACTATCAGGATGAAAAGAAAACCGTGAGCCTCCTCAGTGGTGCACCAGTAAAGCGCTGCACCAAATCCCTGCTGGGCCACACTTGCCCGCTATGACCAGAAGGCCTATGGAACACAAGCTGCTTTGGGTGGCTGAGATGGGCACCACAGATGGAAATAACCAAACAGCTTCTTCCACAATGGATATTACAAGCCTATGAAGCCTAGAGCTCTCAGAATTAAAAGAGCAGTGTGGCTAACAGCATCTGCACTGGATGTGGTGTGTGCCTGAGTTAGGTCTAGAGTCATGTTTTAATGGCAACAGCTGGACTATTGTTTGTCGCTTGCAAGAAAAGGGTGGAAAACAATAAAAAAGTAATTATCCTGTAGCTTTTCTTGCTTTCTTAACATTTATCCAGAATGTTGCCAAGTAATAAGATCAGACAATGGACAGTTATCTGGCCACTAATTCATCAACAATATCCAAGCAAGGCCAACCAGTGTTTTTCCAAAGATGCATAGGAATCAAGGTGGGGTAAATTCTGGGATGCCAGTCTAACAAAGAGGACTCACATACATGCCAACATAACAAAGGTCAAATCAAGGTCACTAATTCAACACCATAGCATGTCCCTGGACAGCACTGGGAACCCAAAGTACCTGGAGAACGTCCACAACTATTCAGAGAACACATAACTTGCACTTATTGAACTGGATCAGATTATAAACTCAGCTACTCAGTAGAGGCAGTTCATGAATACACAAAGGGCACCACTGCCTTGCCTATCAAGAGTAACTTATATGTACTGCAGATCTGTGGGAAAAATAAATTAATAAATAAATACATTTGTGATTCCATTTCATCCCTGTTCCGTAGTACTCTGGTCTTTGCCTTAAACTCAAATAAATATAAAACATTTTTTATTCACTGAAAGATTCAAATGATAAATTTTGCATTTTCAAAAAGGATCAATAAAAGAATAAAAGTGCAGAGAATTTGGTGATTAACTTAGCTAAGCCAAAGAGAAATGGTGGATTTATAAAGGCGAACATACTGGGTCTGGTGTCTGACGAAACAACCTCAGACATCTGTGATGAAAGGACGAATATACGACAGGTTTGGATTTTTAGCCCCTGTACCCAGAGAGAATGAATGAAAGGCTGGTGGCAGGATGAGTCCACTGCTGAAAAGCTGCTTCCGTATTGGAGTGACTCTGAGCTTCTCTTGCATTCTGGACCCCGCATGAAAGTAGCTGCTCAACTGCTCCTTCTAGAAGCTGCACTTAAGAGCCTCCTTTTTGGGGTTCATATTTACCCATTTTCAGTCACTACTTCACCAGTCAGGGCTCATGATATAATTTATATAATAGGAGCAATGCCAATTAAAAGTTATTTTTGCCACAGGTTTCATACTCGGGGTATTATGAAGACCTCGTATTATCCTTGTATTAGTTGATCTGTGTGTGCATGTGTGCAGTCAGCATTGTGATCAGTGGGCCGTGAGCTGGGCTCAGGCAGCAGAAAAGCAGAAAATAGAGAGTCTGCCTTACTAAGCAAACAGCTAATCTGCAGAAGTGTTATTGTGTTTTTATTTATATGGTAATCTGCCCTTTTACAATGATAGATGCACTGATCCAATTTGGTGGCAGTGGACTAACAAATCTACTAGCAGTACCTTTCGTAACCAAAACCTGAGTTGTTTTTCATAGCCTTGTGGGTATTATTATGTTAATTGTCCCGATTGTGCAAAAAGGAATCAGCATTCAATGGCTTGTTTTTTCATGAATTAACTCAAAACCAAATAGTGGCCCCTGCATCTCCGATAACAGATTTATTCATAGCACAACAAAGCATTAAGATTTTGCGAGAAAGTTTTCTTGCGCAAACGTTGTGCTCCATGAATGTAGACAAGCAGTGAAAAAGAACGTTCAAACCGGCAAGTGCACAATCGCAGTTTTACACAGGCTTAGCAATGTGCGCTAAATGTTATGCACTGACACTCTGAGCAGTGTTTTACAGGTGCAGAGCAACCTGTATTGACATAAGGCAGAGAAGATATTAGCAATATTTACATTTTTATAGGTAGTAATAACATTATTCGTGTAAAGGTGTTTAAAAACCAGTATAAACCGCATGTGCAGTCCATAAATATGAGCCATTTACCTCAGTTTGCCTGCTTACATAGGGTTTAGAAGTATTTACCTTCTTACACGTGGTGACAGAGGTCCCCAAGGTGCTGTCCGTGCTGACAGCCTCAGTGTCAGTGGATTCCGAGAGCTCAAACATTGCTGAGGGTTGGAAGTTACTGAAGATAAAAAATAAAACAATTATTTATTTTTTTTCTGTTTCATTCTAAGTGAATTAGATTGATTTCCCCGTTTATGCAGTGTGTATTTGTATCACTTGTTATGGAATAATTTAACATAAGAAACTTGCTTACAGGTACCACAGCAAGAGATGGGATTTGAACCTGAGATCATCTACTGCATATACAAAAATTTCTCAAAAATTGAATTTACTCAGTAAACATGAACCTAGTATCTGATTCCAGAGTGAGCTCTAAAGTCTAATTTTTTTTTTTAAAGTAAGGAAGTGAACTGAAATTCCCTTTGTGTTCTTTATCTGCCATTAGATGATGAAAACACTCACACAAACACGAACACAAAGCAATGTTGCTAATTGAGCTTTTGCCTGATTTCTGTTGAAGATAGTGAAGACACTGAAGAAAGCCAGACAGCTTTTAAATTAAAAGTCAGAAGGGATAAAAGATAAAATTAAAGATAGCTACTTATGGGCAAAAAGGAAACCCCATAACTTCTAATGGAAAAGTATGTTGTCCTGTTCAATTAACAGTGCTTTTGTCAAACATGATACCATTTATTTGCTTGCTCAGTACCATTTTACCTCTATGCTTTCTTTTAATATCACCCTGTCCACAATTTTTAAAATTAAAGTTATTTACTTTGGTGCCCAGCAGCTACAGACTGTGGCTAAGAATTGCTTTGACTTTTTTTTTTGGGTACTGAAAATAGCTCACTGAAACATCAAAGCAATATGAGTCGCTTTTCTAAACTCTGGTCCTGCAGGCTTTTGTTCAAGCCAAGTGTGGACATCTGTTCTTGCCAGCAGGCCATTCCAAACGAAAGTAAAATGTAAAATCAACTTAGAAATTTTTTTCTGTGGGTAGAGTGCTTCATCCAGATTTAGAAAAAAAAAACAAAAAAAAAACAACTGCCAAGTCTAAGTTTGCATTTTCATTTCCTCATTTTGACCAAACTGATAAATGAAATTACATTTCATTTACACAAGGGTGGCAGGGCCAAGAGAGCAGGCTGTTGTCTCTCCCGCTGCACCCCATTCATTTATGTACTCTGTGTGTGTGTGTGTGTGTGTGTGTGTGTTAGTTACTCTGCCCTCCATTACTGAAATCCATGTCCCCACATCTCATTGCTCCAATAAACAATAATGCTCACTGTTATTTTACCCATCCATCTATTACCATTAACCGCTTAATCCAGAGGAGGGTCAGAGCAGTCTGGAGCCTGTCCTACGAAACCTCCTCCAGATGGAAGGCTAGTCCATTGCAGGCTTCTATTATTTTAATGTCAATTAAACGAAAAAGCTCAATCATCTATAGCGATTAATATCTGCATCAGGATATATGTTCCGCTCTACTATTTCTGAGTCACAGCATGTTTTTTAAGCTTTTGTTTCTAATATTTTATGAATCTACATGCACAGGTCATTATATATGCTAACATCTCATATAATTTGTCAGTCATTTTAGCTTTGCATTTTATCACTGAATGCTGCATGGAAACATGTATCCTGTGCTGTGTACTATACACCTCCGATTTATAAATTTCAGGACCGAATACGGGGGTAGAGGTTAAGAAGAGGATGTAACTAACTTGTTCATTTTAAAAGGAACCTTTGACAACATGCACAGTAGTGTGTAATATATAGTAACTACAATAAGTTACAGGTAGGGTGCTGTGCGCAGCAGAGCAGAGAGCAGAGGATGACGGTGAAAACGAAAAACAAACAAAATATACACGTGTGAAAGGTAGGGGGTGTGAATAACACTTTACACATAATTTATACTGTAGTCTCTTCATCAGAATTGGTACGAATGAACAGTCACAACGAGACGCCACTAAACATTGCAGTTCTTAGTTATGGGAATAACGGAGCTGTCCACTGAGGACCAGCGCAGATGAAACTCTAGTCGCCAGTCCGGGTTTGTAAAGAACACACATTTATCCAGATTTCTGTGGTTACTGGTGCGGTTCAACGTTCACCACAAAGCACATGCACGCGCTTTAAACGCACATTAGGGAGATGTTTTTTAGCTTCTCACAAATCCTGCCAACTAAAGGAACCGGTGTAGTTACAGCACGCAAAACCTTTACACGTAATAATAATAATAATAATAATAATAATAATAATAATAAACACAACAAAAACAATAATAGGCTGCATTTTGTTTCAGATTTATATGTAAATATCGAAAAATCAGGCACTGATTTACACGTTTCCATCTTGTGACCTTCGTTAAATTATTTTTCCAACTAGTAGCGGCTTTGCGAATCCAGTCACCGTTGCGTCTATAGCGCGGTTTGGGCATCACTCGAGTTACGCCGTTTGAAGTACAAAGCAGCGCACAGACCAACAATTGGACAATTATGGAAGAATTGCAGAATTACATGGGGGGGCTCAGCGCGTGAGCGGAGTGTACAGCGTTTGGCCGGAGACACGCGGAACCGCGCGCCCTTCGCGGCTCTGCTGCTACAGCCCGTCCTGTTTACACCTCCAGTTGACCACTGAAAGGCCACCGACTTCTGCACCGCCATTAACAGTAAAAATGATGGCACCAATTATGGGCCATATGTTCTGAGGCACAATTAAACACTAGTCTCGCGCTTGTTAAATCGTTAAGGGCTCAGATAATGAGCGCGTCCTCATCGTGTTCACTATTAATAATTCTACTAACAACTCTTGGGAAAAGGAAATCTGTACTTTTACAGCGGCTGTCAACACTAATACAACAAAGCAGGCAATTTCTGACATGCACGCGCTGCGCCCCCGGCGACACGGTACACAAAGGCTCGCGCACGTACCTCGACGTGTCGAAAAGGCGCTTGGCCTCTGCCATCCCGCGCGAGGAAGACGAGCTCCTTCGGCGAGCTCCTTCGGCAGCGGCGGCGGCGGCGGCGGCGGCGTGAAGGGGGCGGGGCGGGTGCGCGCTCGAGAGGCTGCGGCTGCGAGAGACACGCGCGTGCCCTCGCGCACATGCCCGTATCTCGAGCTGCGGATTCCAGCGCACGAGCCCCGACTCGGGGAGGGCTTCGCGAAGCGCCCAGCAATCACAGCAGCTCATTAAAGAGGCGGCTTGACCTGAACCCCCACCTTTACAGGTGTAACATAACCAGAGCAGCCGACTATCATTAACCTTTTGTACCTTTACATGCCTTTCTTTCAAATTCACTTACAGTGGTGATATTGGTAATCAGTTTGACAGTGATTTATCCTTTCATATAGCAAAGTTGTTTATTATTATTGTTGTTGTTGTTGTTGTTGTTGTAGGAAAGTATTGAATCTTGGATTTGAGTAAAGGACCTTCAGGACTCAAGGTGACAACACTAAGCACTGCATCACCTTCTGCCCCAACATGACGTAAATTCATTGACATGGCTTGAATTATAGAATTCTGGAATTGTCTATGAGTCTATTTCTCTGTACAGCGACTGCTCAACTATTATAGTGCACATGCTTTAAACCACGAGTATGGATCATTTATTTATTACAGACATAAATCTCCTTCAGGGGTCATATTATACTGAACCAATAACTGCAGTTCAGATAATTATCCTGGATCAATAGACCAGCTCCATTGTCCAAGGTTTCACTGGTTGTACTGGTTTTACGAGTGCACCAGTAACACTCCAGTAGAGGAAATTAAAAGATGCTTCATGATACTGAATGTATATTTTAACAATTAATGCAAAAATAGTGATGATGATAATCGTTTGAAAAAGTGTTTTAATAAAAGAGTAGCTAATGCATTGTACAGACCGACGGCTTTTTTATGGTAAAATAGAAAGGCTGTTCCTGAGACTTTGACCCAAAATGTTGGTTTTGATGTACATGTCAAAAGAAAAAAATTAAATAAATTAAACCAAGTACCAATTTTCAACAACTGCAACTCAAGAAGGATTCCAGTGATGCAAAGCCAATGATACGGGGTACAGCCAACATAAAACACCAGATCGTTTATGCACTTTTATCATATATTTACAGTTAAAAATACTTGGTGAAGCAAAAATGGAAAGAAGCAACATAAGACAAAACTTGACTCAAGTACATTGTTCTAACAATTTTTTTCCTCCTGGAAACAGTGCATTCCTCTGGCTTTCAGTCTTCAGCCATAAATGTATGTACCAGCTGTTCCTGCCAAAATAACACATTTCTGCTGTCCCTAGCAAAATAACGTATTTCAGCTGTTTCCCTGCAGGTAATATCACATGCTCATGTTGCTCCAGCCATGAGTTCAACCTTGTACTGCAACTAAATAAAGGTTCAGAAGCCTTACTGTAGTTTAACCCAACCACAGTCAGTCAGCTGGACAGTTAGTCAGTCAGTCACTAAGTTCCCTTCTGCTCGTCCTCAAAATGGTTGTGGTGGCAGCAGGCAGACCCTAACTTGTCTGTCCTCCTTTCATATTCATGGTCAACTAAGTGACATCATCTTTCTAGTGCATCTTGGGTCTGCCCTGCAGTCTTCTCTGAGTGGCATTTATCTGAGTGTAATTCCAGTGGGAGCCGATTGGATGCATTATTATAACGTGCCCAAATCACTCCTCTTGATACAGAAGAGCAGCGACTCTACTCTGTGGCTCTCCAAAACTGAGTAGCTGCACAACCAGTCACAGAAAGTGAGCTCAGCAACCCTGTGGAGAAACCTCATTTTGGCCACTTGTACCCATAATTTCTTTCTATCTGTCGTTGCTCAAAGCTCATAACCGTAGGTGAAGACCAGGACATACTAGGTTGTGTAGTAAACCAAAAGCCCAGCTCCCACCTTACTAGCAGAGATTGACACAGTACCCACAGAAATGCTGATGCTGCACTACTTCAATCTTGTACCCCTTTTCTTATGTTTTTTGTGACTTTTTTTCATGCATTTTGCGTTATAATATCTGTTTTTAGGTATAGACGTCATCATTTTTAAGAATTACCTGCAAGGGTTGGGGCTTGTGATCTATAAGGAGGTTCTGAGCACAACAGAGAGAGAGATGCACGAGGGAGACCGTGGAGCATTTAAAAGTTGAAGGATTGCAGTTGTACAGCCCTTGCATGTTATGTATCTGACTTTCTGAATGTTATGGGAGGCAGCTGATAAAGTGGGTCATTTCCACCAGACACACAACGATAGTGCAGATGCAGGAAATGTTGGTGCAAGTGACGCATTTATTGAGTGCCCTTCAGCAAAATCTCTAAATAAACAGCACAAGGCTGAACCTTTTACAGTGTATGACCCTAAACAAATCACTTGTACACTAAAATAAATAACCAAAAAAGAAAAAAACCCCTGGAGGAAGGGTGAGAACCTACGAGAACCTCTTGTGTAACAAACCCTCTCCACTCTACCTCAGTTTCTTCACAAACCTTCTTGGAATATATTAAATGACAAACAATCAAGCTGTCAACCACACAACAAAATATGTTCAGCAAGATAGTAATTGTTCATATTCAAAATAATATATCCAATAATAATTATTATTTTCATTACATTCAAATGCATATCATCCATATCAACAAATAAAATGACAAAGTAAACCTGTTCATTTGAAATCACCTCTATAAAATGCTGTCTTTAAACCTGACCCCAGGCCACACATGCATTCCACCTTTCTGTCCCCACAGACTGAAGGTGTCCCTATTCAGGCCCCCTCCCAGTGTGATGTGACTGGCTGGGGGCATAAACATGGAAGAAAACACTAATAATGAAGCACAGACAAATGGACCCAGTGACACTCAAGCAATGGACTGAGGGGCAGATGGACAGACAAACAGAGAACTGAAAAAAATACCAGCAAGTTGAATAAGACAAACTGTTGTCATGACTGCACTGATTCATGGGCAGAGGAGGCACGGCTGCCGCTTTCTGGAGTTTTACTGCTTTATTTGCAACTTATACATCAGGGAAAGCAGTGGTCAGGTCAGTTCTATATGCTGTTTGTCACTCCAGAGAAAAAGTTCTCATCCTTTGGACAACAAGGGTTGAAATAAGGATGTCATGGCACTGATGTGTTTGTTGATCATAACTAGGCATATGTGTTAAGGCTGGCATGGGGAAAGGTTGGAATGGTGCCTTAGGAACGGTGGGTAGGTTGACCTCTGACAATCAGGACACTGCTCACCAGAGCCAGACCTCATCATGGAGACTGAGCTCACGGTTTTTGCCGAGATGTTTGGCCAAAGGATGTCTATTGGTGATATCAGAGCAGGGGCTTCTATTGTTTTTGGTGAACGAGTAGCTCGGTTACATTTTCTCCTGTGTTTTTGTTAGAATCTAATCTGTAATCTATGCACCTAATCTGTAATCTATCTATCTATCTATCTATCTATCTATCTATCTATCTATCTATCTATCTAATCTGTCATTAACTTGCAAAAATGCAGCATGGTTTCTGTCCCATCTGGGTCCGTTACATTCCCACTAATTTTTCCGCATTGCAGAACTATAAATGTAAATGTAATGAACTGTGAAGAAGAACTATGTGTTTTGTTTCCGCATGTGCCACGGCCATTAATGAGAATGCATAAGGTGTATGTCTGTTTAAATGTGTGTCTTGGTTTCCCTAATGCTTCTGACTTGTGCACCCAAAATCACAAGAGATCGGTGGGACCAATGCTCTCTCTCTGACAACATCACCCTCATATAAGAATGCTGATGTGACATTTCTTAGCAGCAGTGGGATGGAAACTTGTGGAGCACACAGAGATCAGAGGCCACTCCTGAGACCACGGACTGGATTATGATCTCAGAAGAATGTGTCTGTAAGGGCAGAGGGCTGGAGAACTGGTAAACTGGGACACTGTGGACCGAGAAGTCTCATTGGTGGAGGAGACACTACTCCTTGTCAGGCATGTGTTAAATGACCTTGGAAATCAAAACAACAGGGCCACCAAGAGAAGTGGCTGGGTGCTGGGTGAGTATGTTGGAGACACTCAAGACCAGTTTATAGACTCTGAATGACACATACTTGATAATATACAGTCTGTATCCTGTAGGTATCTGATTATACTCCACCTTATATATGATATGATCCGTGATAATACAGAAGCTAACTTTAAATGTTACATTCCTGTTGATAATGACTTGTACCCTGAAAGTGAAGGAGGGAACTGTTTGGTTGTGCCAAATTGCTGTGGATCTACTGTTTTACATTCAGCACACGCCATACCTAGGCCAGGTCATTTAGTGGCACAAAAACATATCTTCATGTAGGATCTTGTTTCTATTAGTGAGCTATGTACAAGGGTATTCTTATATTTTGCCGGTCTTTTCCTGAGTGCCAGAAGCTGAGTAGCGTATCAAAGACAGAAAGACCTCCATTCTTCCTTTTACCAATTATTTCTAAGCCTTTCCAGTATATTGTCATAGATCTGTTGGATCCTCTATAGAAAAGTAGTTTGAAACACCAGTACATATTAGTAATTAGAAATTATATAACATGTCCTAAGGGTTTTCCATTATGTTACATCAAGACCTCCACCATTGTCCAGACACTCATTCCATTTTTGCATGAGTTGGTATCTTTACTGAGATGATTTCAGATCAAGGTTCAAACTTCAGATCACAGCTAATGAAAGGATTACTCTCAGAACAAGAATAAAACAACTCTCTATCATTCCCAATTAATGGAGAGAATGAATGTCACCTGCAATGAATGTGTTAGGTAGCCTGCGTATTTCTGATGATGGATCATCTTGAGGAGTCCTGGACTCAGGCTTGCGCAAACCTGGAGAAGGCCTAGAGAGTCTGGTATAATCAATGTGCTAAACACAGGAATTCAAGGTGGGACAGAAAGTGGTTTTGCTGTTACCAACATCTGCAAACAAACTTGTGGCTAAATGGCAGGGACCATATGAAGCCTTTCAGAAAGTTGGTCCAGTCAGTTTCAGTATGTCAATCAAAGAAAAACATTTCCAAATTTACCACATGAACATCCTGAAAGAATGGAAAGACAGTCAAACAACTCTGAAGCCAGTTCTTCTTGCTCTTAAACTTATAGATGATGACACCCCTAAACTGACCAATAATTTGCTTCTAACACTGCAAAGTGACCTCACACATCTACCAGATGTCAAACAAGTTATTGGCAAAGTATGAAACATATTTTCTGGCAAACTACAGCCACTCTACTCTTACACTCTGGTAAGAGTGGCACTAGTCAAAGCATGTCATCAAACAAAGATTCCACACGACTCCTACATCACATCATATGTCGATGTGCCTGCTCTAGGCAGTAGGCAAGGAGGGGTACATCCTGGCAGGGATACTAGATTATTGCAGGGTAGCTACACACCTTCAAACACTATGGACTATTTATAATGAATGTACATTTAACCTCATATGCATGTCTTTGGACTGCAGGAGGAAACCCACACAAAAACGGAGAAGAACATGCAAATGCCGAATATTGAACCTATGCCTAAACAGCTGTGGTGGTGTATATATAAAACAGTAGTAAACCAGATTCAACACTTGATGAAACAGGACATTCATTAATTTTACTAATATCTGTTTATTAAAAAATAACATTTTACTTTGCTTTTCAAGTTTGTCTTCCTGCCATGTCACAGAAAAACACAGACTTCAGAGTTCTCTGTCTTCTCTAATGGATAATGGATGCAGAGTGATGTTGTTCCATCAAGTGGTTTTACACCTCATTAGCGCCCATGAGCTCGTGTTTTTCCTGAAAACGAGGCTTGAGACTTCAGACTTGAAGGAAAAATGATAGAGTTAAACCTTTGATTTATGAGCCATTCAGTGTATCTCTATATGTGTGTGCAATCCATACTGCAAATTAAACGCGGGCCCTACAAACCTTGAGACTTTGAAGGATCTCGCAGTGATGCTTTCAATGCAGTTTTTACTTTGGGCACCATATGAGTGTGACAGATAAACTGGGTGAGGTACTCTTAGTACTTTAACATAAAGTACACAAGTAAAATATTCGGCCTTGTAAATGAATGAATTTGTTACGTTCAACTTCAGTTAAAATGTAACAAAATCATTGGACTGCTTGGTTCTTGGCTCTGGTTTATTCAGAAAATATGTTGTAGGTCTGAAAAAGCGTCTGGATCCCTCTGGCTCATACTACAATATTTCACTGACATTACAGTAATTCAAGTATCCGAATCTAGTTCATCCCGGAAAATGTGTCGGATCCTAAGTTTTTTGGATACCGAGTGTCTATTTCACATTGTTTTAAATGGGGACAAATAAATAAATAATGCACTCCCAGCTCATCGGAAAACACCTGTATAACTACCAACCCACAACTTCACCATGATAGACACTGTAAACCCCAGTTACCCAAATTGAAAACACTTAATGTTATCTTTAATTTGCATATTTATACCATGTGGAGCAGCATGTACAGTACCAGACTTTTAGTTAGTCAAGCAATGCATTACACAGGGGAGATGAGAGGTAGCATGTGCAGGGTTCATAGGGGCAGTTTATTGTTATGAGATGTTGAATAAACGGAATAAAGACGTGTGTCAAAGTAACCTGCCGCATTACCTCTTTGTTTGACTGGTATTTAAATAAATAGACTTATTTTAAAAATAAAAGCATAATAAATGTGTTGACCCCATGTGTTCAAATGAAGCGAAATAAGCAGAAACAGCTGATAACACCTGTGCACTGCATCTGACTTTGGATAAATCCCCTAAACTGACCGACAACTTGCTTCTAACACAGCAAAGTGACCTCACATTTCTCCCGGATGTCAAACAAGTTATTGGCAAAGTATGAAACATATTTTCTTGCAAACTACAGCCAATGAATTATTTTAGTAGTCATATTAGTTTTTGGTATCCCAAAATCCATATACAGAAAAATATTTTAGGTAAGAAATACAGCATTTTTTCAAAATGTGTGGATCACAGCAAAATTTAAATTTTATCCAAATTCATTCTGAGCATGTTTCTGACTAGGGGCTAACTTATTTGCTCATGTCATGCCCTAAAGGAGTAATAAGGTTTAGTGAATGAAAGAATACTAAGAATGTAAAAAGTTCTTGTGTTTATCCAGAGGTCATTCAAAATAACACGAGGGGTTGAAGAAATAGTGTCAAAACTTACATACAAAATTTAGTATGGATGCCATGAGCAAATGAACTCCAAAATGGCCATCTCATCTTGTCTGCTTGTGGACCCTGTCACCCCCGCTGACAGCATTCAGGTGGAAGGCTGCTTGCTCAACCACTACGGCCTCTGGCAAACGATTGCTTTCTTTAACCGCCCTGGGTTACCAGATGGTAAGCAGCAGAGGTACGGCTGTTTGGAGCTGCAATGCAGGTTTCTTCAGAAGTACATAACCAACCTGCAGCCACACAACAGGGCTGGGGGTGTGGCATTGTTTGTGGCTCATAGACATTATGTTTGTTCATGTGTGCCATGTATGAGCAAGCGTGAGCACACAATCACATTAATGTTTAGCCTGTTAAAGGTCTTTTTGCCTGAGTGCTGCCTGAGCACAGATATTAAGGCTTCAGTGAGGCTGCTATTATTTCCTTCAGATCTCTGGACTGGATGTAGTGTGGCTTTCATCCAGCCATCAAAGATGGAAGGACAGATTATTCATAACAATCACTATGCAGATTCCATCAGAACACATGTCATGCTGAGAACAGGAGACTAGATGAATGAAGGGATGGCTAGAATTCAGTGTTTTGGCTTCTGTTACTATTATTATAATGACAGTTGTGACAATAACTCCAAATTTTGTTTGGAATGCTAATCTCGTTGAGAGCTGGACTCAGCGTACAGACATGGCCCTCCTGATCATAGTGATGACATTATGTTTTAGATGTGACTTTACCCATATATTTATGATTTCTGTATTTATCTATATAAACATCTGTAGAATACAGAAGCCATATAAAGAGCATCTGCAGTTAATATTACAACAGTTTCCATCTTTTTCTGTCACACAAACATACTTCAATGATTAAAATACAGATATTCAAGTTTGTGTTTTATATTGATCAAGTTACTGTACCTTTCATTTGTGTGGTTGCATTTATGGGTTAATGGCATCATTATTCTGAATAATCACTCTCCTGGTGTCATGTGCTATTGCTCTAAATTAATTTTTATGTGTCCTGTGGGTATTTTCAGATTAAAAATTATATGAATAACAAAAAAGTGTTATTGAAGTTGTCCATGATTATACTCTGATAAATTTGTGACTGGGGGATGGAGGTCTCAACGCTCTCGGTTAATCGAAGGGGGCATCAGCATATCGTGACTGGTTACAGTTCTAGAGCAGCTCAGTGAATGAACATTCCCTTGCAGGGGTTCATGCAGAGCTCAGTCCAAGGCCTCTCAGTAACATAAAACCTGGGCAGATCCTGTGGATCACAGTAGTATTGTCTCCTTTTTAAAGTGACTAATAACAAATAGATCTGACAGGCTGCAGCTGGAGTATCTGTCCTGTCCAATATTTGTGGGATATTACAGAGTGCAAGGAGGCGGATTCCCATTCCATTTCAGCTTTTTACCTAAACAAGGGGTAGCATTACTTTGCATTATTGGTTACAAAAACCAAGAAATGCTTTTATTATAATCAAAGTGTTCATTATGACTGATTACTTTAAAACACTGAAAAAAAATCCTTCATATTTGTACAATGTTCTTCCGTAAAAGCTTTTTTTACTAGCTCTTTGTGTGTGTGTGTGTGTGTGTGTGTGTGTGTGAATATTCTAATGGGCTCTAAACCAAAGATGTAATTTTTTTTGGTCAGTTGTAGTGGGAGCCCTCAACAAAGGATTACTCAGTGATCAAAGTGATTAGTTCTTGGCAGAGAGTAAATTCTGTCCTTGGCCATTCAGAACTCGGTTAAGGTTTATAATTAACATGGAAAACAAAAGAGAAACTAGGTGCTTTGACTCCCAATTCAATTAATGTTCAAGCAGGCAACAAGCTAATATCTAAGGGCACTATGTGGAATAATTACCACTTAGAAGATATAAGGATTATGAAACAGGTGACACGCTGCTGAAACATTAACCATGCTTATAAATGAAGGTGATAGACACAAGATCCAGCGAGGAGTCAGTTGCCACACGGAACGGAAAAGTCATTCTAATTAGCATGCTGGAAATGTGTCATTAACATTAACAATTACGTCCCCTGTCAGTCAAGCTAATATTCATGATGATGTGCTGCCCAGCAAATTGGAGAAGACAGACTAGTACAGAAAAAACTCTATATTTCAGCTAGACAGAAGTAAGTCATACTATATGTTATTTAATTTTTCTCCACACGTGATTAAGTGACATCTAGCATCATACTGAGAGCTCTGCTTCAAGCTTAATAATGCACAGCAACAAAAGTACTGAGGTGGAAGAATAGCTCTAGTAATCAGTAAATATTGGTTTACAATGAATGCCACACGTGAGCTGATGCTGACCTTATCATGAACTAGTATCTCGAACTGTTGTCTTGGAAACAGACCCACATGATTACGCACATTGTTTTCTTACATGCGTTCAGAAGTAATTACTTGACTAATTTACATACAAATAAGGCAGGAAAAAGCAGTCCTGTTCTCTAAACGCTCTTTAAATAATATTCATTTGGACATCTGGTATCAACGTACACATTGGGAACAATCATATTCAAATAAAGGTCAGATGATGACACCTGGTGAAGTATTTTTCTCTTAAGCTTCTCCTTGCTTCAGAAACTCTTAAAATTACTGTCAGGATGCCCTCCTTGTATTAACAGCCCATTTTGTGAACGCCCCCTCATGAATGTGCTCGCACCCTCCATTTTTTTCAAAGAACCTGGCCCTTAGCCCACGGAAGCAGAGGGAGAACCATCAGCACTCAAAGAGAAGCAGACAGGAGAGCATACAGATCATTTGCTCTGCTGTCTTTGTCTTTGGGTTCGTGATGGGCAGATGCAGTTTCTTTTTTTGAAAATTTCAGCAAAAGGAGAAACGATCAAATACACCATGCTTTGCTTGTCTTTGTAGATCTCCTTGGTTTGGTATGTTTTCCCACATGGATGTAGTCCAGCAGAGGAATGAGAACAAGAGAGCTACAGATAGAGAATCAGCTGCTGATAGTTACAAAAAACATTCTAGCAAACTGGACAAGAAAAGACACACAGAAATAAAGACCTTCAAATATAATATTTTGTTTTTTTAAGACTGGCAATAGTTTTGAGTAATGTCATTTCCAAAATTAATACATTTTCTTTCTTTTGCTGGTTTTGATATGAATTTATGACAAACAAATATGAAAACAGCAAATGTTATTTAAATGTATAGTAATATAAAAAGTAATAGAAAAAATATGAGTGTAGAGATACAAGGTGTAGCGATCCCAGGGAAGGCTCACATCTCAGCATAGGCTTTCATCTCTCAGAAATGCAATAAATGACAAGACCTGAACACACCACATTGCCTGATAATTGAAGAAATGATGGATAGGTCAGAAATGTTTTTAAAAAATCATTTTAAGCACTGACTCACTGTATTGACGTTCAGGTCAGGGTTGTGATGGTCTGAAGGTTATCCTGGAAGGATAGGATGCATGGCTAGTCAGGGTACACCCAGAATGGGATGCCAGTCCATCACAGGGTAGCCAATCCTACATTCACTCATACATTTACATTCTATGCACAATTTGGAGTCAATAGTTCACCTGAAACAGGTGAAAATTTCTAGAAAGTAGTAATGAAGAGTGGAAGATATGAGAGCAGAGCTGTCATAAACAGCCTGATAACAGGCCAGCACTTGATGGTGCTTCTATATTTATCTAGTTACTCCTGCATCCACTTGGCTGTGTGACGGATATGCTAGTTTGTCGCTATCATTTATTAAAATCTGTGACTGCATGGGAGCCGCGACTGCAGAAACGCGAGAAGTTCCATAGCTTGGCGACTCGGTGGATAACATGGGCGAATAAACTCTGAACGAGACTATTAATCTGAGAGGAACATCTGTTTGATGCCTGGTGACTCAGACCTGTTCATCCTGTTTATCCAATTACATTTTGCCTTTGCAGGCCCTTTGTCTTTGCTGTTCATGCTTTGCATTTGTTTATGATTTCCTGACATTCCACATGACCCAGTTAAAAACCTAATCTCCACTTTTCTCTGCCACAGTATAACAGCCCCTAGGTTTTCTTTTTGGGCTGAAACGGACAGATAGTGAAAGAAAGCGCTCACAAGCAACTTATAAGTATAAAAATAAGTATTCAAATACAGGCCTGCACACATTTAATGTCTAGAACCAAAGACACACGTTGCTTCCCATATTGATTCAGGAGAATGGAGCAAAATAAAGAGGGAGCAGAAATCTTTGCTCTAAATAAAAGACTTGACGAAAGCAAACACTATACAATTTAGCATATATATAACGCTTTACTGCTGTGAATTGCTCGCTATACTCTCTCGCCAGTTGCTAATCAGAAAATAGTTATTTTACACCAGCAAGCAGTCACCCATCAACCAGGTAGCAGGTGAGGAACAGTCCTGCGAAGAACCAGTTCTCATTTCGTCTTTCATTACAATACAAGTATGTATTCAGATTTTTAAGCTCCAGCCATAACATTCACCTGCTTTCTCAAGTAATGGAAAGTACTGAAGATTTAAACATAGAGATGAAGCATTTTAATTAACTGTGTAAACTAGCAGATTGGTTGGCAACCTTTTGTGCTGTAATATGAGTGCTGAAAAAGAACAAAATGCCGAGGCTATTTGTATTCACATGGACTCTTTCTATTATGGTTACTTACTAGTGTGCACCTATCAAGTCTCTACTCTGCGCCCTTAAGATCTGCTTGTGCTAGTTAATTTCATACTTTTGCAGCTGTGTTTTAGTTTCACTGTTTTTTGGGAAGTTCTTATTAGTAATATCAGGGAAGAATTAAAATTATAGCACCCAAGTCCTAGTTCAATGTTATTGCCAACAAAAACAAAGGAGGAATTTGATGTGTAACAGTCTAAAAGATCCTTTTTAACAAATCATACTTTTTTATAGAAGAGCCTGAGACAATTTCTTTACAAAGCTTCATATGTTTGCATTTTTAAAAGCGTGGCGGGCAGTGAAAAGCAACAGCAGCCTTGCATATATGAGAAATTACGAAGCCTTGTTTGGTCATTTTGGTCACAGAAGTCATCAGTGACACATATGTTCCCTGACACTGTGCAGCTGTCAAGGCGTGAAATGATGCTATTGCTGTTAGTGACTGGGCGGGGCCAGCATTGCTTTATTAGCTTACCCGACACAAGGGTATTCTCTGTTTCTTCCATCACTCACACAGCTTGCATGTCAGGCAAGAGTGGGCTCTTATGTCTGTGTTGCAGAATGACAGTTTGTCCTGGGGGGACACTGCACTTTACAGAACAGGCAAGTTACCTGATTTCATTTGCATTATAATCTATTAAAACAGGTGATGAAGGTTTCTTGCCCCCCTTCCTTTCTGTGCTCTGTGGACACACGCACGCACGCACGCACGCACGCACGCATGCACACAAACACACACACACACACACACACACACACGTGCGCATGCACATTCATGCTGTTATTGTTCTTCACCCAGGGCACTTTCAGTGACCATTAGGTAACTCATCAATATGGCTGTAAATGACCCCCTGGTGCACAGGAACATGGTGAGATGTTTGATGGGAGGGTGACAAAATGTTCCAAATCAGCTGCAGAAAGAGACTGACCAGGGTGACACAGCACTGTTGGAGAAAGCAAAGTGGTTCATGGATTCCCTGGTTTTTCCAACATGCGGAAGAAGCAGGTGTTGTACCCAAAACAGATGGCCAACACGCGCAAATTTAAATTCCTGTAATTTGAAATATTAGCTCTGAAAAACTGCCCCATTTAATAAAGGTGTACAGAGTGTTTGTTATACATGTTTATACAAGGTTTGAATAAGAATAAAACAGAGCAACTGCTTTCAGGTGTCTGGGAAAATGACAACCTGACCAAGAATTTTATTTATACAGTTCAAGCTATCGACTAATCCTATATCTCCCTGCTGGCTCTTCCCCTGACAAGAGCTGTCTATCTCACTGCAAAATTCATTCATTTCATCCTCACAGGTTGTCAAAAGCCTGGAAGTAACAACTGACTCTCATCTTTTCTTCTTGTAACACATTTTAGCCTTAATCCACTCTTGCAGACATATCCTCTTCAACATTCTGCAAATCTGCCAGTACCTCACAACACACTGTACTGAGCTCCAGGAACAGTATGATAACATCTCGCCTGAACTGCTGCAGTGCCTTCCTGGTGGGTCTCCTAGCATCTGCCATCAAATCTCTTCAACTGTTACACAACAGAAGAAATCTTCTCAGAAGTGGGAGACAGGCTACACAGACTTAGTTTTTTGTGTGCTCATGAAGGGTTTTAATTTTGCTATTGTGTGTCACTTCTACAGGGAACTAGAAAATATGTGCAGTATGACGATAGCAGCATCAGACTGAAGGTATCTGAGTCCTTGCCTGTTGTGGGATGCACCTTAGTTTATGCTCACTTTGAAGGTAAGCATTTGCCATATGCCGAAATGTAAATGTAAAATGTCTGAAAAAACATTGTTCGTCAATAAATAAATACCCCAGAAAAAAATTGTATCTACGTAAAAAGTGCAAAGAAGCTCTTAACCTAAGTATGTTCAGATCATTTGTGTTGTGTGTTCCCTGGCTGTCAGTTCCCTGCCCTTGTTTCCCACACTGCGGTACCAAGTTGGGGACATACAGTATCACTATGCAGTCACTTTCCCAGATATGGACACGCAATATTTTTCTGGTTTGTAATTCTATATTTCATCAGTCCTTACATGTCATGAGTGGAAAAATACCGCTATTAGCACCAACTCCTAAAGCTGTTTCATGATAACGCATCTATTTTAGCTCACTGAGTATTTCCTTTAAATAATTTACCATTTTAGAAAGATTTTAAGAAAGTTTTGAATTTTTTGGGAAATTTTACAGTGTTTGCTTTCCATAAAAACACTACTTTGCGTTTATCTTCTGTTGTTAAATGTGCATCTTGTCCATTTTGTATTATGTTGCAAATGTACAGATTTTAAGCTTCGTTTATGAGCTACACTGTATTAATGACCTCTAACAGCACCGTTTCGTCAAGTTCCATTTGTCATGAATACATATAGAGCACCAATAAAGGTACTTCTCTACTGGGGAACTCAACAAGGTGTCAGGAAGCAACTAAAGTAGCAGCTGTTTCCAATTTTAAAAATTGCCACTAAAATCACGTGTAGAGGATTTCCAGCAAGCAAAGGCACTAGGCCTCTAATACACGGCTACGCAAATGAGCGATTGTCTCACACTCATTGTTACAATTGGCTGCTGCAATTCAGGCCTGCACGAAATCAGAGCACTTCGTATTAGTTTGCGTATAGGGATAGGATCACTGCAGGGGGATCTAAAAAGCAGCCGTCTTTTCTGTTCAGGAAGTTGTTCGCAGCCTCGGTGTTCGCTGTATCACTCGCATCGCGCGAAGGTCTCTCGATGGCCGCGGCATTGCTGGAGCGCGTCCCCTCTCTGAGCGGCAGAGACACGGCACTGTAATCAAGACCAGCCCAGGAGGCTATTAACGTTTTACAGCCCTCAGCGGCTTGATATCCACTGTGCAAAGTGCTGGCCTTTTCATTTTCCCATCTCCCTGCAAGGAATGTTCACTCCAAATGATAAACTCTGTTGGTGTAATGTAATTATGCCTGGGGAGCTATATTTGCCATAACAATGCGCTCATTCCCATCAAGCATAAGGGGCACCCCCCCTCACAGAGCCCCAGAACCTCACCATCAGTTTTATGGTTATGGGTGCGCATTGTCTGTTTATAGCTTAATGTCTACTGCTTCAGCACATTACTGAAATAAAAACAAATTAATCACTTTAACTGCTTTCAAAGCAGTGCTTAAATCATGTAAGAGCACCGCCGATCACCTGGATCACAGCCATCAGTACTTTTCACCACTTTGTATTAATTAGCCATATAACCAGGACAAAGAAAAGGCATATAAATGATTTACAAATCAGTTTAACAACATTACATTCTGCATTGCGGTTATGCTTTTTTGCAGTGTATTCTGTTTGGGTTATTCTGCGTTTTTCCTCATTGCAGCCATATTAAAGCTGGAGGAAAACATTGCTATGATCAGGACTCCGAAAAGCCAGGAATTTACTGCTTGTCGTCAGCTCCGGTACTAACAGCAACGGTGCACTGCTGAGAGTGTCTTTAAACTCTAGTTATGGTGGAAATCAAGCTGCATTAGGACTGGTATTTAGATACACCCCATAAAAATGGGTTAAATAGCTACTATAAATCATATTTTAAAAACATTTTTCAAATATATCCTGAAGGCTGAAAATACGTAATATATATCATAGCTGAAAGTTTTTTTTAATGCTTTTTCAGAGTCTATACCTGACACTTTTAGACACCATTTGCAACTGGACTGCCAGCATGTTTTTAACACTGTGTGGAGAGAGAGGAAATGTTTAGGCCAAAAAAGATAAGTTTTTAATGTTGGTGTCTGCACTTTTATTAAATCAGTCTGCGGGTGAATTTGATGCTGCCATAGGCTTTGAAAGCTGTTGTGGCGCAAGCTGTAAAATGCACATACTCTGAGCACAGCAGTAGTTTACAGCTATACACTTGTATGTCTCGGATGCCACGTGGGGTAATTTTCTAACAGTATGGATTTGATCCCTACATACATCTGGTATAATTCCCTTATCAAAAAAAAAGAAAAAATACCTACATCACTGCAAGCATATGAAGCAAATCAGAAAATTACGAAATAATGATTTATTGTTTAAGCTTTGTATTGTATAAAATTTGAGTTTTCAGTCTAGCTAATAAGCTGGTATGGTGCCAGGCTCTTACCTCTCTGTGAAGTTCTTTAGCACAGTGAACAAGGTTGCCAACAGGTGCCCCATTCTCCCCCTCTTTCTTTTCCCCACTTTGTATGGATTCAGCCTGTTGGTTGGAGGCAAAATTTTATTAGTGCATATGGTTCTATTCAGTACCCTTTTCTGCACCCTCCTGCTGGATAAAACTTCCCTGCTTGTACCCCATGTCCTCAGATGCCTTTTACACTGGGAGTTGCCATTGATGGGCTATGCACTAGTAATAAATTTGAAATTTGCAGCAACCTTTCTATCTCAGATAGTGCATAGTGGACACTGTCTAGCCTGTGCACTTTCTGCATCTAATGTACAAATAGTTTTGTACACTTTAGATATTTATAAAGGCGAACAGACATTCAACAATGGTGCACATCCCAGTAAACACTTGACCTGCCTTTCTTTCACATGAAAAAATGAGTCTCTCTGCTTCCAAGTTTGTAGGGTATTACTCAGTCCTCCACACGTTGGTTCCCTAGAGCCCCACTGCAGATTATAAGCAGCTTCAATTATCACTCCCTATACAGACAAGTGTCTGTTCTAAAAGTGCTAACAGATGGCGTTTTTATTTTTTTATTTTTTAAATTCACATCTTTTGCCAGTTTGAATCACTACATGGCAGATGACTGAAAAATGTCAGTAGCGCAACACAGACCAAAGAAAGACACATATTTTTCTCTTATCCAACCATGTGTCTTAAATTTTTGTAGCTCTTATATTCAATATTCTCCAAAGAGTTGACTGTATAATCCATCCGTTTTCATTCACCACTTAATCCCGGACAGGGTCACAGCACTTTGGAGCCTATCCCAGGACAACCTAGATAGGGTGACACACACACGCTATGGACAATTAACTCACGTCTTTGGAGTGTGGTAGGAAACCAGAGCATCCGGAGATTCATTTGCAGGATTCAAACCCACTCCTGAACAGCCCACAGGCTGCAAAGCTACTCCCTGTGCTGCCGGTGCTTATAACGGAGAGCACAATTCAAAAGAAATATAAATATGAACACTTTGATTTCAATACTTGATCATGGTTTTGACCAGTGCTTTATGACATATGTGGTGGGTATGAACTGATGAGGTTGTTACGTCCAGAGTTTTGGCTGTATACTTTTGAAAGGCGTTCTCAGGTCGACTTACATTGGATCTATTGTTTCCTGAACAGGTTCTAAGAGATATCACGTAAATGACAACCGGCAGTCATCTTTGGGCAGGTTGGCTCTGCTGGGAAAGCCAGCGTTGATGTTAGGCAGACAGTAAGCTCACTTCCTCCTGCACGGAGATTTGCTTCTTCAGAGCTGTCCCAGTTCGTGTAAAATGAAGATATACGTATATTAAAAACGTTTTTTTTCTACGTAAGTGGAAACATAGGTGACAGCGCTCAGCAAGGGAAATTGTTTTAGCAAACATTTGACCCCTCTTTCTCCAAGCCTTCCTGGCTCGTGCTAATGTAACATGTTTCTAATGAAGTACCCAAAATGAAGAAGCCCAGAGGGTATGCAGTGAGGATTGTGGGTAATCAAACTCTGAAGCAGAAGAAAACAACCTTGTGTCTTATCAATGATGAACCAGAGAGAGCTGCAGCCTATTATGCCCGTCTTCTGACTTTCCCCAAGGAGGGCTTACTGAGGAGCCAATAAAGCGAATGCCCTTGTTTTGTCCTCTTGTTTGTCGCAATGACTTATAGCTGAGTAAAAAAGAGAAACCTCTTTCTCTACAAGTCAGTGGTCAACATGTGGGGGTTTGGTTTTGCTAACAGAATTGCATGCCTGCGGTGAAGGAGACAGCTAGTGTTTACTGTTTTAATTCAATGTTTTAGAAACTGAGTGGCCTCTGTTTCTAATTACGAGGGCCCAGGTTGTTCTGAGATAGGTGGCACTAATAAGAATTTAACAAAGGGTCTGCTTTACTGGAGGCCAGTTGGCTGGGAGGTGCTTAGCATCAAGAAATTCTCTGACATGATGGGCGTACTACATCAGTAACAAGTGCAATAATAATCTATGCTTTTTTTAAGCTTTCAGACAGATCTTTGCCCGACTGCAAAAAAATGACAACTTTTCTGCAGAAAATGAAGATATTTAGAAAAGCTTTTGTGATTCCACTGGTACAACAACCAAACAAGCTATGTCAATCTGAATGAACTTTTATAAATATTAACATGTATACTCATTATAACAGCGAAAGAGAGTCTTATGGTATAGTGTGTGTGTGTGTGTGTGTGTGTGTGTGTGTGTGTGTGTGTGGGGGTGTGTGTGAGTGAGAGAGAATAGTTGTGGAAGACTGCTGGGGGGGTGCTACGGTACAGCAGTTATACTTTTTTATAAAGTATGTTTTATAGTATGTGCACTTGTGAAGATGGAGATTCAAGATGTGTCAGTAAGATTATTCAGCCTCACAGTCTGGTATTGATAGATTCTAGTTTCGTGCTTTAGCCGGAATGGCTCAGATAGCTTCAGCACAATGAGAAAGGGATAAATTTGTCCCAACGTGTAAAAATAGATCCAAATCTAGGATTTTGGAAAGGTTTGCCTGAGCGTCCAAGGCTCTGGATTAGGCCAGAATTTCTGTTTCTTCAGAACTACAGGGACCCTCAGTTCAGCTACAGTTTTAAGCGTCTACATAATTTTGTCTGCTTGAAGCCAAAAGCTGAATGACATGATGCATAAAGCACAAATGATCTCTCAGGAAAACCCAGCCAAGGAGTTGCCCCATTGTATCAAATCTTGGCTCTAGCTAAGTCAAAAACAAATGTCAGCTCTCTTAAAATCAAACAAGTGGAGTAAAACCTGGCTGTTAATCTGAATAATGTGAGCAGTTTCCAGCCATCATGAGGGTGATCCAAGCATGAGCCAGAAACTGAGCCTCCTTGCCTTGGCAAAAAAATGGGTTCCTTACCTAGGTTTGTGTTTTCCAGCAATAAAAAACACCAGGCCAGGATAAATGATGAGCAGTCCTTCCATATATTTGTGAACATCACACATAATTTCAGTAGCATACTAGAAGAGCACAGCAGTTGCAGTTTAATGTAGGACCAAAATTATTCATGGTTGAAACAAGGTCATTTACTACATTTTAGAAGATAGTTTCTAGTAATTGCTACCTATAATTGTAGCAGACATATGCTAGAATATGTAGAGAATTGAGAAATATGAAGGGCAGGATGGTAGAGCTGCAGCCTCGCAGCACCTGGCATGGGTTTGAATCCAGCTCAGCCTGTGTGGTGTTTGCATGTTTCCTCCCACAGTCTAAAGACATGTGCTTCTGGTTATCTGGTCACTCTAAACTGGCCATATTGTGTGTAACTAAACAATACAAAAGACTGTTGAGTAAATATTCTCTTTACAAGGCCTGTAGACTTCAGGCCTCTGCAGTTACAATGTCTGCTGCATTTCAGCTCTTAGGTCTCTTTTGTTTAGTGTGCAAAGGACATACCTCCAACCAGTGCAAGATGGTGTTCATAGATGCCCAGACTCAGCCGCTTGGTGCTTCTCTTTCTGCTTTGCAGGTTCAGTGCTTTGACAAATGCCTTTTTATGACCATCCTCCTTGTGGCTAAATACCTAATGAAGCATAATCACACTCCAAATGCTGAGTAGCAGAAGTACCCAGGATTTCCTACTGCAAAGAATGGCTACTTGGGATAAAACCATGGTAAAGGATGAAGGTACACTGCAGGCAATAGATAAGGAGATAGGCATTTCTTTCTAGGGGGAGCGTTCGGTCTTATCTGTGGTTGTGTATTTTTATTAATAATTGCCATGATTTGAAACGTCTCCCTGACATTAACTGAAGGAACCAAGCTTTCAACTGCTACAATTTCACTGAATATCTGAGGTGTTTAACCAAAATTAGTATTTTATCCATTTAAAAATGTATGACATTTCTAACACTCAGTTTAAAATAGGCCTTGAAAATTGAGATTGTTTTATCATCGGTGGTGACTTGAAATAACTGGCGTAATCTCATGAATATCATTCCAACTGTCACTTCACTTCGTCACGTCCGTTGCTTGGTCCCACACACGCTGTTAGCTAGACTGAAAACTCAAATTTTATACAATACAAAACTTAAACAATAAATCATTATTTCGTAATTTTATGATTTGCTTCATATGCTTGCTGTGATGTACGTATTTTTTCCTTTTTTTTGTTAAGATGCACTTCTAGGGTGTCTTATAATTGATAATGTCTTAGAACAAGGAAGAGACCATATTTTATCATAAGCACACAATTTAGGTACTGTGATCCATTCTATGTCTGTTTCCGTTCATTTTGCCATGTAGTTGGCACTAGTAGGTACTGGTGCAGTATTAACAAAGCAGAGGAAGTGAGATAGCTTTACTTTTTTCTTTTCGATCTTTTGGAGTACACAGAGGATGACTGGGGAAATGATGATAAACTCTACAGTACCTGCAGTAGTACACCGACAGAGGGGAGAGGTTGGTGAGATGTTAAACACTAATACACATTCTAACTGGCTAAAAACCACACAGTACATTTTTAATTTTGGGAAATTCCATTGTTTATTTAGAGAAAAAATCCCAGTCAGTGTGATTTCTAACACTGTTGGTTGTAAGTTAGACAACCATGATTGGTGTAACGCTATGTGAGACATGAGACACTTGCAGAAACAAAAATTTGCATAGGTACACCAGTGAACAGTAAGGTTTTCAGAGTTTTGGCATTATTTTCCTCTTACTTCTCCCCAGTCCGACAGCTTGCGTCCACAACTGTCATCTCCTTGCCCTCTGGCTCACATGATATATATTCTGTAGTGTTGGCCGAAACCACTTCATTCCTTTGGTGTTTATTGACGAGAGAGAACTGTAAATTGTGTTATTGATCATATTTCATCCATGACAGACTGTGTGTGAAGTTATTTTGTTTTCCTAGATCAAATATGTGTAAAGGGCAAGGTTGTCTAATGCTAATGGATTGCACAAAGCTTTTGACCTGTCACCTCCACTACCTCAGCACACCATGCATCCATTTTTGCATGTCTTTGCTTAGTGTTCATTTGTAGGCAAATATTTAAAAAAAAAAGTCTTCTGGCAGGACAGCATGAGAATAACTGACGCAATACAGTTGGATATGGGCAGTGCTGCGTCCCTGCGGAGATTTAACCAGAACCGGACTGGTAATGGAATAATTATAGTGTTCATTTTGGTCAATGTTTTCTTGCAGTGTTAGAACATGTATATCTAAGCTTTAAAGAAAACAGTCCTGCCAGGCATTCCTGGATGAGGCCAGAAACTCTGGGTGGACTCACTCATAAGAGAAACAGGACAAAATGCCTGAAGTGTTTACCCACAAGCCATCTTTTATTTCTCATTTGCAGAGTCTTATGCTTAGCTTTCGATTTTGGTCTGAATATATTGACAAATTGTCATGTGAAAAGAATAACAAATATTACCATTGTTCTGCAACATTGTTAAACCATTAATTACATTTCTAATGCCGGCTAGTACAAGCGAGTACTGTTGCTTAAGACACACATACAGATTTACTACCCTTGCCTTGAATATATTAAACATAAATCAAAAATATGAACAGGAACTGATCTGTCGATTATGTGGTGACAGGACTGGTTATTGAGTTTTCCTCAGGCTGGAACAGGCTAATGATACAGTTTGTCCTTTTTAATTGAATTTTTAGATTCTCATTTTTCTTTTAGGAAAATTGCATTTGTGCAAAATTTGTGCAGTTTTTTTTAAATGATCCCTGCCCCGGTCTATTCTGTGACTTGAAGTTTCACGTATATTTCACATTTGTCCCTTCCTGATCACAAGGAAAGGGGCGATTAGGTGGACTAATGTACGAAAATGAAAATGCACAAATGAATAAAAAAATGTATATGACACACACAGAGCTGCGTACATCAGTTATGCAAGGGTATTAAGTTTGGCGACATATTTTTTGCTTATTTTCCTTTCCACTTAACTACGACCGGTGGATGCATCACTCCCTGTGCTGTTCAATTGTTGTTCCGACAGCGCCAACGGTACCCATGTACCAAGTACAACCATCTTAATGGTGACACAGTATGGTGATGTATAATGCGCTATTACTATTTATCTTTCCATCTCTACACCCTTGTGACCCAGGCAGGACTGAGCTACTCAGCAAGTGTTTAATATTCTGTATTTCTGTCTCTCTGTGGACAGGAAATTGCAGTTGGTCAAGTATGGCCCTGAGCCAGTATGAGCTTATATGTACATTTTCATTTAATTCAATTACTGCATGTATTTAAAATTGATACTTGTAGTAATTCTCCACACAAAAACTGTAGCCCACTAAAATAGGATGTATGATGTAGCCCACTATTGTAGGATGCATCAATGATATTTTTCATTTTATAGTGGTCCAACTGTGTGTGTATGCTGTGCTTTCAGTAATAATTCAACCCACATTAATTACTCCTTTTTGGCTTTGTTGTTGGACCAAATGAAATGTATAAATAGGAATTTACTTTTCAAAAAAAATGGCCATGCTTTAAATTGATATAAAATTGGACATTGATGTTTTTAGAATCAGTGAAAATAAATCATTTGGAATGAACCTGCACTTGATTGCATGAGGGGAGAATAAACATTTCACAACTAAAACAGCCAGTTAGATCACTTACTCATAATGCCAGTTGTCAGGTAATGCAGTCCTGTCAAACTATGAAAGTAGTTTTTAGAAGGCTAAACACTGGATAAGGCAATATTCTGAACATTACTGAGGCTCGTTGTAACATTATGACAGAAGAATGGCAAAACTTGAGGCGTGAACTAAACCCTATGAAGAACAGGATGCATTACAAAATGGAACAAACAGGTTTTTACAACAGTCCAGAGCCTTTAAACACCAGTGTGGGAAAATATACCCTAGGTGGCACACCAGTAAATTGCAGGGTAGCCGCCCACACATTGCAACACTATAGGCAATTTAGAGTAACCAATTAATCTGGAACGCATATCTTCTAACTGTGGGAGGAAAGTGGAAGAAACCCACACACTCAGAGAACATACAAATTCCACAAAGTAAGCTGGACTGAACTTACACCCAAACAACCCAGGTGCTGCGAGGCAGCAGCACTACAGGCTTCACTGGTGTGCCAATGGACAAAAGCTCAAAGAGTGTGAAGCTCCTACATGTGTACCCATGAAGTCTTACAGTTGTTACCAAAGACATATTCTAAAAGTACTGACTTAGGGAAGTGATTACTTTATGTTTCATTTTTGGGTTGGATTTTTTTTTAACTTGCGTCTGTTGAAAGCATTAATTTGCTGAATTGGGTGACACTGAAGGATTTATGATTTAAGGTACAGTAAAAATGTATAGGAAATATTCTGGTGGTTGCGGTAAACATTGTCCAAAAGCTTCCTCTACTAAACACAGCGGCTTGGTTATAGGTATGGTCAAGCAGGACCCAGTGGATGTTCTCAGGTTCCCAAGAATTACAGATGCTGCAGGAACTGACTTGCACGTTATAGTTCTCACAACGGCTTTAAAAATGATCATGATGAACTATAAAAGATAATTATGATTTGAAAACTCGAGTCTGTCTTTTATAAAGACTGAGAAGGTTCGTAATCTACAGCTGTGATCTGATTTATCTCTGCGTATTAAATTTGAGATGCTGTGCGCTTTAATTTTTTATGTGCTTTGAGTTTTTTGAAAGTTGGTCTCTTCACATATTTATTTTACTCTCTCGCTCTCTTTCTCTCTGTCACTCTTTACAGTTCACAGAGAAACAGATCATCGCACTCTCACTGCAAGATAGAGAGGCTCAGCTCCTTCCAATCCCAGCTGGCCAGAATGGCTTTATACAAACATTGGTTTAATGTATCCTTATGGTAGGCCAATAAGAGCCCTGCATTTTCCTTTTAGCATCTATTGCACATAAGGAGAAGGTTTGGAGTTCCAGCAGACATAGTGAGGAAGACTATTTTGTGCTATATAAGTGGAACTGCTATAATTATTACATCTATTTTTGCTTCGCTCAGGCTCTTTTCAATGTAATGACATTGCAGATGTGACGCACTAAAACAGTTTTTGTGTACAGTGCCTTCTGTGTATATGGTACTTCACATATGTCAAATGTTCATCAGTACAAATACATCTTGACTGGGCTATAGATACTGGAAAGACAATGTGATAAGACTTGACAGGTTTCTGGGCCGCAAAGAGCCTTGTTCTGCTTGCCAGGCCCTTTGGGAGTCCAGGTTTCATTAATCTCCAAAGTATGATGGAGTTGCAGGTGAACTTTTCCATCTTACAGGGATTATCAGATTCATCCAGACAGTTGCTGCCCCACACTCCCCCTGCAAAAATGTCTATATTTTGGATCTAGACTTAGGGACACTGAAACTGTTTTTCTTCTTGTCTGTGGCAGTCAGCCCTTTTACCTTTCAGTCTAATGCATTACAGATGGACATGTTTATCCTGAAATGTTGTTCGTGTCCTGGACCAAATTTTGATACATAGTGTAAGACTGAATCTGCTTGAGAGCTGCCATTATTAAAACTTAATACCTGAAGAGAAGAGAGGAAGAGAGGAAGGTGGCTGTCTGTTGGTATCAGACTCAGTCAGTGATCATGAACAACACATCAGTGTGTCACAGTCACAGGTCAGGGTGGCCCTGCAGACCACCACCAGCCAGTAAGGGTGGAGATCTTAAAGTAGCTACGTGGACAGTTCCACCACGCTGCGAAACCCTCTTCTGTTATACGTGCAACCCTTAGTCCATACAGATTTTTCGTGGGCGTCTATTTTTAGTGATCCATCTGTTGGGTAATGATGGAGCAGTGGGTCTTTGTTGGGGCCATGGGCAGTGCTGTAATGACAGCAGTGTAATTGGAGTAAATAATGCCGTGACACTCATGCCGAATGAATTTCCAAAAGGTGAAGGCCAAAAGAACATTTTGGCCAGTTTAACTGAGTAGAGGTGACCTGTGATCAGTAGCGATGAGGAAGGAAAAAAGGGAGCAAATTGTGCTCTCAATCAAGTAATTTTGAAGATAAAGTCGTATCTGAAGCAGAATGATGTAGTTGCTGACAAGACCTCACACAGATGCAAAATACCAGGGAACGGTAGTAGAAAGAGAGTAACATACAAAGATGCCCACACAAATCTGCCGCCCACCTGGCCCCAAAGCTGGAGCTCACTATTATCCTGATTGCCCAACATGCTGTGTGTGTGTGTGTGTGTGTGTGTGTGTGTGTGTGTGTGTGTGTGTGAGAGAGAGAGCGATAGACAGACAGCCTTTTTGGCTGGAGAGCTTTATGAGGGATACTGGAGGGTGGCCTCTGGAACAGAGCACTGAGGGGATCTTGCCCAGAAGTCTTATGGGAATCAATGCTTGTGCTGTGCTTTAATAATTAAATTGAGACTCTGCATAGGGATTGGTTGCCCACACCGCCCATTCCCCATACCCCCGTCAATAAACGCTCTATAACTGTGTCTGCCTTCAGTTTCACTATCTGACACTAAGTTGAATTTGTCAGCTTTTGCTATTAAGAGCACTTACCTCTAGAGCTTTCACGGTCTCTTTTTGTCCCTGTGCATTTGCTAAAAGTGCCATTCTTGTCTATCCAGATATTAGTCCTCAGATCAAATTCATGCTGAGTCGAGGATTGTCGACAGCCTCGTAGTCCTATTTGAGAGTGTGAATGCGGCACATTGACTCCAATAGACCATTTTTGTAAGGCAGCTCCCTCTTTTAAGACTGCGTTGGTCTTTGAAGTAGGGCATTTTGGTCTTCTCCATTAAGTAATTGGTGTCTCAATCTGAACAGAAAACACTTTTTTTCAAATAAAATACAGGCATTTCCTCCTTAACTCAGTGTCCAAACATGTAGCATTTAACAAGTAGAGCAACAGGGGCCCAAGGCAGGGTTTGTAAAAGCTCATTAATACTTGTTAAGGCTCCTTAATTGCTTTTTCACACTGCATGTCTGGACTCAACTGGATTCGTCTGCGCTGACTCACTGCCGGCCTCTGACTGCTCCCCAACTCCCACCTCAGCAAAGGTCTCCCCAGTTTCTAACATCAAGGGTGATTTACTAGTACCAGCCAGAAACAAGTTCTACCTGAGCTATATCCATATACAGTACTGTGCAAAAGTCTTAGACATGCAACTTCAATGTCTGTTGAGAAGTACAGGTAGATTCATATCTACCATCAGGGAGGTTTCTGACTGGTCCCAAATTCATTCTGCAGCCTGAGAATGACCTCAAACACCCAATCTCAGTCATACACAACTATCTTGAGCAAAAAGAAGGAATCCTGCAACAGATGGTATGGTCCCCACAGAGCCCTGATCTCAACATGGTCAAGTCAGTCTGGGAGGACATGCAGAAACAGGCAAAGTCTGCAGAAGAACTGTGGCCAGTTTGGAAGAACCTACCAACCACTACCTTAAACTGCATGCAAGTTTGCATAAGAGAATTGATGTTGTTTTAAAGGCAAAGGGTGGTCCCACCAAATATTGATTTGATTGAGGTTTTTTTTTTGTCTTCTGCACTTTTTAGAAGGTTTATTGATTAATAAGTATTCATGGCATTATTTTTGGAACGATCCTCGCTTTATAGCATTTTTCCCACAGGTGCCTAAGACTTTTGCACAGTACTGTATATTTACATAAATGAATCAAATTAGACCGGTAGACATAAAATACACTTGTCTGGTGCTTTCTGTGTGTCCTGTCCTGTTAACTTCACCCAGAAACATGCATAAAAAAGAGGATGGGGGTTTTCATTATAATAAGCAGGTGTTTTAGTTTTCAGGATATTTTTTTACAATAAGAGAGGAAGTGAACTTCTCTTTCCCTTTCTTTCCATTTCTACTGTTCAACACGCAGTACATCTTCTGAGGGCAGCCATGTTTTTTTGTGCTGACACTGTGGTCACTAAGCCTGTATTTGGTCAGGATCTGTCTCTGCTTTGTGTCACAGACAGTGTGGAAATTCTCAGCGAATAGCCTTTCTATCACTGTGCCCATGGTAGTAGAATCATATTTATGTGGTTTTACAGTGTGGTGCCATTGTTGAAAGACTTTATCTCTGACTTTCAAGGCTACCTAGTCTCTCTTTCTCTCATCTCATTTGAGTCCCTTTTACAGTTGGTCCGCTACCTATAAAGCATTTTCGGGACAGGCTGGTGGTTTGTCATCAATTCTATATGCTGCTCCTCATTTGGTGTCTGTCATATCTTTCTGTCTGTTTGTGAAATACACCATTGTTTATTTTGTGTTGTAGATCTCTTTCGAGTGAAACATCTGCTAAATGAATAAATGTAAGGTTAATATCAGCAACATGACAGCTCTGTAAGCTGAGAGGCAACAGCAGGGCTTTTTGGATGGGAATAGAGCAATGGACACTGTCTTTGTCCCACTGAGCAGCTCGTGGAGATTAAGCTAGCAGACTATCTCTTCTTCTGGTGAGACAGGACACCTTGTGCAAATGCCTGCGAACTGGCCAGACTTAGAGCAGTATACCCTTCTGTCACTCCATGCACCACACAAAGTTCACAAGCTCAGTACAAATGTAATAATAAATGAAAAGCCAATTATGTTATTCACTTTGAAGCTGACAACAATCTTGGAGCCACAGCTATTACAAGGTGGTGGAAAATGACAGGGGCATATGATCATCTACAGATAGTTCACCATCTTATTTCTTTAACACCTCCACTCTTTTAAAAAATGCATGGTAGCACATATTAATAGTGATGGGTATCTGTCAAGGTAATGAGTGAAGCTTTGGCACATGATTCCAATTTATATGAAGTTCTTTTTATGGAAAAAACATAAATGCTCAATACTTAAGTTTGTAATGTATACAAAGCATTTTATTTCTCAAAAGTTCATAAATTGAGGCATAATTGTAGTTCCTCCTTGTCTAATTTCACCTTTCCAGTGGAAGAGCAGAGAACAAGGAAATGGACAGTCGTCACATGCAGCTATGGAGCAGTACTGACAGTCTGATGATGGAAGTCATGTTTATGTGGTTTAATGTTTGTTTTGAGGATGTGTGAATGGAAACAAAAAAAGGCATTTTCCTCACATCCAGTGGGAGTATTATTCTAAAATGGGGAAGCAAATTAATCCAGCACTAAAGAAAGCATAAACGCTTCTAAGAGAAGCACTGAGCATGCTGGAGTGTAAACCATGGGAGCCTTTGTCAAAGCTTAGGGGAGAAGACAGAGTTGAATTAAACCTTCACAACTGTCACATAAATGATTAAAAACACAACAGGTGAACAATAAACCCACCTAAGCCTGATTACAGGGAACTCTGGGCACTGAGGAATGGCAAAAAGACTGGGGTAATTGTGCAGTGTAAGAAGGGCAGAAACGCACAACTGATTTACAACAAGGTACGTCAAACATATAAGAAGGATAATGCAGATGTTTCAGTGGCGGAAGGTTGTAAAGTAGATGCGACAATCCCATGGTAATGGGATGGTACTGGACAGAAATACAGTACATTAATGCTAAAAGTGCTTCTTGGTGTTATAAATGTATGTGAGTCCTGAGTTGGAGTTTTCGTTTTATCATATTTTGGATATTTCACATGCATACCACCTTCATAAGGGTAGAGTCTGTCAAGGTTCCTTAAAAATTCACTAAAATCCATATTTTGTGTGCTCATTAATTCAACCTTTTGCCAGAGACGATAGTAGTCCTTTAATGGACATAAAAAACAAAAATTGTCCAGGGGCAAGTTGAGGAAAAACCTGACAGTAGAAAGTGAGGAAGAACTATAGCTGTCCAACAGCTGTCAGGAAGCCTGAGCGGTTTTCTTTCCCTAGTTTAGTCACTCAGCACCTTAAATAAAAGACTCCCCTGGATCCCCCTCATCTGCTGGGATGCAGGTTCCTGGCATGGGTTGGAGGGCTGACAGGTGGACCTTTTCAGGATGGTTTGAAGGATGTGATCTCCGTGGTCAGGTGTTCATTTTCTTGTCCTGCTCCACGTATGTGCGTCTCTGCATCTATGCATAGGTGCTTGAAAATCTGTGTGACTTGCTGTACATTTGGGTGAATCAAATGTGAAAAGGTGTCCAGCAAGCAATTTAAATTAACTCCTTGGTTTTGAGCCTCGCAGGTCCTGTAATGGTACTGTTTATTCAAGTCAGACATCAGGTCGAAAATATAGTTCCTTACAGACTTGGGACTCTGAATGAAACTATAAGATGATGAAAAACAACAAATACATATCGGTTTAAAATTAATTGCAATTATGCAGTATTTGGCTTTTTTGCAAACATCTACAGAGTATATTTGTAAATCTTAAATGCCTGTTCTCAACTACAACCTGTTTTCAGTGTCTTCTCTCTCATGTTGAAACCATATCTTCTCTCCTGTGTTTAGCTAAATCAGGAAGAATATTTTCTCGACCAGCCAAGTTTCTCTCCTTGCTGGTCCTTCTTTCTCAACAATACTCTCAGTATTTTCTTTGTGCAGTTTACTTATCAGTGACCCAGTAAACATTACACTCCAAGCTGTGTCCTCAATGCATAAACAGGCACCTTTCTGTGCTGTTATTTCTGTCCTGTCAGGAAGTGGCAGCACGTTTGAAGTACTTCTCCGGTATGAGGGTGAGAGCTATAAAAAGACTTCTTCCCTCATGGTGCCCGAGGTGAGTCTCCACTCTTGGTGTTGACCTCCGAGTTCATTGCGTCTGCGGAGATGAAAAGCGCTGTGTGTGCATATGAGAAAGAATGCGCCCAGTCGTTTTTTTTTTTCTTGCGCATGTGGACACGGCAAGGTGAAAATCAGGTAGCGGAAAAAAATCTTTTCGCATTTACATTTTTTTGGCGCAACTAATGTGAGGTGAATGAGGGTCATCGTCGCCGTTTCTTTTTTCCTGCACAAAGCAGCGTAATTAACTGAAATAATTATACAAGCCAGAGGGAGAGGAGGAGGCGGGAGAAAGACGGAAAGGGAGGGAGGGAGAGACAGGCGCTGGTGTAGAATATTCCCTGTTGTTGAAAAACACGCAAGTGTTTTGCAGTCTGTCGGCACTGTACAACTGCATTAATATTTGATCAGCTAAATTCATAATTGATAAGTTTTTAATGAACATCAGTGAGTACAAATATGCAGAAGAGAAATTCATGTTTAAGACGCTTTATCTGCTCCCCACCTTCTGAGAACTTTTTCATCATGTACCGTCATCAGTAGGCAGGAATTGAGTTGGGAGCGTCACCACTGGACACAGGCAAGATCAGGGCCCGAGAGCACCATCATTTCCGTCACGGTGAAAACGCTATTAGTTGCAGGGGATGAGGTCTTGTTGCAGCCTGACTTTTGGCAGTGAGCCTTTTCCACGTGTTGCCCTCAACACCACGAGCTCAGATCCAATTGTCAGGTTTCGAGTCAAGCTGCTCGTGAGTGGCTCTTGCCTTTCTGTGAGTTTGTTTTTTGAGTTTGCACATACACATTTATCTGTGCAAATATGCACAAGGTTATGGGTGTGTGTGTGTACTTCTGTTTTGAAGGAACTTCTATGAGCTGTGACAAAGCTAATGATGAGCACAGATTGATTTCACTGATTTCATCCTTTGATAGTACCTTAGGCTGGGTAGGACCACGGGGCTCAGGGGTGGCCTGGATTCTGAAGATGCACCAAGGGATCTGTGGGAGCACAATGGAGCTTCCTTTGCTGACTGTCTTGCTAAAATGATTGTTTTTCACTGCAACAGCTGGTATATAGTGATGACAGAGATTAACTTTTCACCTGGAGGGGAAGCCTGTGATTGTCTCTTGGACAAAGTGCTTGACCTGGCATGTAACTTGTCAAGTCAAAAATCCAGTAAAATATCCAGCTAAAATGGTTACAGCACAAGGAAAACAATAATGATCCTAATAGGTGCAACAGTAAACAATTCCGATTCGTGTTTTTCGAAATGTGGAGGAGAATACACTGATTTTCATTGCTAAATATTCCCTCAAGGTGTGACTTTCAGGTGCAAACAGGAAATTAAGCTGGAAATTGTTCGACATGCTGCTGCAAATATAGCTGCCTTCATCCAGCAAATTTCATAATTTAAAGCTATTATGTTTTTCTGCACTGTTTGTCCATTTGGCTGAGAATTGACAATGAATTTGCCAACCTTGGAATAGTGAACTTTTGCCAAATCCCGCTGGTAGGCGGGCCAGTAAGTCTCGCTTAGAGACGAGTGGGAGGCTGACTGAGCTCCGTGTGTGAATACTCAGGAGCTGTATAGAACAGAATGTATGTTCAGTGTTCCGCTTCAGCTGAGCAACTGAGCAAGTTTACAGCGCTGTAACTGCCAGAACTCAATTTCAAATGCTGAAGAGATTTTTAATTATTTCAACAGACAAAATAATTCACAGAGGTCTTTGCGGAGCTGATGACACAAATCACCTGAAAATTCCTTTTGCTCAAATTTTGTCTTATATACACTTAAAATTAAAAAATGCAAGAAATCATTTAATTATTTACAGAAAACTGAATTTAGTACCATAGCAGAACTACTTCCTATGTTCTATCCAATCTATAGTCTAAACCAGTCAAACCTTTGGATTGTACATGTAACACATGTGATGTGACACGGTGTTGGGGGGGGGTGGACCATTCAAACGCACCGGGAAACAATTGCCGCATACGTCCTTCTACAATGTACCCCTAATATCAGGTGTAGAATAAAAGATTCATTACTGCTACTAATTTATTTAGGCTTTTCTCCAAAGACTGAGGCTTTTCTCATACTATGTTATGATGCTTACAATTATACTGGAAATATACTACCAAAGGCAGGATTCAACACCTTGTTCCTAGAACCTACATTCTTTAAATTCTTATAAAAATGAGTTACATTCACATTTGCATTTATTCTTCCAACAGGTGTGGCAAGTGGCAGAGGAGAATAGCAGTCTGAGTGTGGTGTAGTAGGTGAGCGGGTCCTGCGGGTTTTGGGTTGCAGATCAATTGATGGTGTTTAATTTTGTAACCTGAGTCTTGAACTTGATACAGACAGCTTAAGGAAGTCAGCAGAAAGAGAGGAGGAAGGTAGATACATCACAACCTTGGCAGGTCAGACACAAATCGTGCAGCGACATTCTGTGATAGTTGGAGAGGCTTGATGGCTTAGGTCAGAAGCCATGATAGGAGAGAGTTGCAGTAGTGCAGGCAGAATATCACCTCGGCCAGGACCCGAAGCTGTCTAGAGTGTGGAAAAGAGCAAATCCGGTGGATGTTATGCAGACCATATCTGCAGAACCAGGTTATCGCTTCTACATGCTGGGAAAAGCAGAAACTTGCACTGATCTGCACTCCCAGGCTCATAACCAATGAAATGAGCAATATATCTAGTTTGATAGAGAATTCCTGCCAGTTGGCTGGAGCTGCTGGGAAGTGAAGGATCTCAGTTTTGGATCATTGAGCTGTAGTGGGTTATCAGTCATCCAAGCAGAGATGTCCAAGAGGCATGCTGGGATATGAGGGAAAATTTCTGTAGCTGCAAGGAGAAAAGAGAAGAACAGCTCGGCATCATCAGCATAGCAGCAATAGGAGAATCCATGACAGGCAATGACAGAACCAAGGGAAGAGATGCTGATAGAAAAGAGTTACAAGCTTGTTTAAAGAGACTGAATGAAAGACAGGGAGCCACCTGGTAAGAGCTACCTTATATGTCAGAGTTAAACCATTCAAATACTGTTCCTTTATTTTAAAGCTGTCCAAGAAAAGGACACTAACCAACTGGAGAACTTCTGATGCTGGAAAAAGGGCACTCTCAGTGCGTGGCTGACCTTGAATCCAAACTGATAACTGTCTAAGTGATCACTTTGGACCATGGATATAGAAAACTGGTGATAGGTTGTACATTCCAGAGTTTTCCAGGGAAATTGGCCTGCAATTCTGGACTGAGATTGGGTCCAGAGATGGTTTCTTTGTTGTGGTTAGATCTGGACAATTTTCAAGACAGATGGTGAGCAACAAGAGGAGAGCAAGGAATTAATGATAGGAGAGATAAAAGAAATAGGTTTTGCGGAGATGCCCTGCAAGAGAAGAGATGGGATGGGATCGAGGGAGCAGGTGGTGGCTCTGTGTGAGAGCAGGAGGTTGGAGATTTCACCTTCTGATATGGGTTGAAATGCTGAGAATGAGGCTTTGCATCGTGGTTGGGGTAGATGGATACTGAGAACTCATCAGAGCTGAAGCTCACTTTGTATTTAAAGAATGCAGCATAATCATCAACAAAGAAGGAAGAAGAAAGGGAGAGAAGATAAGTAAAAGTAGTAATGGTTTATGGGGATTAGCGGCTGCAGACTGTAGTTTATTCTGTAAGGATATAGTTTTTGCTGAGGAAACAGCAGAGTGAAAGGTTGCAAGGACCTCCTTATAATTTGAGAGATGTAAGGTTGAGAGGAGGACATTAGTGGCATCATCTGTGGAGAAATTAAAGAATTCTGCAGTGGATGCAGGACATGTTAGCATGATACGGGAGTTTTTAAGTTTTGGCAGAACATGGCAGAGAGTGCAGGGTTGGTAGTGGTGAAGAAAGGCTTGAAGGTGATGAACAAATTGTCAGATATATAAAGGAAAGTGGCCGAGAACACAAAAACGTCACAATTCATACCTAAAACAAGGTAGAGATGTTTGCCAGCCTTGTGAGGAGCAGAGGTCTTAGACAAAAAATATGAGCGTTTACTGTTAACTCAGTTATTTAAATGATTTTGTGGCACGACTGGGTTGGCACAGCGGAGGAGATGGAACGAGTGCCCTAAGCACAGCCGAACCCACGTAATTCATCATCGACCGTCTGCTCAACGTATCTTCCCTGCAGGACTCAGAGCTCAGCCAGGAGTCACAGTGAGCCAGTGTTGAAATTCCCTTAGTTTATCTTCATGTTTGTGCAATGCCAAAACCTGAAACCTAACGCTGTTTCTCTACAGCACCAAAGCACCGCAATCACATGTAACTACTCCTCACCTGGAGCCCACATCTCATCCTGTCTAGTAGAACCAGAACTTTTACACCTATATTAAAAGATTTATAATATGAGTATTCTTACAGTATTGCAAACAAAGTCTTTATCTGCCTTCTTTTAAACTTTACTTCTTTGTTCCAGAAAATTCCCTGTATCACTGTGACCAGACAAACAGGTGTTGCTAATAAATGAATAAAAACAGAACGTTAAAAGACATTCTAGAAATAATTTTTTATTACAGATATCAGTGTCATCACTGTCAAGGAAAAAATATCCTTTATATCTTGGTGTTTTAGTTCATTTTCAGTGACAAATTTTTTGCCCTTGAACAAAATTGCTTTTTTCATAATAGCAACTGGCCTAAAGGAGCAATTTTGTGGAATGAATTAACCACATTATGTAAAGTTTGGGTGTATACTTAATGAAACATATTCTGACGTCCTATCAAAATATTTACTTTCCACTTTATGCACCATGTATCTGTGAACATAACTATTGTCAATAGCCAATAACTCTTTTGGATTTCATATTATTCTAGATATTTTAAAAATGTTTTAATTGGCTGATACTCCATACAACAATTTGTAGGAGACCACTTTGACTTGATATTACAAATTTACCTCACAAATCTGCTTCCTTAAGCCTCAGCATATCTGTTGCCCTTCAGATTGTTTGGAAACATCTAACTTCTTTGTTTATCTAAGTGTGCTGTGTGTCTTCAAATGTGTTTTGGAATATATAGCATTTATATGGAAGCTTTCTTTTTGTGTTTCAGGATGCATGCTTCTCTACACCTTCCCTATGATGCACCCAGACAGATGCCCCATGGCAGCGGCCACTGCATCGGTTTGAACCAGCATTTTAAGGCCTGATTCAGAATCGGTGTTAACATCATCAGATGGTGGGTGCACACAGCACAGCACCCCTGCAAAGACATTTCCTTTGCACAGCTCAACCCTCCATCTGATGCTTAAAAAATAGCAGACACATGGGATGAGAAGCAGAAGACGCCAGTTGCCTCTCCCACCTGTCTCCTGGGGACTTGAACGTTATAAACTCTGGGGTTGAATGTTTAGAATACTTTTAGCGTGAATTTCCGAAACAGGCCAGCAATCTCAGCTCGTTCACGAGTGACACGTTACACGATGTTATCTAAAAACATACGGCGACTTATCACTTATGGAGCATCGATTATCAATGAAAGTTTGACCTTGGCAAGTTACCCTTCACAGTTAAATGTCTTTTTCTATGAAATGTTGGTATAAATTTATAGACAAATAAATGAATTTTGTGCAACTTGCTGTGAGCCGCTGCCTTTAGATGGATATACTCCGTTTTTGTTCTTAAATGAATTAGTAAGGACTAATTCTACTAAATTACAATTACTAAATTATGCAATTTGTCATTTCAGGATTAAAAATTACCCAGAACTTGCCTTTTTTAATGGGCCACGCGGTATCAGAAAGGGGGGCCAACAAATCACTGGAATGAAAAAGCTTTTTTTAGTTGCCAGTTTAGCATCTGGTCATGTACCCACGGGGAGGGGGGGGATTGGGGGGGTTCAGTGGAATCACTTAGATGAAAGTCGAGTGTTTATGCCTCTGGTGGTAAAAAGAAACAGGGGGGAGCCTTTTCTTTCATTTCGAGATGGTTTTCATTCTGATTGGCATTTTCTTCATCCCAGTCAACTTCGTCCCTCTTCGGCTTGTTTTCCCACGCTGTTTGCCTCACACCACATGATCCCATAAATTAGATGGAATTATTCCCTCATCTGCACTTCACAGGGTCTGGGGGGTTTGCTGGGGTTTGCTGCCAGGTCTTGAGTATAGTAGACCCCAGTCAGGCTGTGGTCCATGGGCCTAACTTAATATCACACCCCCTTCCTCAACCTCCTGCCTGGGTGGCTCTCACCGTCTAGCCAATTTATGATGCCCACATGTGCTGGGGTGCGGTTTTATGGCTATTTCTTCCTCGGTGATGCACCATTGCTAGTGTCAAGAGATAATCAGTGGTTGTTTCAGAGCTTGGTTGGCCGAGGCCTGCGGAGATGGGAAAGGACTAGGGAACACTGTGCTCGGACGCTGCTGTATTTCATATTACCTTATTTATTCCTGAAAACCTCAGCGTAAATGGTCTGTGAAATAAACCATTTATGAGATATTCCCACCCGCTCCTCTGAAGGTTCGATAAGGTTATAATAAAACTCCACACTTCTCAGTACAACTGCTACCTTATTATCGCGTCCCTCTCACCTGAAGCATGCCTATATAACAAATCTTTCAAAATCCCTGTTTCTCTTCAACCACATAGTCAGAATGGATGTTTGTGCTTTTTTTCAGGTGCTCTATGACTCACCTGTCTGCAGTCTTACTGCTTTGCTGCTTTGCTTGAGTGAACGTTGCATCCCCTGGGGCAGAAGGTTCACCACATGACCTTCGACTGAGGTGACTCTTGTTTCGACCAAAGCAAAGGATAAAGGATTAAAAACACGGGCCTCCTAAATTCTTTATTGAAATAGATTACCTGCCAACTGGGAAATAAAAATCTGTCTTTCCTTCCACAGGCTCTGACTGTAATGAGCAGCCGAGCTCTTAGCAGGTGTACAGATCTGATGAAGAGTAAAGTTACGGCATGTTGAAAGTGCACCTTTACCGGCTGCACAGACACAAGGAGCTTTCTGATGACGGATATGGCGGGCTGACGATTAAAGTAGGGAGTGGGGGACGAGACAGAGATGACAGGATATAAACTAAGGAATGCTGAAAGCAGGAACGCAAATTCCAAGAATACTTCTTACCACTTTTATTCTACTTAAGACAATGTGATTGATTCCCAATTAATGTGCGGCAATTATAAATTAATTTGCGGGCAGTTAAGGGACGGTACATTTCTAATGAATGTTCAGTCCCTACAAATTTGTCTTTTTTCCAGGGGAAGGGCAGCTGCTCGACAGCAGGGGGAATTCAGTGCTCTCCAAATCCTTTCGTGTACGTGAGCTCTGTATATGTGTGAATTACTGTGTCCACGAGTGCAGTTCATCGGTCCTGATTGGTCAACGCAGAGTATTTGATCCAAGACCACCCTTATCTTTCTAATTAAATACCATCGATTCCTAGTATGCGTTATTGTGAACGTTCAAACACCAATGAGCGTTTTTTTCTCCAAAACCCCTGCTAAACAGAATGGTCTAGCTCTTGGGATATAGTACCACAAAAAAACCATGCTGTACAAAACCAACGAGGGTTGTACGAAAGAGGGTCCTTCATCTTTTTCAGTTTCAAGGACTGACTGCATCCAAAGAGGACAGAAATGCATATGCCTCTTCCTTCTGGGCAAGTGAAAGAAGTGCATGTGAGGTTAAGGACTGAGCAACTGTTTCACTTGATGGGAAAAGAGTGGCGAACACCCCGGTGTCCTTTGAGAAATTGCGCCTCCGTTCACTGGGCAGAAAACACATTGGAAATAAATCATATATTCATGACATTTTAAGTTTAGAACATCAGTGGATGTTTTTTTTTTCTGGAAACTAGAAATACGCTAAAGCCCGCTGTTGAGCGCTAATCAGACCGTTGCAGTTCCAGAGCACCTGAACTGAACTCATCAAAGGGCATTTTGAAATGAAATTGCCATCGCTGTCCCTTTTACGGTATGGCTGATATTGAAGGTTAATGCCCGCTGACACTATGACCTTAGCTTTCTGACAACAGGGGAACAGCTTCTCCGTTTTTATCAGCCGCCAAATAGCACTGTGGAAAATTAGCACAAATTAAATCTCCGTCAAAGTAATTACAGGCCTGGTCTCTTTAAACAGATTGCCAATCCCAAATGTTTATGGGCTGGCAAAACTAGACTTTAAAGGAGGATCTTTATGAAATCCAAATCTTTACAGACACACTATCACAATCTAGATAATGTAATTTACAACACATGCCGTTACTGACATCGTACTGCAGATTAAACAAACTACATCTTTTAGAACAGAACAGTACAGTCCGGATTCCCAAAACAGCCATATTGTAACCCTGGCTGTTAATACGAAGACCATGTGTTTATATCACCATATTGCAACTATAGTATGACACCTAACACTGATGTGTTCAGAAAGCCAAGATCTTTACAGCCAAATCACTACAAAGAACATATTGACACCTTGTCAATAAACAGGTGGCAAACAAACAGCAGAGTACTTGGAGCTTGTGCTGTATTTACACCGTGTTCTCCTTAAGATTACCAGACCTGTATGAAATGCTTTAAATGGCACTTGGGATTTTGAAAAATCCATTTCTCTTTTTTCACTGACTTTGTTAATCAAGAGGTGGAATGTTCTTTTCTCAGTCTGTTCAATTCTGTTTTATATTCAAGGAACATTTTACCCAAACTGACCCAAAAAAAATGTGCTCATATTCAAAAAGATGAGGGAAACAGCTAAACTCACAGTATGGAATGTGTGAATGGCAGGGATGGTGCTGCGTTGAGTGGTGCGAAGAAAAAAAAATCCAGCTCTACTTTATGTCAAAAATAGGTGCTCTCCTGGTGTGAAGAAACTTTCCCTGAATCCCTCACAATCACGACTCTCACGTGTAGCCCGTCTTCATATGCAGAACGTGACTATAATATAGACATTTAAGTTGGCATGCGCCTAGAAAGAGCGAATGTTACATCCCATGCATGCTGGACACCTGCTGAGCAGCAGTTTGGAAAATTAACACAATAAATCCAGTTTCTTTCCAAGGCCAAAACATGCTGTGCATAAAGCGTACAGTGAAGTAACCATACAGTCCATTATCGTGTTCCATGGTGTACATTTGCAAACAGAGAAACCCATCTGCAAAAAGGAGGCTCAGGTGAGCAGCAGTGGGGACACAGAGGCTTCTTCAGTTCTCCTGCCTGTCAACCAGATTTTTTGCTTCCTCCTTGTCCCCTTCAGGCGCAACCCTCCTGCTGTCCATATAGCTGACCGCTTGGGTACAGACCAAGTGTGAGCTGCTTGAACATTGGTGCGGCATGAAGGGAAGAGGATCAGGGCACCCAGTTGTCACCTGTAGATCACTGGCTAATGTCCCTCTTTGCTGTGCCACTGTAGAACCCTTCAGCTTGGCAATTGCCTCCTCTGAACTAAGTGGGCAGAATACACTAAGTCACTTTAGATAAAACCATCAGCTAAAGCAACTGATTAGTAGTAGTAATTATAACAGTCATAAGTGCCATGTTGTCAGCATGGGGCACAGCATCAGTTCACATCTACAAAAAAAGTCCTACTAAAGCATCTGCCTTGCAAGCTGGAAGCCCAAAGCACACGTCTGTAACCTTAGGCTGCTGGTCCAAGTCTTACAATACATGCTGTCGAGGTATTTAACCCAAACTGCTCCAGTAAAATTAGCCCTGGAGTATAAATAGGTTTCCTACCAAAATAAATGGGTCAAAATGTATGAGTAAAGGGATTGGTAAAAATATCACGGTACAAGTCAGAAGATTTCCAGTGTGGAAGAAAGAACCACGGACGGTTTTGTCACTGAATTAATGCGGCTGGTTCACGTGCAATGGTATCATCTCGGTACAACGTATATGACGAAACCATCGCCAGCAACCCTCCAGGGCTCTCCCGCTGGAGGTGGTTATGACTGGATCCTGCAGATCACATCATGTGGTTTAGATTTGGATGATGTGGTTCTGATTGGTCCTTGCAGTATGGTTGCAGCTTGCCATTGCTGGAGTGGCAGCACTCCATGGAACTGGATTAAAAGGAAAAGCCAATTCTGTTTCCATTCATGGAAATAAATGATGGAAAAACCCAAACAAAGTATTCTATTTGTTATATCAAACATCCATTCATCTTTAATCCATTAATCTTTTGGCGTTTGGATACTTGTCTCATCTCTATGTGTCGGTGCAATGGCAAGGCTCAGATAAATGGGGCTAATCCTGGTGCGCAGCTCTCTTTCAGCTGCACGACTCCCCTGAGCAACCCGGCCTCAGGGCTTCGACGGACACTGCTAAAGGGATTCCTGCCCTAATCTGCGGGGGGGTGATGTTTGTGGAGATGGGGGTCCAGTGTGTGTCTGTCAGTGATAAGACCACGTTCCTTTCCACCACCATCCAATCATGCCCCCTCGATTCAAAACGCAGGCGCTCTATTTAACCAGGACCTGCTGTGGATCCATTCCCAAAACCCAAAGTGACCCAGTTTCCCCGAGAAAGAAAACAGCTAAAGGAACCAAACAAGATGGAGGGACTATTATGGAAAAAATAGGGGATGAAAAGCTTTTTTTTTTTTGTTTTTCCAGAGCCGTCGAAAACAAAAGACTGTCTTTGATTTGAGACCATGGGTAATTGTTTCCGCTCCTCAAAAGCACTCTGTAATTACCCCACCCTAGTTGACTCATGTACTCATTGCCACCTCCATCATTCTAATTCACATCACTGCAGTAAGTGACAGGGAAAAGCAGCTCTGCCAGTCTTGCCCAAGACATCCACCGTGCCAGACGGTCTTTATACATTTTGGCTCGGGCCCGTTCGCTCATTCACCCTTTGAGCACTGAGTATTTTTGGAGACGTTAACACACCCATTTGAGTTAGTAATTCAAAACCAATGGCTTAAGATTCAATTAGGAACCATAAGTAAGAGAGACAAGTATTTGGATAAATGAAAATGTTCAAAATACCACGTCTGTCTTCCTTTTACACAAATAAAATTATTATCTCGTTGCTCTGTGACAAATTAGGCTTCTCCTGAAATTAATCTTCATATGCTCTCCTTTAAGTACACAGTAGGGATTGTGCTGGTGTTGAAAAATAGAAGTTCCTGTCCCCAGAAGCCAAAGAAGATATGGGCACGATAATGATCCATGAAAATCGTCAATTGTTTAGATAACAGAATATGAGCGTTTTGTAAAAAACCGCAACATAAGGTGAGAAGAGGTGACCTTCCAAGGGTGAAGGGGAAAAAGCCAAGCATCCCCATCCCCAGATGTTGAGTGTGATGGATGAAGCTCAAACACAGGGGAGTCTACACCAAGGAAACCCCCCCAATGTTGCTAAGATACAGAGTTGATGAGAATGGAGGTTGTTATAGTCACTCACACCAGCTGGGACTACTGTTGGAGCCACAATTTCAACATAAAATGTCTTAAACTCAGGTTTTCCTCACAAATGCCCTGTTCTAGCACGAGTGGAAATACCCAAGATGTATTTTCAAAAAAATTTTTCCCCATAGAAAATAGGAACTTAAGATGTGTTGCCCATTAACTCAAAGTTTTAACATTAATGTTGAATTACTTGCGTTATTGGCAAATTGTTTCATCCACCTGATTGTTCTGCTACTGTAACATATAAGAATACAGTCCTAACATGTCGAATAGAGTGTAGATTTGCTCAGTTATTAGAGAGAAGATAAATTAATGCAATGACAAATTATGCAGTGACATACCCCCATTTATTGTGTTTTTTTATTGAGCCATTAGTTATGTAGCCTCAATTGAGCCATTGTTTGAATGAATTGCACCACTTAAAATAAGGTTGCCCAAGGTAAGGATCCTTTTTTTGAAAAACAAAGGAGCCCCACGTTGGACAAGCTGCCACTGATGATGAAAGTATGGATGCAATCTTGGGTGAGCAATGTGTCATGGTGGCTGCATCATAAAACTACTTCACTAAAGGTCATATGTTTGTTTTATTGGATCCTTTGTAAAACCTATGAGAATGGCTAAATTTTGAAAGGAACCGATTGATTCAAATCATGTAATAGATAATGAATGGTGAATGAATGGTAATGAATTTTCCAGATGTATAAAACAACTCAATACATAAATATATACATTAGTCAATACATACTGTATGCAACAGCCCGGTCTGCTGTGACAGTGACAAACTGGAGAAGTTTCCTACATCAGAGGGAGACGGGTCAAGCACGGATTCCTCGTGAGACTGTGAGAAATGTAGTAGACGGATTCTGCAGTGGAATCCAGCACATGTTTGTACGAGAGCTCAAAGCTTTCATCCGCAGTGAATGTGTGACAAACGGCGATGTGTGTGTTTGACATACCTTCCCTATTAATGTGACTATTAACCCAGTGGGTCAACTGAGTGTCAGCCAGGCTGTAGCTTTGCTTCAGGTATCCACAGTTGTGTGACTTGTGAAGATGACGTGCAAAGCAGCCCGGCACCGCTGGGTCCCAGTTGTGGGGAGTGTGTATGCGTGTGTGATCTGCCAAATAGCACCCTGTCTTTTTTCTTCTCTGTTGTTCTCAAGCCCATTTCTCCTCTCCCTCATCCCTCATCTCCATCTCTCCTGAGGAGGGCATTGGAAGTGAGTTCCACTCATCCGAGTCTTTCCGTCTCTCAACATGTTAAGCGCTTTCTTTTGGATTATTGATTGTGTTTCTGCTTTCCTTTCTGCCTGACTGACAGATCCTTAGAGAGATCTCAATTCAGCGATCTTCACACCACATGTAAAGATAAAAATAAGTAGCTGGGAACTGCAGCAATATGAAATATTTATAATAAGCTTGACAATAAGAAGATGTGTATGTTTTTCAAGTGGACTGAAATTGGTATATTGACTTTTCCGGTTCAATATGCATAAATATACATATACATATATTTCCCTTTGAAGGTGAGAGAGTGGTTTCTCAGAAGCCCTCATGGCAGTGAAACGTGCAGCGTTTCTAACCACGCATGTCCAACTGTGTCTGCTTTCAGAGTCCAGCAGGGTGGATGTGGCCTTTGCACAAGTTTTCTCATGAAAGACAAGGACACCTGTGAAACAGCCAGGAGTCTGGACTTCAGAACGTGGCTGTACTGTACTGGTTTCATAGCAGGAATTTATGACTTTTTCACATGGATTGCTATATGGTACATGTGAGGCAGAAGATTTTGTGCATTTATTTTTTTTTTGTGCAATGCTATGAACTACAAAAATTTTGAGTACCTTGCTCACAAACATACCCAGTGCCACAGATGCTCACCGTCGTATGTACATGGAAAAATGATCCAGCAGTGAAAGGCACACTTGAGAACGCGTTCAAACCAGTCGCACGGCAGCAGAGTGGTTTCTGTGTGTTATTCTTGGCGGATTGAAGAGGATGTAGTACTTTAAATAATCTGCTCCCTCTTGATGCTAATTATCAGTGAGGGTTTTTTGGTATTCATGTCTCATATAAATGAAATCAGACGCTTTCACTTCACAGAACACCCCTCGGAGGAACCTGATCAAGGGGAGCACTGTGTTTTACAGGAATACTGGTTCTGGAAGTATTGTGCTCATCGGGAAGAGAAGTATGTGGTGACATTGCTGGCAGGGAGTGTGTGTGTTCTGAATGTGGAAACTGGACTGGATAAGCAAAAAAGAATCAAGTTTCTATCCCTATTACTGCTCCTTTTGTCCCTCCCTTTCCCTGTTATTGTTTCTGTCTTCTGTGCTGTTCTCATTTCCTATTTCCACTCACTTACAGATTTTAAAGTGCTATTGGAATGATGGCCGGTTCCACCCTGTCCCTGCCTTTCTCACACACAGGCACCACGCGCCTCTGTGCATCCCGCTGGGAACCCAGCCTTTGTTTGCTGATGTAACAACTATTTAATAGAGTTGTGAGGTAAAGCCAACGGTAAACCCCTCCGTGACCCTCCCACTGCAGCACAAAGGAGTCACAGCTCGTGCTGAGCGTCTGAACCCTGCATCACCAGTGCCTTTGATCCATATGAAACAGAAATACACAGCAAGGGTTGAAAATGTACAGTGGCAGCTTTATCTTTCCCATCACCATTCAAATAACGCTGTGGAACTTCATATCTCACACTGCATGTGCATCAATTTATATACAGGGCTAAAAAAAAATCTGTTGGGACATCTCTTTTTGTGTCTTTTTTTGCACAGTAAGAGCTCACCTAGCAGACCACATACGCCACTGAGAAACGGCGCTTAATAAAACATCTCCATCAGGGGTCATCAAGACAGTATATTGAGTAAATTGCATGAATGGAGTTTGAAAACTACACACGCAGAAAATAATACTGAATATATTATCTGTTACTTTTAATAACTGCCGTTTTTTATAAATTGCAACTATTAAATGCAAAAAAATTCAAAAATATTTTGAAATAAATTTTTTGGATTTTAATGTTTAGAAATTTTGTAAAAACATGAATTACTCGAAGGACTAAAAGATAAAAGACTCTAATTGAGGTATTACTGTATTTGGCCTTTTTATATATATATATATATATACACACACACACACACACACACACACACACACACACACGTAAACCTCCTGCATTTGTATTAATCTATTAACATGCTTTGAAGGTATTTCTGAAAACACCATTCTATGTGACCACTCTTCTATCTACATTAATGGATTAACGGTTAATGGCATATTAAGACTTTTTGTTTGGGGGGGTGAGTGACCTGAGAGGCCTGACAATCTGTCTGAGGGGCATCAGCTGTGGACTTCTTCCCCTCCGCAAGGTACGGTTCACACGGTAAGGCAGCCGGGCTTGTAGGCTGCTTCCATCTCATCTCAAACGGACGGTCGCTACACACACCTTCACATATCTTCTGCCTATACACCAGACCTACCCTCTGAGTCTACCATCACCCTCTCTGGTTACACCACAGGGCAGGAGAAGCAGTACACACACCCACCCGCCCACACTCTTGGCTCAATAAAAGAAGCCGATGGACACGGTACTCACCAGGTGCAGTGGTTTTATCACATCCTCTCACAGTGCAGAAGAGTGAGTCTGCGCTCCTCTCTCTCCTTTTCTCCCCTTCAAAATGACTCACGGTGGAGCCCCCGTATTCCCACTCCCATCTGCGTATGCGTCGCTGGGCTTTCACAGAATACTGGTGTGTGTTGAGAAGGGGGCTCTGGATGGCTGTGCTCTGGTCCACTCCAGTCTGTCAGTATTATGAGGTTCTTAATCCCTGAGGAGAAAGGGCTGGTGCTAAGCAGCAAGCAGGCATGAGAATAACATCCTAATACTGCACATGTCCTGCTTCTCCTATACACACACACACACACACACACACACACACACACACACACACACACACACACACACGCGCGCGCGCGCGCGCACACGCACACGCACACACATGACAGCATCCTAATTCTTTATGTTCCCTGATTCTCGCTGACATTCATGCACAATGTTTTCCATGTTTATTTATATGCAAATACATCCCTCATACCCTTACACAACTGAAAAAACACTCACAAATATATTCAACTTTAAAATACAAAACAAGGTGTAAAGGCCCATTTCTATATAGATACTATATAGATCACATGCATTAGATGTCATATGGTGTGTCTGCAGCGAAGGACCTAGTTTCATAAAGCCACAAATTTTACTTCCTTGACGGACTTCTGATATGAGAACTAAATCTGCATCAGAGTTGACAAGCATCACGACATATGGTCTGTGTCCCTCCCAGGCCACCAATCTCCCAGTTCCCCGTGGGATGTCATTCCCAGGAGCTCCCATTCTCACATTAATGAATCACACACAATATGTGTCATTACCTGTCCTACTTCTGCGAAACGTGTGCAGCTTCAGTTTTCCATCTTTATTGGCCATGAAACAGGCATGAAACAGTATTGACTACAACCGCTTGATAATTTATGGTGCCTTCCACACCTATTATAGGTGGCAATGACATCAAACACTCTTATGCAGACACTTGTGTGCTAGACTTGTGGTTACGTAGAAAGTAAAGCACCTCGAGGAGGCAGCTGTAGGATCAACATTAGTAACAGAGGACTAAGGCAAGATAATCCCATCGCAGGAGGAGGTTTACACAAGGAGGGGTGGAGCAGCAATACAAACATGCAGATCCTTTGACCAAAAGCTGGAACAGTGTGGTGCTGCCAGTCCTAGGTACAGCACCATTTCCCTTTTTTGTTGGGGGTAATCGATAATATTTTCTGGAAAATCACATCGAGAAATGCCAAATGCTATTACCTCTTGCTACCCGGTCACCTTCCTAATAAGAGCTGGAGTACCCCTCTTGACATTAATTTGTCACTGTCACCTGGTCACATGTTTTCTAATCTGCTTTGAAACCTTGCTGGTCCGTGTCCACAGTTTGCTCACCAGTGTTCTTGAACTTTACTGGCCACAAGTATAGTGCAGGCCAGAAAGTTAAGATTTCAAACAAATAATTATATTTAATTAATCTTACCTCTTATGCAAAAATCACGCTTTAAAAAAAAATTGCATGCACATAACTACATATTATTTAATGTTTAATTTCTGGCTCTTTCTAAAGAATTCCTTTCCAAACCCAGTTATGTGGCCACATTACCGGTTGTGCATCTAATAAAACCAGAAACAGAAAAAAAGTGAAATAACTAAACATTACTGGGTTTTTTTCCAGCATTAATAGGATCAGTAGAACTGTACAATGTACAAGCTTCCATTTAAACGTGTTTGAATGTTTGCTCTCACAGTTCCCTTCTCAATTTCTGCAGAATTCTTTTTTTTTTTTTTTTTTACACGTTTTGCTTCTTTTCTACTCTCTTGTAAATACCTGGCCTGAGGTACAGGATGACGGCAGAGAAACACACACCTGTTAATTATTCATCACATACATTTACCTTCCAGGTCCAGCCCCATGTTTATGCATTAGGAAAGGATTGATGTCACGGCCGCATTTATAGCATCATTATCTTTCAGCTGATCTTTATCGGGGATTAGCTTTAATGTGGTCAATGGTGTAAAATATACCAGTACAGCCTCAAAGTTTACCCTGCACCAGTGACAACATAGCTCATCTCCTGCCTTTCTCTTCTCTCCCTCCAAGAGAAGAATAAATGAATAGACAGTATTAATGTAACTAGGAGGTTTCAGTGGTAAAATGCCCTCTGGCTAAACCTTTGATATTCCTTGTCGTAATGGTGTAAAAAAATTATATAGAAACATTGAGAACAAAATGTTTCTTATTTTTTGTCTCCCTAGCATTTCTTCTAATGCAATTCAAAGCACCTCTCCTACCACACACAAGACACCTCTATACCTCTGTACACATAAAATAAGTCAGTATTCTATACCTGACAGTAGAGGCTCTTAAGTTGGAGCAAATTCATCTCTACTCTACACGTTCTGATTCAGACCTGGGGTGAGCACAGGTCATGCTGAAACTAGATTAATCTTTAATGAAATTCTTAAAGACCACTGACACCAGAGATGGCTTGACAGTAGCAGGCAGATCTAATGTCTTGACATCAGTCAGAACAAGTGGCATCAGCACTGTCCCCAATGGCAGTGGGGGACAGTAAGTGACAGCATGGGTTAAGGGGTGGGGACCAGGATGCCCTACTTCTCGATGACTTCCAAGACTGACATGTAGACCTATTGGCATTTGAGAAGAGGAGAAAGAGTGAATGTTTCTGTGTCATTTCACAATGACAGTGGTGTCACACCAAAATATTACCCTTTGGGCAGATACCTCTCGTAGAACTTCGGCTCAGCATGTGGTTTGTGACCCGTGTGATATCAGACAATGTCCACTGGTTCTGTAGAAACTCACTTGAATCTGGAAGTCTGTTTTTAACTCAATTTTCTATTCCAATGTCATGTTTACCACTAAACACAATCAGTAAATGTTACATACATACATACATATGTATGTATTTATACATGCCTTCATTTATTATGGGTCAGGTTTTATTAAAACACAAAATATATAATAAATAAAACACTCTGTTTTACTTCAATCCATCAACCCTTCACCAGTATCCATAAATCTAAGACAGGGTCCTGGTACAACTTGGCCCAAAAATTGATGACTGACTTTGTAGTAATTTCATCCCATTTGAGGCTGTATGTTCTGCACACTTAGACTGAGTAGAACAAATCCTGTAAACTTTTCACTACCTGGGTGAGGAAGTGATGGCTATTCTTGGAACAGTTATGAGGCAAAGAACACAAAGGAACTGCTCTACCTGGTGAACATGCCATCCTTTGAGGAGATGGTGTTTGATGTCTTCTACTGGTTTAAACATCATCACTGTTGCTGTCAATATGGAGGCTTGAAGCATCCATGGTGGCAAGACTACAGAGTAGGATTAGATTCAACTGGAGATGTTAAAAGGTGCTTGAAAGGGTGGCAGTGGTGTGGCTCATGTAGCCCTTTAGTGTTGCATGGCAGGTAGATAAAGTATCTCTGGACTGGCAACTTAGGATGCTGGGAGGGTCACATGACTGTTTTCCAAGATCGCAACATACATTTTGTCCCCTCTCTAGAGACCCAGAGCTTTTATATTTTTCATATGGTCTTAGACTGCTACAATTGATAGCATTTGAAACATCTTGCTTTAGGGACAACAAAGACTGTCCAATTTTGCCTCAACATGCTCTCAAAAAGAAAACAAATGGAAAGTAGAGTCTGCTGAGAAAGGCTGAGCAAAGAAAGTTACAATGAGTACACTGCATAGCTTAGAAGATGAAGATGAAGACAGAACTGGCATTATTGCTGCTTGTTCTGCCTCTGGTGACGCCAACTCACCCTCTGGAATAGATCTGATATCGTACTTGAGCAGTTTATCAAATTAAATGAACCGTACAGAAGCTGAGCTAAGCAAGTTACACCCCATGGACATTTAGCTGGATGCTGTTGAGAAGCTCTGGAAACAAGATTCTCAAATTTAATACATTGTGTGGATAAAATAGAGACTCATTTTGTCAACGCTGATTATAGGCTCGCTTTCCTGAAAGAGTAGCTGGAATCAGATGCTAATTCTATAGCTGCTCATGAGCAGAAAGAAATGCTACAGGAAAGAAAAAATGGACAAAGTGGAATCTAAAAGCTGTGGCAATAATCTGAAAATTGTGAGCCTGCTTAAGAAAATTGAAGGAAATGTCACTCAATTTCTTCAGGATGCACTATGTTCCTGGGTCGGCTGCATCTGTTCCTTTTAAGACTAAATTTGTCTACCAGCTCCCTAGTTCACTATCAAGTAATGGTATTAAAAATCAAATTGCGTTGTAGCAAAAGCACGTACATTGAATCTGCGTAAATCAAGGGATGACTGTACCAAAAAAAAATCTGCCTTTATGTTACAAATGCTTGATATAACATTTTGCAGCTGAAGTGTGTAATTAAAAACTCTTTGTCTGTAATGTACTGTATTGTTATTTCGAACCGCAACAGTTGATTATGTGTCTTGCTTGTATTGTCCCTGCTGGGTAACACAATGCCTGGTCTGCCTGGCCTGTTCCTGCGTTCATATCGAGCAATATTTTGCAGCATCTGCTTTCCAAAGCACCTCATCACATCCAAACCAGGAGCAGAGAAATTTTGAACGGAATACCAGGGCTGAGTGAGAGGAATCTGCTCCAACTTTGTGCTGAATCTCTTGCACATTTTTGTCTGTGTCACAGTGTTCTGGTACTACTAACCCTCTGCAAAATAGAGTGACAATGTTTTCTTTTAGTTACACTGACATTTACAGTGATATTTTTGGGAAATTACTTTGAGGTTTTAGCGGGTGATTTAAATGGATTACATTTTTTTCCTGTTTAAAATAGTTGGAAATAGGCTCTCTACATTTTCCCGGTTTTAAGTTCAGTTTTCAGAAACACATAAAGAACCTCAATGACTAAAAGAACATATGACTGTAAATTTAAAAATGAATAAATGAACTGGAAAATGATTGCTTCTTTTAAAATTTATAATTGAAATTTCATAGTATAAGACGCCATGTGTTTAAAATCCTAGATAATGTAGGTTCTTATTCAGATATGTATAATAGTGTCTAGGTAGTATGTCAATAAGCACATGGGTGTCTGTGTACATGTGCAAGTGTGAAAAATATCAATATCAGTCATATAGGCTGATGTGTGAATGTGTAGTTATCAATTGCACATCTGTGCCTGGTTCACTCTGTTTATGTAGTGAATCATTTGAATAAACATGATAAGGCATAGTCTGTGGATTTCTCAAAAGGTGGTCAAATACTAAATTAAATCCATCCAAATCTCTCCCCACTACAGAGCACAGCAGCATTAGCTGCCTAACCGATATTTTGACTGTGATCAAGTATTTTGTCCGGAGGACCTGCTATGCCAAAAAACAACTGTGTGCAGACTTGAGAGACAAATCAATACTGGTAGCGTAACATGCATATGGAGGCTGAGGAGACATGCTTCGGTCACACCTGTCAGTCTTTGCTTGAATGGCATGCAGAAGTTTGCAGATCTGCATATACTGAGACAAGTACACAGACCCAATAAGCAAGAATAAAGTTAATTTAGCTACCTAGAAAAATGTTTATTTGTAGTATTTTACCGTCCACTTTTTCTGGTGAAAAACAAGCATGAGATTCTTTATAGGTTTTTAAATTTTTTCTGAATGGATGTTGTTCCAGTTTAGTTGCAACGGTTTCAGGATATTTGCTTTTAGCAGCATGTTATTCCCTCTGCAGGAGGCTTTTTTTTCGGTCACGACAACGTACAATTTTAAAAGTGGCTTGCTTTAAACCATCAAGTGGATTAGTTTGACTTTGTCCTATTGTAATGTGATGTTAGGGCGGTTCAGTTGACTAGCTTGTGGTTTAAGTGAACTGGTTCCCTGCTAGGCATGTTAGTCTTCTTGGACAGGCATTCTCCATGAGAACTGAGCACTGTAGGTTATTTCCACACAATCCTGCATCTAGTGTCTGGATTAAAAAAATAAAGTCCTTTGGTCAGCACCTTCATCTTCGTCACCTCATTCACTCCATTCAGGAAATAAAAGCAAACTTGAATAGTTTCTTTGATCTCTTTATGTGAGCCTGAAATTCCCTCAAATGCCAGCTCTTCTTTTAATGTTTTTAATTTTTGGCACTTCAATACTTGCAAAGAGAAGATTGGTAGCAATTTCTAATCTCGACAAAGAGCATCCTCAATTTCCCGAATGCCGGACATTAATTTCTCTCGAGGCATTGTCAGTGAACCATGACGTGTGACTCAAGGGAATATTTTTAGCTTATTATTCATATAAAATGACCATTTTTCCCTGGTGGGTTGATGACAGTAGACATGCCATCTCCAGCGCAGCACGCAGTCGTTTTGTTATGGAAAAGATGAGCTGAGAGCTTCATTCACAGCTACTTGCACGTACACAGCATGCTGAGAAGACTTGTTCACCAGCCACAGTCCGTCAGATCCATCAAATTGCAACAGTGGCCTGGTTTTCACACTCTACTTGCCCTATATCACCTGGTGCTTGGAGCACATCTCCAGTGTCATGAGCTGTGTCTGGGGCGCTAGGGAACCAGCTGTTTGGGTGAAGGGTCTAACCTGCCTACTACACACGTCACTGCATCCCCACAGGGGCTGGCACCTGTCACAGAAGAAGTGTGAGTTCACTTGAATGAATGGAACTATGTCACACTCACAATGCAAGATGAACAATTTCTGGCTGACATTTTTTCTGTGCCTGTTGACAGACTAAATGACAGATGGAGGTTGAACATGGGTGGGATGAGTCCCTGGGGAACGGGAATGTTAATAAATATGAAATACTCAGATCTGTTTCACTGGAATTGCGCAAAAACCACGGCACGTCATGACGTACCATCCTACTTACATTGATGGGTTTATCGACAGGGAAGAGGATGATTGCTTTGTTCTGTATTTTCCCCCAAATATTGTCCTTTTCCCCATTAGATCACCTGGCAGTGGTGGCACAACCGCGGTGCTTATCCTTGACCTTGAAAGTTGGCCAGCGACTTCTGCTGTTTTCCATATGCTGGCTTTGTGGTACAACAGACTTGCTGCCTGAATAGAGTCCGGATCTCCGTGCCCCTGCACTGAACAACAGGCTTTTCATAATTAATGAATTAATGAATTAATAAATGAACATATAATATGAAAAGACAAGCTGGAAACAAGAAATAGTAATTTGATCCCCTTAGAACAGGAATTTACCTACGAGAGTGATTTTGCTAAACAAGTTAAACCTTTTATGTGAAGAATAGGTTTATACATAATATGAGTGCTCTAGAGTGGGAAAATGGCTTGATTTAAATAGGATGTAGCCAGTGATTTCTGTAAAATAAAAGAGAGGCAGTGTCTTATCTTGCCAGCCTCACCTTTCATTAAGCATGGAACATGTCATCACCTGTGCAATTCATCCCCATTATGCCGCCACCCACAGCTAACAATGGCCCCTGATATCACACTAGCTGATGCAGGCCAGGTGCAGCTGTAAACAATGTAAAAGCAAGTTGAACAAATTGACACCTAGATGTTTCTTCTGTTTGTGTTTACTGCAAACAATCACCTGGGTGTAGAAATGCAAGCTACTTTTGGTCAGGACCAAGATGAAAAAATAGAAATGGATAATAAATAAAACAGAATTATACCACATAAGTTTTAAATTGTATCTTTGAAAGTATGTAACTTGAGCATTCATAACGGGGGGACCCACTGTAGTCTGAAGTAGCACATAGCACTTTGAAACTTTTTTGCTCATTATTATTGACCATTTAACCAGTGCAGGGCTGCCATGGTTTGGAGCCCGTTCGGGAACAGCGAGGAATACACTCTGTCTGGGGTCACATACACCAGTTCTCCTGAAATATGAGTCTTTTGAGTGTGGGAAGAAACAGGAGCACCAAGAGGAAGCCCACACAGACACGAGGAGAACATACAAACGCCACACAGACTGAGCTGGATTTGAAACCACATGCGAACCAACACTGTCTGTGGTTCCTCCACGTCACCCTTGAATAAGTTAACCCTAAAATAAAATAAATCTGTACACTATGAAACATGTTGCTTGTCTAAGTGATTCTTCACACTTAAAGGCTACAAAAATTAGATTTTTTAGCTCAAAGTTTCCACGCTATTCTTTGGTTTTCAATTCCCTGCAGCGGGACAGAGCAGGGTGATGATGTGCAGAGTGCCAAACGCTCCTCTCAGCTGCACTAAAATTCAAGGCAACAGCTCAGTTCTCTGCCAGAGTTCTCATACTAGTTGATTGCTCCCTTGGGGTTTGTAATAAACACAGTTACATAGAAGTTAAATGTCAGGATGCTGCTGGGGAATTCTACCATAATCAGTGGAAAAGGTCAGGGATGGGCTGTGAAGAGAGGTGGGACAGGCACAGATACAAAGATGCTCTCTTGACACCACTGATGTGGTGTGAAGACCAGACAGAAAGAAGGGATCCAAAAGGAGTGATTAATCAGAGTAGAATGTCACCCATTTTGATATCACACCTGCTTCACCTTTAACTACCTTGCGTGATAGGTATGAATCCCCGAGTACCTCCCAGTGTTTTGCTGTATGCCCTCGGAATCCTGCCCCACACATAGTTGGGATGCTGATGGTTCTAGCTAGGGTACTGTGTCCAATAATATCACCCTAGCAGTATGAACATTCACTGGCTACTTTTTAAGAACACCTGTAAGCCTGGTTGTTCACACAAATATCTAATCAGGCAGTCATGTGGGGGCAGTTCGGTGCATAAAATCACAAGACACAGGTCATGAGCTTCAGTGAATGTTCACATCAAATTTCAGAAAGTGACTTTGACTGTGGGGTGGTTCTTGGTGCCATATGGGTTGGTTTGAGTATTTCAGAACCAGCTGCTCTCAAGGAAACGTCTTGTTGATGTGAGACATCAGAGGAGAATAGCCAGACTGGTTGAAGCTGACAGGAAGGCTACAGTAACTCAAATAGCCACTCTTTACAAGAAAGATGAGTAGAAGAGCATCTCTGAATGCACGACACATCAAACCTTGAGTTGGATGGGCTACAGCAGCAAAAGATCACATCAGGTTCCACTGCTGTCAGCCAAGAACAGGAAGCTGAGGAGACAGTGGGCACTGGCTCACTGAAACTGGACAGCTGAAGCTTGGAAAAACATTGTGTGGTCTGATTTGCAATATGTAGATGATAGGGCAAGAATTTGGTGTAAACAGTATAAAGCCACAGACTTAACCTGTCATCTGTCAGCAGTTCCGGCTGTTGGTGGTGGTGTAATGGTGTGGAGAATGTTTTCTTGGTATACATCTTCGGGCCCCGAATTCTAATCGAGCATTGTCTGAATGCTGCAGCCTGAGTATTGTTGTTGACCATGTACATCCTTTTATGGCCACAATTCATCTTCTAATGGTTACTTCCATGTCACAAAGCAAAAGTCATCTCAGTCTGCTTCTGTGAAGATGACAATGGGTTCAGTGAACTTCAATGGCCCCAGTCACCAGATCTGAATACAATAGAGCACCTTTGGGATGTGGTAGAACAGCAGATTGGCAGCATGAATGTGCAGCTGACAAATTTGCAGCAATTACTTGATGCAGTCATGTCAATATGAACCAGAGTCTCTAAGAAATGTTTCCAGCACCTTGTTAAATCCAAGTCACGAAGGATTCAGGCTGTTCTGAGAGCAAAAGGGGCTCCTGCCTGGTATTAGAATGGTGCTCCTAATAAAGTGGCTGGTGAGTGTACCAGATCACACTCAGTGCAGGCATTTCCTTACTACTCAAAGTGAAAGTATTATCTTTTTTCATGTCTCAAATAGTCTGACAAAACAACTAATCTTTGTGAGACAGTATCGTCTCAGTGTGTCATTGTTATACAGTATCACGCACCACTGTCAGTCTCAGAAAACTGTTTCCAATCCCATTTATTCATTTATTGCAATTCAGCCTCTGGCATCTCAGAAAAAATGACACAGTGACAAACACAACTGCCTGTTAAATTGCTTCAAGAGGTGCATGAAATACTTTTTATCCATCTCTGCTTTTCCAAAATCATTTCAGTGATTTACATTTTCAGCCACGAGAACACGCACTTTATTACAAACTACACTGTAAACCAAAGCCAAGTTATTTCACACTTATACTCAGGGTAAGTACCTGCTTTAAGGGTACTGCGGGGGGTGGGGTGGGGGGGGTTGAGGTTGGTCCCTTTCCAACTGCACGGTTATATCTAACCACTAGCGGTACACTATGAGTTTAGTCATGAAACTACATGCATAACTTAATTTGCACCTTGAACCACCTCACTACCCCTGACCTCCCCTATGTACAGTAGTGCCCTTCAAAATATTCACACCTCTGCATAAATTTCACCTAAAATATGTCCAGATCTACATCTAAGTCAGAAAAATAGTTAACGGGAACCCAATTAAATAGTTAGTAACTCACAAAATGTTATAATTTTTCTTTCATTTATTAAACTGTTGGGAAAAAAAACTCAAGTTGTCAAAAGTCTGGAGGACAACATCAGAATGCTATGTATAACTACATAGCAGATGCAGGGTTTCTTCAATTCAAGTCGCTTTGCCTCAAGAAACATCTGGGTCAGAATGGCTGAGAGAATCAGCTAGATTCATAAACTGTAAATGGAGAAATGAACCTGACCTTGAGTCTGATCTGTGTCTCAGTGCAACGTTCACATCAGGCACCATACTCTGCCTTTCAGGGCTGCGTCTTTCCGGCCAGCTGTGGTCCATATAATGACCCCCAGGTGCCAGGGAGCATTAAGACCCACTTGGTTGAGCCCTCCCTGTTGCAGGGACAGTTGGCTCCGGAACATCTGTTAAAGACCCATCTGGACCCACAGTCAGATGGAAATGTTTTAACCGCACCGCTTGTAGGAAAAGATGTGTGTGACACGGATGTTTGTACTGGCATGCCGCTAGCGGTGTGTGTTCTGGCCTTGCCTGATGTGTAATGATGGTTATATTGACTTTACGTTGAACTTCATCCCCTTTTCACCATGTTTCAGTCTCGAAAAGGTTCCTTATATCTTCCCCGTGAAGCAGTTGTGCCATTTCAGAAGGGATTCAAATCCAGAACCCCAGGGTATCTTGATAGATGGGCTGTGAGGCGGTGCTGTGTGGGGAAACTAAGCCTCATTATGTCTACACTACAGATCTGATTCTTTGGAAATAGTACTAGCAATATTTTAAGCTACCAATATTACAGCTTTTTTTATATTTAAAGTGTCATTCTCACACTCTTTGTTTGCAATGAGTAACCGTGACCAATAACTCTCTAAGGCTGTATTTTTCACTGAGACAGAACAGCGTTTCACACTGGAGTATCCGTCTGAAAGAAATGTGCACTCGGCATATACTCAGCTCTTGTTCCTACAGTCTGCAGTGTATTATTTCATTTATGTAAATCAACATTAAGTAACCCTTTACTAGACCAGCAACACAAAATCACATTTCTAAAATTAATCAAGAATTTTTTTGTGTTGAACACACTTATATATAGCATACAGGAGAAGAGAAAAAGTTCTTCGGGTCCATGATGCAAAGATCAAGCAAAAAAAATTCAGAGGATGAATAAATAAAAAGATAATATAGATATAGGTATAGCTATAGATATAGATAAAGTAAACACACAAATGCGCACACACACACACACACACACACACACATCACTTTCATATGCAGTTCCCATATCAGACCGAGATGCAGGAGATCAGAATTCTCTCTATGGCACATCTGTAGTAGATGGTAAAGACAGAAGTGGAAATCCTATTTGTTTGTCTCCTCAGGAGGTGGAGATGGTGTTGTACCTTGAAAAATAAACAAGCTTAAAAATAAGAAAAAGTTTCACCATTTTTTTGCAACTTTTGACATGTAGCAATAAACCTTTAACTGCTGTATTAAATACGTTCGACAATGAAAGCGAGAACAAAAGCCCACTTTCTGCACACTGTAATCATAGGGAAGACACTTGAGTGCCTTTTGTTTACAAGGGCCAGACATATCGCTGCGGAAGCAGAAGTAATACAAAAGTGTCCCATGACAGCTCTAATTCCACTGACATCTCTGGCCTTTCTCAGTCACTCGGCGCAGGATTGCACCAGTCACCAGTGAGGCGTTTCTCACATAATCTGTAGAACGATCCCAGAAATCCCAGAAAGCTCCTCCCTTCACTCTGCTTCCATGAACTAAGCAGGGCTCTTTTATAGGCCTAAAAGAAACCAGTTGAGACCTTTCTTGAACGAAGGAACAGATTCAGCAGTTCTGAAAGACAGGAGTTTTAGTATTGAAAGCTTGTGTCCACAAGGCTCCCCAAATTTACACTGATAAAACAAGACAGAATTATTCAAATGCAATAAATTATATGTTTTTAACTGACATAACACTTCCACAAAACAATGAACATGGAAACACATTAGTAATGTCCTCCATCCATTCAGCAGCACTGCTTGTAAATACCAATGTTTGCAAAATATTTACAGCAGTTCTGGGTCCTGACCTGTTCATCATTGTTGTTTAGTAAAGGCACCAACCAGAAGCTCAGCAACCCATCAAACTATGTATGACAGACAAATACTTAATTATACTGCATTTTAGTATTTGAATAATGTTTTCTTAATAGCCATTAAGTTGGGCCCTCACCTAAGATACAAATAAGCTTTACTCCCTTAGGGGATACTGTGCCATGACTGCATCACTGTTGATGGGGGGGGGTCTAATGTGGGGTTGGAAACTGGTGTTCACACAGCTTCATTTAACCCCACACAGCACATCCCTGCAGTCTTTGTGACAGTGGCACTCAAATATCAAGTGTCAACAGACCTGTTCACCTGATCAAACATTGGATCTCCTCATTGTTTCACAAAGGATAATGTGGCTTTTGTTTCTGAAAGCTTGATTTGCTCACCCCTGGTCTTAACCTACTGGGAACCATTTGGTGTGAAAGCAAACTCATTATTGACTGGAAACTATTTTAGCAGAAGTGAGGTCATATGTGGTCTCAAGGTGCATGAGTTTGCATGTGAGGGTTTTTTCTTGCGCAGAAGAGGGTAAAATATACATGGCTGCAGCTGTAGTCCATATTATACAGGAGAAAATGAAGTATTTATCAAAGGGGTTATTCCAATGTTGGCTGGTGGGTGACATTAGGATGATGCCCTTACGTGGGGGTCTCCAATGAAAATTTCATGCATCTTAATGGCTTGCTGATATTCTGCTCCCAGTTGTGCTAATGGCCCTGCACTGAAGAGCCTTATAAACTGGCAAAAGCAATGAATGTGGACAATTTCACACGACATGAGTAGCAGTAGATTCATTTGTTGCTGATGAAAACTTTACAAATCCTGCATCTGTCTTCTTCCATTTATAGCAGCCGCTGCCAGAGATGTAAAATGCAAGTGTAGATTTCGTGAGCTTTTATGAGGTTTTCTGGTTGACGTGACATTAATTTTTGCAAACGCTGTAAAGGAATTCAGTGACAAATGTAGCCAAAATGATAAATGAGCTAAATGATACAAGGGTGCTGCTAGGAATTCTGGGTCCCACTAAAATGCAACAGATTGATAGCCTTAAATAAATAACTTGTAAAGTTCCTATAATGTGTATTAATAAAGCATCGTAGAGCTAAAAATTGCCTGATAACTTTTGCGTATGAATTATTACATGTCAGTGCTCAAGTAATATTACAGCAGGAACTAATATTTTATTTCACGCCACCAACTGATAGGCAGTTTTTTTCTTTTGCAAAACAAATAGCTGGTATTAGTGAAGACAAAATAGAATAGGCTTCTTCCTTGAAAAAGAAATCACACACCTCACAAAAAGAGATATTACCGTGTGTACCGCGTGTTATGGTTGTATAAAGCACTGGTTTTCCATGTTTCTACACATTTCAAATAAGGGCTTTAAATTAGACTAAGTCCAGTGTTGGGTGGCAGTTTCTGCAGGTGATATTTTGAAGAAAGGAAGAGGATGTTGGTAAAGGAAAACATCTGCTGCCAACTGTTCAGCATAGTGTTGGATCCGTCATGATATGGGGAATCATTGCATAATGTCATATAAAAGCTAAGAAATATGACGCCAGACGCACCATAACCACAAGCAAACACAAACATTCTCATATTAGAAGTCAATACCACTGCCAAAGTGCGGTATTATAAATGGCAGGAGGAACTTATATCCCATCATTCAACTGTATATAAACACTGAACTTATACTGGACCTTCTACATTACACAGTAGATAAATGTCTCGCTTTGGCCCTTTTTATTTATGAGGCAGAACCATAACTGACAAAAAAGCCACACTGTTACACACCAGAATGTGCTGGGTTCAACACCTCACCGGGCTTGGAGCGGTAGTGACTGGACTGCCAGTTACTATCCGAATCCTCATTCGTAAAATTTTGCAGTCAAACATTTTGGTCACAACTCTTCATTCCGAAAATGTAAACCACAAAATGTTAAGACAAACTCAAGATACTTTCCACTGCTGATGCAAACATTCCATCTTTCATTAGTTGTTTGACTGCACCTGGTGCCCATTGTCTCACAAACCATCCTCAGGTGCATATGACAGTCTAAGACATCGGGACGGATCTACACCACTCGAATATTTCTATGGTCCTTCATATACTGCAAATGAGTCCACCCTTCACCCACTTCTGCGTTCCATCAAAAAAAATTCTTTAACAATGTCACTCTTGATAGTTTGGGATGAGTATAAATATCATCCCAGGAAATACCGTAGTTGTGATGAAGGTGAAAGAGTAGTGCTGCTTCTTATTGCTTGTCTGATGTTCATATACTGCTGTGTGCCGTTGCAGAGCCAGGAAATCCCGTACCTTACAGCTCCTGGGCTGCTAGATGGGTGTGGGGTTTACATCCAGCTTAGGCTGCACAGAATAGTCACACTTTCCTCATGTTTGCACCCCACACACATGCGCAGAAGAAGGCAACAGCCAACCGTCTCTATCACCTCCCTCACCTAGGAAGCCTCACCATTAGTCGCTATGACTAGAATTTGACTCAGGGGCAGTTCCATCATCATTTATATATTACTTCCCCCTTTAGAACACTGCTTTGATGATGTTTTTCAGCTGCAAACATTAGAGAAGTGTGGGAAGCCAATCTACATGATGTGGGCTGGCAAACGGAATGAGGACCAGTGGGGAGGGGGGGCAGGAAGAAACCCCAGAACACATGTTTCACTGGTCAATTATTCTTACCACATCAGGAGATTAAGAGGAACAGTTATGAAGCTAATTGTTCTTGATCTGCTCAAACAGCAAAACCAGTCCATTTTAATGCATGAGTATATAAAATAACATCTGCAACGTGTTTCAACTACAAGAGACACAGGGAGTGGGATTCTCAGAACAAATAAAATAAATGTTTAATTTTAAATGGCAGAGTTAAAGAAGGGAGGACCAGTCATTTGTGTTTTGGGTTGCAGTGATTTTTTCCCCCCATTTTCAACGTTTCCTGTGGCTCAGAGACCACGAGGGAAGAAACACCGCCTTTTAAATCACAGATGTGTTGTTAGCGTTCTCACAGCTAGACAGATGTGCCGTCTTTGAAACACTGATGTGCTGATAGAAGACTCCCTGAGGCTCTGAGCCTTCCAACAGTCATTTCTGTTAAATGTCTAAATCTGCTTGTATTGCAGAGCACCGCTAGCTGCAAGTGGACAGCAGAGTCTGGCGAAGACGTTACTTTTCTAAAGTGAGACCAGCCAAGACAGTGTGTTCACAGCAATGAGCCAAATCAATATTAAGTGATGCTGGAACCCAGAAGGCTGCAGTACAATGGAAAAAAACCACATTTATTGTGGTTAAAACCACAATTAAACCTTTTTGCATTTTTGTCTGTGGTTTGCTATTTAAAATACTTTGATATACTCTTGCAGGAGTGATAACAGCAAAAAAGCTATTTTTCATCAACAAAAAATCTGAGGTCAAGTCAAGCGTGTGAAATACCGGTGATGTCCGTTTTCTGCTTATGTTTTCAGAATACCAGACCGCCCTCTTGTGGGGGTAACTTGTAAATGAGACACTCTAGTTTTTTTACATTTTATTGCAGAGGTTTGTAAATGTAAGATGTAGGTTTAGTTAATGGAAGCCCCTCAGGCCCTCAGCACTTTTGTATAACTCCTACTCCACTATTGCTATAATTCTACTGCAAATATATATTTTTTGGGTGCTCAAGGCACAAGAGAAGTTATTACCCCTAAAATTGACCGTGACTTAGCACTTGGAAATCCAACCCTGATCAAGGATTGACATCAGAATGATGAAGAGATTCAGACCACGCCTGCAGAAAAGAACATGGTAAATGCTGTATTTTTTATTTTCTTTTTTCTTTCCTCATTTTATCTATTACCATTTTAATGACACTTGTTCATAAATGAGGTTCACACTTCACAGAGTTTTCGGTGCGATAGGTATTTTGGTTCCTTCACAACACACACAGGTGTACAGGCATCCACAAATTCTTTGGCGACCCGCCCCCCACCTCCTGTCAGGCAGGCCTGTTTCACCTTCTCAGATGGCACAAAGTCCTTGAACCTGCATATCACCTCTCTAAAGGACATGGTCTCTCTGATGGCTGTGAGATTCTCCCTCATGGCCTCACTTACTGCTCACAAATTTCAGTCCAAGCAACTCGCCACCTAGAATCAGACAGTAAAGATAACTGTGGCATCATCAATGGGCTTCACTGCATTATAACTATGATAAACTATTTTGTTGCAGTCCTAGGATCATGAAACAATTATTGTTTTAATTTATATTTATGTATATATGTTCAGCCTTTACTTTTGCACATTTTCGTTTATTAGATGTATGCATCTGTGTTGTTCACAGGGCAGCAGGTGGCGCAGCGGTTAGTGCTGATTCATTGTAATCTAAAGCTCCTCAAGTCACTTTCCTGCTCCTGCTTCCTGCTGCTAGAGCTCCTGAACATGGTACTTACCTTGAATTGTCCCTTTAACTCTCAGCTGTATAAAATATTGTACGGCTGAATAGAATTGGGAGTCAGTTACATTAAGAGTAAGAATATTGCACCCAGAGTCATCTGGTGGAGCAAAGTGGAACATTTGTGCCAAACCAACATGGATTATTAATTGAATTGTTATTAATGTGTGTGTGTGTGTGTGTGTGTGAAACCAGCCTGCTTTCAAAGGCTAAAAAATTTCATAATCAAACATTTCTGCTTAAAATTAAGCACAGTGCTCAATACTTTAGTTACTATGATTCTGTTAATTTAAATTTATTTCAAAAAGTTGAATAATGGCAGCATTTATAAATAAAATTGAATTTAATACAGTTTAGATTCTGAGACCAATAATGTTTTAAAATAAAGTGCAATAAAAGCAACACAAATGTGGTTCTGTGCAGCTAAGAAAGACTGATAAAGCAAAATGAGTCCTCAGCTGTCATTCTGGTTTTAATAATAAATTCACTCTGCAGAAGCAGCACAGAAACAGCCAGGACCATTGCTGGAAAAACCTGTTTTGAAATAGAAGAACTCAAGCTAGAAAAACAATTCTTTGGACATATTCTACATTAATATGTGATCGATATGCCAGCAGAGCTACAGGGCCCACACCAGGCCAGGTGGGACAGCTCCAAGGTCTGGACCAGGAGTGGAACCTGTGGATGTTACACTGGAGGTATCGGCAGGATTGCGTTGTAGCCTCAATGTGGTAGTAGAAGCACAGGCTTGAGTTGGTTGCTATTATTAGTTATTAGTTTTAAGATATGTTATGTTGTGCAGCGTGCAGAAGTCAATGATATGATATGTGATACGTGATGCTCCACAGCTATAGATAATAAGTTATAACCTAAAGGTTGTTGGTCTGAATCCTGCTCCAGCTGCCACTTTATTGCTTATGCATATATTGGCCTCATCTGCTTCAGTATTATCCAATATCATCTCAGTTTTAATTTGTTTCCTCTTAAATATAATTACCCTGTTTTATAAATGAGTAAACAGCTGTTAATGGCTTTGGATAAACTATCAACGAAGCGGCAAATGAATGAATATTAATATTTTTCGGGCCAGGAGGTCACTGGTGTCGTGGTTAGAGTCTCCTTGCAAACAAAGCACATGAGTTTAAATCCCACTCCTGCTGTTACAGCCACGATCAAAGTACTTACCCTGATTTACTCCACTTAAGATCATCCACCTGCTTGAATAGGTAAGTCATAATAAGCTGCTTAGTACACAAGCCTAATGCTGTAAGTTTCTGTGGAAAAAAGGCTTTAGTTAAATAATACTAATAACTCTCAGACTGTGGCCTTCTGTTCTGTATTTATGGGATTAGCTTAACTGACAATAACTAATTATGTCAGAGCAACAGATTTAACTGTTGCATGTTGATGTCTTTTCTACCTAACTTCTTATCATCCTGTATTATTCTCTGATTTATCCATACTTTTTCTACAGTATAATATTATTCGGGCATCTGCCTGTTAAAGCTCTCTAAAATATATTTTTCTCACCAAAAAAGATTTGTGAGCATAGTGACTTCCTCACTGCTGTTCACCAGTTCCTCCACCTTGTTTCACAGTCTTTAGATCTTGAACACTTTCCAGATTAATCGATTTCAAATGAGTCTGCTTGTTTTCCAGTCATGAAGGAATCTCCTTCCCATCAGTTTGTCTGTGAGGAGAAAACCCCCTCTTACACCCCCAAACACCCTCTTACCTTTATCTCCCCTAATTCAGGACCACCCATGTTCGTTCTCTGTACAATTTCAAAGTCCACATGTATGGAACACTCTTCCTTCCTATTTGAAATCATGTTCATCTGTTTCTTTATTCAAGAAATCACTTTAGAAACATTTTATGGATCAGGAGATTTCATTATATGTGTAACATGTACATTTTTGTTCTTTGTCGTGTGCTTTTGCTTTGTTTACCTTTATCCATTAGTCTACAGCTTTCTTTGAGTCTCTGTTTCTGGGGTTTTGACTTTTCGTCCCGACCTGGAGCTGCTTCTAAACTCCAATATCACACCTGGTCACCATCACCACAAAGGGCATCTGCATGGGGCCCACCTCCGGAACCTCGAAAGAGAGCACACACTCCCTCGCTGACAAACAGTTGGGCCAGTTGACCTTACCTCACCTCTGCACCCAAGTGTTCCCAAGCGCCGTTCCTGCACGGCCCGACCTCCCCTCCATCGCTGTGTTTCGTCTCTGCGTTTCCGCTGCTTCGCCGGTTGTCTGGCATTCCCAACACCAACCAACAAATTCCTCTTCTGGGTTCGCAACAGCACAACCATCTGAGCGGCACATGACACCCGTCTTTTGTGTTTGGGAAAAGATCCTTCTACCTGTTCCTTTTTGACCCCTCCCCCCAGTAGTGTGTTGTTTCTGTAGTTTTATGCTTGTGTTCGTTTTTTTTCTTTTGGGCAAACAAACAAGCAAGCAAATAAATAGGGTCTTATTTTTCCATAAGTTACAACCGCATGTTTCACTTCATCAAAATGATTGTGGTTCTAGTTAGAATCAAAGTAATCAAACTAGTTAAAGTAACTTAATATGTCATGAGAGTTTTTTTACTAAATAATTTTTTAAACTTTTACTCAAGTAGACTTTTGAATAAGTACTTTTACCTGTTGTTTTTGATGCAATACCCACCTCTGCTCATCATCCCGAGTGGTGTAGAGTCTGGATTTTGTGAATCTTTTTGTTAGATATTTACTTGTTTTCACGATTTTTAATGAACCTTCCAAATTCTCTGGATGAGGCTCTTAAATAGGTGAATAAACTCTAAACGCAAAGACAAAGACGTCGTATGTAAAAGACAATTTGTGGAAAAGCGCTGGAAGAGGACAGACTTCTGCATTTTAATATGTTTTTTACAGATGCCTTCTGAGTTTGTGAAAGGAAAAAAAGTGCACATTTGGGAGGAAGTGAACATCTCTGTATGTCTACAGTGTCAACAGTTTTGTTGAGCGTTTGCTTACAGGATCCTTTTCTGCATGTGTAAGAAATGCAGGCTATACATGGCTATTCCATTATTTTCCAACAAACAGGTTCGTGTTCTCACAAGAGAGGGCATATATTTTTCCAACATCTGGGGACCAGCTGTCCTTTGGCCACACAATGCAGCCATCAGCAGGAAGAATAATACTGTTTTGGGTGGGTGTGGGGGGGCGGCAGAGATGAGTATTATTCCATCCACTGTCTTCCTCACAGCCACTGGCTCACCTCCTTGTGCTCAGACTTCCTGCAAACCCTTGTTTTGTTACGAATGATATTTCAAGCATTTCCTGCGCTCTCCAACGTCTCCCCTCAAAAGGAGTCAATCCCAGCTGTGGTGAGCTGGAGTCCCCGGCTTCCCAGCAAGGCTTCACACAGGTCACCTCCTCAGTGGTGAACTCACTGGACCATTTGTTACTGTCAACCAGGAGTTTGTAGTGGCTAGAAATGTGGGCTGAATATGAACAAATGCATTTTAGGGCATGTAAGAGTCATCCTTTTTTTCAGACTAACACTTCAGCAAGGCTTGGGATAAAGATAAGAACCTTTGCAATGTGTTATGCAGGACTGAGGCAGTAAAAATGTGTGTGTGTGTGTGTGTGTGTGTGTGTGTGTAGTCAATATACAGCATGCAACTCTACAACCACAACAGCTACTGTGTTTCACCTCTTGCTGTACCTACTGGCTACCTGCTCTCATACCTTTAAGTCCGATAGTTAAACTGAGGGACAAAACTATGAAATCATCAGCTGAACCATACTAGCCAATAATAATAATAATAATAATAATAATAATAATGATAATAATACACACTGTGCTGGACTGATGTTGTGTCCAGAGACAGTTTCATAGCCTAGTGTTCATTGCTTCCAGGATAGACTCCATACCATGGTAACCCTACTCAGGATATGGGGGTAATGAAAATTGATGGATGGATGGATGGATGGATGGATGGATATAATAATAATAATAACAACAACAATAATAATAATACTAATAATAATAATATAGGCTCATAGGGCTCTGGGAAAAACATAAACTATCCAAGCATCACCAACTCCTCCACACACACAAACATTTTCTTCCTCCTTTTCCTTCCTTTCTTCGGTACTTGGGTTTCCAACTCTGTCTTCTGCCGCATCCCTATTTATTTGTGTCTGTACCCCCAGTGGGACCTCCTCTTATCCCTTCTCTTTACTTTCCCAAATATTTGTCTGCCCCAGTTTCCAGGCTCTTACACTGATGCTTTTAGGAAGTAGTCCAAAAAATAAAAAATAAACAAAAAAATAAATAAAGTCTGTATATTTTACAGACCGTGTGACACTGTCCTGCTCTGTAACTCAATTTGTGCTGTTGCTCAGAGTACAGCGAGCGTTGAGTTTTATCTAAGAATTGCTTCGACATCACAAGAATATTACAGACGAGGAACAGATCCCAGTCTTTGTGTGTGCAGCAGATGTGAGAGGAGCATATTTGAACGTCAAAAAAAGGCACAGCGTAAATGTTTTCGATTTGCCAGTCACAAGAAACTGATCCTGCCCCAAACGCTAGTGACAGTTCCCACTGACTCACAAATGCGTCAGAGACCACTGGCTCAGAACTGTATCTATTTCCCCTTCAGAGGCCCTAGAAACCCCTTGATGGGAGAGAGTAGCCCTGTCTGCTGCACCCCTTCTGGTGTAAAGGCCAGCTGGAAGAGAAACACTGGGGTACTGTGCAGCGGGGTGCTGGATACTGGCCCAGTGTGACTGGATGCTGGGAGCTACCACCACAGCAGCCAAATCTGGGTCAGACCCCAGAGAACAGGCAGGACCAGCACATTGCTAGATCACAGTATATAAACCCGAACATGTTGCAGGCGACCAGCAAACACTGTGAGAAACCCCAGTACGACTCTGCTCACGTGGAGAACCCTTGAGGCACAACACAGTACACACCATCTGAAAGATCTTTTTGGTAAATAGTTTTTATCTTTGCAAATACTGCATATAAAACACACATTATGAATCATTTAAAGCTAATCCAGGCACTGAAACAGAACACAGTAAACTATCATCTCCATAAACATTCTCTTTTGTACACTTACATCCCCACATACAGCTATAACTTCACATGGCTTTAACATCCAGCACTACAGGATTTCTACATATTCACAGTTGGTGATTAAACACTGCTTCTCTGGCTTGTTGTTCATTTACAATAGTAACTATGAACATTTATGCTGTAATATTTGAAGACATACGTTTATATTTACATTAGCTTACTGAAGAAATTTAGAAATATATATGAACATATAAGACCCCCTTTATTCAGTTGCATTTGCTTTAAAACCCATAAAAACTGAATGATTACGCCCTGTTTTCTCACAATGGTGTTACGCATCATTCCAAATCAACACACTGTCAAATGAGAGGCTGTACAAGACACAAGAGCCATAGGCATGATTTATAAATTGATTCCGAGTGAACACACACATGCCCCTGTGGATCCCTGGTCCATTTAACAAACTGTTACTTATAACACAGGAAACCAGAACAAAAAAGGATCCTCAAAGGTGTGTCTCTGACGAAAGGAGCAGGCAGCACAAACGACACGGTCGTACACGGTCCAGAGAACTGGCTCTCGCTGTTTCGCGCTGGTCAGTGTGGTCAACGTGCTGCTGGCTTTTAGCCTGGCCCCTGAGCAACTGCTCACCTCACGGATCGCTCAGCATCACGTACAAGAACAACATGGCCAGCAGCCGCTGAGTTTTCATATCGGACCCTGCTTGATGTGCCCCATCCCCTCCTCCACCTCCTTCTGCTCTGACAGGTCTATGGTTTGGCAAGGTTTCTGAGTCATGTGCTTACACCCCCCCCCCCCCAAAAAAAATTACATTTTCACAACGCTTGCTGCAAGAAGGTTACACGTTGGCACATCCATCGCTGGGGCTGAAGCTCAACAGGTCAGGGTGCTAGAAGCCAGAGATATTGAAGCAAAGTACATAATGTGCAGTGAGACCCCCACTGGGATCTTCTTTCGTTTTGGTGCTTCGTAAAAGAAAAGTCACGTCCAGCCGCCTGGGCGATCAAAAGCCAGCAACGATTTAATATTGCAGGATCTCCTTTCCTGGCTATAGACTGCTTCAAAATAATGAGATAAATTGATACTAAAACACAGGCTCTTTAAAAACAACAAAAAACTTTTAAACAGTTTTACCCTCCTCTATTTTAAAAGACAGGCAAATAGTTATGTGTGTGAAAAGGGGGCTCGGGGTCTGGGGTTCGTGAGCTGTGTCTTCCAATAGCTGCAGAGAATATCCACAGGTGAGGAGGGCAACGACTGGTCTGCCGGAGTGTAGGCAACTGGGACGGGTGCGGAGGTTGCTAAGAAAAGCCATTTCTTTTTTTCAGCGTCCAGCAGGCAGCAGCAGCTTAGTGCAGAACTGTCTTAAAAATGCAAATCTCAGAATCACATACATTTTACGGTGCATGATCAGCCACAAAAAAAGTGGGAGGAATGCTTAAAAATTCACTGGCTTCTGTCTTTGCTCTACTTATGGTGTTTTTATTTCTGCTTTGATTTATAAACTAGTCTGACATTCAGTATCAGATTGTTTGGGTTTTCAGGAACAATGGCTCCTCTGGAATGACAATGACTGTTGCTTTATGTGTCTGTTACTATTAAACTGTGTGATTGTACACTGTTATTCTATGTTGGCCGAACATTGTTGGTTGTTGTTTTTCTGTGAAGGTCACCTGTGACTGGTTTCCGTTTTGGCCCGTTATTATGGTTGCGAGTTAGTTGGTCATTACAGCTTTGCGTGGGTCCTGAGAGCACTCTCTTCCCATACAGTGCCTGCAAACCTCAGCCATCCTCTGGTGTGGAGTCTTCGGGGAACTCATCAGAGGAGCTGCTCTTGTGTATGCGGCCGTCGCTGCGCATGCTCTGGAAGGTCTTGCGGAAGGCTTCCATCATGGCATGTGCCAGCTTCTTGGCCTCCAGCTTGCCCTCGCATTCCACAGCATGGCAGTCCATCTGGAAGGTGAGGTCATCGTTGATCTCGCGGTAGATCCAGGCGAAGATGTTGGGACTGATGTTGTGGTCAGCAGTGCAGTAGGCGATGCGTGCCACCTGGTAGGTGTCCATGGCAACGGTAGCCTCCCCGCGGCCATCCAGGTGGTGCAGCCTCACCTGGAAGGGCCGGATCTCCAGGATGGCTTTGGCAGGCAGGACATCCTTCTGCATGAGCGCCCTGCGTTCCCAAAGGCCGATGACGGCCGACTCCGTGCACCCAGACAGGAACTGTGTACCTGTGATGGTCACCTTACCTAGGTACGTTACCTGTAGACAAAGAATGGTTGACATTATCAGCACACTTGTCGTACAAACTGTGTAAATAACAACAAGGAAAAAGTGGAACACTGGTATATTGTGTGGTGTCTGGACTGAGGAGATGACAGAGAAGTTTCCTGATTTAAGCAACTACAACATTTTTTTATGTTCTTCTGAAGACAAGAAGATGGAAAAATTGGTGGGAAAGTAGCAGGTTAGATGTCTTGCTCCTGCCATTCAGATTCATGTGTATATATCACTTTCCCTGCACACTAGTGCACACACCATAAGTGCTACTAGTTATTACCAGTTAGTGTCGAATCACCTGTGGCATTAATTTCCAAAAGGCCATTGGATGGACACACGACTTTAGCCAAGCATATCTCTTCAGAAGAAAGGAGTGCATTTAGCAAGCAATGATGGCGCTCGTGTGATTTCTCCTCACCCCTCTGCTAGTAGACAAGAAGTGCTGACATGCTAAATGGTACGTGTCATTGGTGAGGAAAGAGAGATGAGGAAACTCATGAAACCAGAGAAACCAAATGGTTTCCCCCATAGCTATAATAGAAACCATTTGGTGACTGAGGATTAATGTCACAGCCTTAAAAATGGCTTGAACTGGCAAAGGAGGAATGCAGATGCTCTTCGAGAACAGCAGCAAGAGTAGAAAACAGTCTGGGCCAGCCTTCTACTGGCAGCCACTACATTCCCAGCTGGCTTGGGCCATGCAGAGCTGTCCACACGTTACTGTCCTGACACACACAGCGAGCCACTTCGTATCCAACTCCGCTTTCTCTGCCAGTCCAAATTTACTGTGGTGGCAAAATTTCCTGCATCTGTGTTCATTAGTCCTGAGTAAAAGAATTACAGACAAACTTTCCAGACAATCAGGCTCGGTCACAAATGCCATAGTAACTTTCCTGCTGCGACCCCCAAGAAAGCTGAAAACACAGGAAAGTTTGACAACAATAAACAACAAATAGACAAAGACAGATTGAGCACGAACAAACTCACAAATTACTCACACAGTTACAAAAAATAACAAAAGTCAATGACATATGTTGTGAAGGACTGACTTTTTTCATCTGGTAGGGACTATCAGTTTCCTTCTTGATGATTATTATTTCATCACAGCACAAGATGTGAGCAAAGGCTTTTTTTTTTTGCATTTTGCGTCACCGTCGATTTTTTCCCTCACATCACGTTTTTTCATCACATCATCAGATGACCGTGCCGGAATTACATCCCAAAAAGGTCTGCTGCTCAGAACGTGGTCTCCATTGTACAAAGCAAATGGTCCCAACTAATTTCACTGCCTCTAGATCCTCCTCGGTTGCCCAAGAGGCTGTAGTTAAGATGGGCCTGTTATTCATCAACAGTGACCACATTATTTGGACAAGAATTTCTGCAGCTCATCATCCTCCATAAAACCACAGCAGACCTTGATAGTTGTGGCCTTGGGATGAAGCACACTTTTGCGTCCATTCCAAGCTGACATTTGTACGAATGGCCTTGTTGCAAGGCACCTTTATCTAAAGTAATGAACATCAGTTTTGTTGTGTCTGTCTTTTACTCTACACAACCTTCTCACACCGTATCCTGATGACAACTGCAGGCCTCCACTAGGAGGAGTCCCCAGGGCAAGGGCCTGCTGGCAAATGTTTCAAAGGCAAGATGTAGGGGAGGAAAAGAGACAGCACTGAGCAGCTCTTGAGTCAGGACATGTGGAGCCAGCAGTGGCCGCCCTCTCGATCGGCAGCTGTCTTCAAACACCACAGTGTTTCTATCATTAAAGGCCCACCCCGCCTGGAGGTTTCAGTGTAGACTGGGGGAATATCTCATACTTCAAACATGTTTGCTTTGGTGACCCCATTCATTCGCACCACCTTCAGCATGAAAGTCTGCGGGAACGTCTGTGGCAAACAGCACAGACAGAGCAGCCAGCCTGCACACACCATCAGACTGTGACGAGTGTGTGAGAATGGCTATATAAACATTCAGAATAAACACCGTCCTCAGGCTAGGAAGTTGAGTCTGACACATAGAAAGTCTTTTCAGAACAGATTACATTTCTCAATACAGTCTCTCTTCCATCCTGAGCAAACACACTCAGTAAAACTCAGCATCATTTAATTTCCAGTTGGCGGGGATGAAGTTGTAGCCATTCCAGATCGTCACACTTGTACATACATGCAGTGTAGAAGGTGGATGATTCAGGCTGCTGCATAAGTGAAAGGGTCATTTCAACAGGGGTAAGCAGGTGCCAACAGTTAGAGTTGCCACCATGTAAGATTTAGGATCAAATCCCATTCTTGCTGTAGTATCCTTGACACAAAGACATGGTCTGATAACATCAAAATTACCCAGTTGTACAAACCTAACATTATTCACCTTGCTGAAGAGCATCAGCTAAATGAACAAATGCAAATGGGGGAATAAAGGCCTGTTTTTGGGAGATACAGTTGGCTGCAGCGGCTTGCAAACCTGTTCAAACCCGTTGAAAGCTATCCAACGTTGCCTGGATTATAAAGTATATGTCTGCATATTTTTCAAATCAATCATTTTATTGTGAACTCATATGCTCTAATATTAAATTGTCAGAGCCAAAATAAGTCATTTGTTTACTGCCTTTTTAAAGAAAATGAAAAACTGAAATATGCCACTTAGTATTTTGACCCAACATATAAGTATGATATTTTTCTGCAATAACAGCTTTGAATCCTTTGAGATGAGTATGTACCAGCTTTGCACTCCGTTTGGGAGTTATTTTATCCCGTTTGTCTTGGCAAATCTGCTGCTGGTTGTTCAGGTTGGTTGGATGATGCTTGTGGACCCCAATTTTGAAACAGTGCCACAGATTCTCAGTGGGATTGAGGCGAGGACTTTGACTGGGCCACTGTTCACCTCTTTTGCTTTTAAGCTAGTCGGTCTCCCAGTCCGCACTGTGGGATCGGTAATCAGGAAGTGGGAGCTGAATCACACCACCCAGACGCTGCCTGGACAAAGCCGTCCCTCAAAGCACCCAAGCTTTTGAATCTGGACTGCTGTCATATTTTCTCCTTTGGGGTCCATTTGTATACTTCTACAACTGAAAGATATGATCAAATTGTCATAAGAATGTCAAAAAGATGGAAGGACAGAAAAAAAAAATCACAGTACTCTAAGTTATAGATCACATGACTGGAAAAAATGAATAGCAGTGATAGCCAAGAACACAAGCCTTCTATTTCAGTTTCTGGTGCTCGGACTATTTGTAGACGTTAAGCATGGTCACAACATGTGCTCGCTGTTGCTCAAATTATTTTTCTGACTCATCCAAGTTAAGGTTGAATTTCACAAACATGTTTTTATTGCTAATGCACTTCAACAACTGGTGTACAATACAGGCCAGTGTTACACAACCCCATCTACTGTAGATAATAATTTTGCAGTGTGAAAACAGAGCAGCAGCAACACATTAAACTCAGATGTGCTGAATGTAAAGACATCCTACATCCTGAGCTGACGAACACATCTGCGACTGTTAGTAATTTAATTTGTTCATAAATCCAAAGTCAGTTGTACCACTAGTGTAGTGGTTACAGCCCTCATTTGTTCCCATGGATCATGGGTTGAATTCTACCTTCTGCTATAATACCATTGATCGAGGTACTTACCCTAAATTGCTCCATTAAAAAAATTACCTAGCTCAATAAATGGCTAAATAAGAGTAAAATGCTTTGGACAACATCATTTAAATGAAATGAATAATAATGCACAATCAATAAAAGCTTAATAAGAAAAGTCTCTGGCTATTATGCATGACAAATACATTGTAAGACATTTTTAAACTATCATTTAGTTGCAGAAACACAGGTCACGTTTGCTCTCAATGAAGAGAAAGCCATGAATAAATAGATAAACTTGAAAACGTCTGTATCTTCAAAAATGTGTGTAAGTCAACCATTCCTGACGGGAAGAGCCAGTGTTAAAATGTCGACTTAAACAGAAGAATAAACAGGCTCTAATTGTATGATAAAACAGATTTAACTTCCAAAATCAGCCCCCCATGGCTGTCTGAGATTTCTGCTGCAGAAGACTCAATTTACTGGGGAGCTACTTTGGTGAATTAAGGCCAGTCATGCAAGAAACATTCGCAGTTTCTCCCACCAGGATGATTTATCCTATAAAAAAACAAACAAACAAGCTGCTGCCACTTGGGAATAGTTTAATGGTATACTTACTGGCTCCTCTTAAATAGTTTCTTCAAAATGCACCACTTCATTTGGGATGTGGCTGGTAAAGGGAGGTCTGTTGCCCTTGGCAACCTTGCCACAGTTGTCCTTTCTCAACAAAGGAGTGACAGGGCACGCCCCCAACCCGCCACATACACACCACAGTCATCCTCATGGCCACTTCTGTGCAGATTTGTCTAAACCATCTAGAAACTTCTCAAATTTTTGTTTTACCTTTTTTAAACTACAGCTATCCTGTTCACATTAACTGCTGATAAGAAGGCATCAGTAGCCAGCAACCTATAACATACAAACCACATTTCCTACCTCTTTAAATCTGAGATTTTCACTTTAACAACAGCCTCTTTTTTCCCACTGCCAAACACTAAAGGATTTTCTGGATTCTGGATAAAGAACTTTTTTCTTAAAATAAAAGCAAATGTAAAATAATAAAACAGTAAACATGCTAGCATTACTCTGAAGTGTGGAAAAACAGAGCGAGTGCCATTCTTCACATGGCTGACTGGTAAATCACAAGCCCTGATAGCTTCATGGAGCCCTAGAGAGAGGAACCGGAGCTGTCTGGTTCTGGCCTGGCTCAGCAAAGCGACGCCATGCAGCAGCACTGGGCTCCTCCAGCCTTACTCTGCATAATTTATTTCTGCGCTAATCTCTGTCTGACTCCACTGGCAGCGCATCCTTTGTGGGAAAGGGATCTAAATCGCTCCATTCTTTTCATTATTCCCAAATGTGTTTCCCAACTGTGTATCAAATCTCAGATGAACATCTCTAAACCATCACTGAGAGCCGCTGTGTTACTTCTCCGTGGAGAAGTAACACAGAGGTTTGCACAAAGATACGGAATCCGACCTGTGACCCCGGCTACCAGACGCACATCAGGTGCCCATGTGTCTGCTTGTTTGCCTGTGTCTTCTGATCGCCATTCCCAGCTCAGTGGTCCATATGCACTGAGGGACACTTTGAAGTGCTGCCCTAAGATCAAGTTTTTTTTTGTTCGAGAGGGGAAAGTTGTAGGTCAGGTGTATTATTGCCTGGGATGAGTTATGACTGATCACATGTCACAGGTTATAGTAAGTCTGCAACTTCTGGAACATCTCAAGAAAAGAAATGTGTTTGTAAAAATGTGTTTGTAATTCTGTTATACTCTCATAGTTTAACAATATATAAAACAGGCTTGTACAGTAATGATTCATTCCAGAATTTGAATGACGCACAGGTGAAATGTGCCATTTTCTCATCTCGCTCAATTTTCTTTATTTCTCAATTCTGCGTCTTTTCATTAGAATTCCCTGTGCTTTTCAGACATATTGTAATATATTTGTAATCACTGAAATCACACCATCTGAAGTTAAACAGCTCAGCTTCACCTTACATCACAGTCAAACTTAAGCGTATAGCTACCTTACTTGGCACAGGACATTGTTGGAGGCTGAAGGTTTGTAAGTAGAGAGTTTGTAAGTGGAGGACTTTCTATACTGACAACACTATCAGTGTAGAATGAGAGATGGCTGCAAAGCAACTCGGGGGGCCCTAGCTGTGTGAAACTGGCAGATAAGACACAACATGAAAAACAGATAAATGCTTGCACTTGTTCGGTACACATGTTTACGATTACCCAAACTGTGGAATGAGGATAACACACTCGTCCCCCCACACACACAGAAAGAGTACCACAACCTCCTTTCACGCACTGGAATGTGGACGATGCATGACAAAACCATCGCTTAAGATACTCAAGACAAAAGTGGTCGCGAAGCTCCATCTTGCTATGTTATTAGTACACAACTATATGTTTTATGGCAAAATACAGATCCCAGAACAAGAAAGAAACACCTGCCATTTCCAACTTTTTGAGCCAATTGCCAATGGATTACTTGAAGCATTACTTCTGACTTCAGTCATCCTTTTCCATGCTCATACTTAATGCTTTGGAGGACAGAGTCTGTTGAGCATTATGTAAATGTTTCAAAGCTTCTCATTTTTTCAGACCAGTTACATAACTTGCCTTCACAGCATGGCTCCTTGGGTTCCTGTTTGACATTTTTCTGCTCTGAGGAATTCGACTTATTTACTGCTTATAAGAAGAGTACAATGGACATCACGTGGCCAGTCTGCAACCAACCGCACTCGCACGCCAGATATGATCTGGATTCTAACCGTTTGTCTTTCGCCTATTAAACACAGAACAGAAGTGCTAACTTTTATCCTCACAGTGTGTACATTTTCATAACCTTAACATATTATTAATAAAGGCAAGAAAATGCATTCGCTCAAGGCTGCGGATGTGACTCGGGGTCACAGGACCTTTGCTCTTCTTCACGATGTTCCTTCAGCTGGGACAGCTTTTCATGTCAATTGTGGAGCAGGCAGCACTGGCATCGCATTGCTCATGGGCAGAAACAGAGTCTGGAGATTTGCCCACTCATATTTCATGTAGAGTATCCAATCCATATGGGGGGAAAGGGGAACAGAATGGGTGCTGCGGCTCTGTATCACAGTTCTGCAACTGGACTTTTTTCTACTTTACAAGCAGTAAAAATGGTGGGAAGCGGAGTACATGAGCACGTCTTTACAAAAACAGTTGGTTATTATTGCTTTCATACAAAGCAGAAAAGTTTAACTGTTGTTTCCCAAAGATACTGTACTGCCTCTGTTTTGGTATTTTTCCAAACTCCAGTTATTTGTAGCGTGGCAACACTGCCATGATTATACCATGGAAGGAGGAACGGAGAAGAGAAACACGGCTGCTTTCTGTTTCAGAGTTGCCTGGGCCATACAGTTGCTGCCTTTTGAACTGAATGCAATGTCACTATTCCCGTTTAGTAGATCAAGGCTCTTTCCCTGAATTGCTCCAGTAAAAATACCCTGCTGTACCAATGGGAAAATGCATGTCTAACATTCAGCATAAATCATGTTGGATAAAGCTGCCAGTTAAAGATAAATAATACCAATCTTTTTACTACAAATGATCTTATCTTAATGGTCACTGCGTTCCTACTGACTTGGGATTAGTCTCAACTTGTCTCTCGTTCTGTCTACAGTAACTCACCCTGTCTGTCATTTACTTGTATGAACACATCTAGGATGTGTCTGTTCAGAAATTCAACCACTACTATACAATCGATAAAAGTTTAATAATGCAGACATCCCTTGATTTATTAATGGGACAGGTTCTGTAAAAAGCCTCAGGTAATGCTACAATGAAATTTTCCCTAAGAATTGTATTTATGTACTCGGTTATCATCTACTACTCGTCCTATGCAGTGGCACTGAGTCTCACAGTTTGTCTTGGACTGTCTGTGCTAGTCTGCTGCACAACTTTTATTTTATTATTTTTTGACTAACACGACCATAACATTCAACATTCATCAGCAAGTGACCCCTTTCAGTTTGCTCTGTTATCTGTACCAAATATACCAATTTCTATATCAATAAAAGTGGAATAATAGATAGGCTCCGTAAAAGTCTTGAATATAACTACAATAAATAGATTATAAATAGATTAATAGATGTGGAAACACAGGCAACATTTGCTCTGCATAACATTTTTGAAAATGAATACCTGCATTAAATAAACAAACAAACAGGCACGGTTAAAAAAAACACATTTTTGAAAATTTGTTGCCCTATTGTTCGTAACAGGAGAACTCAGTGTAAATTAAATTAATAATAAATCAATGGAATCAACCATGTAGGGTTGAACCATGGGGTTCTTGTCAGCGTCTGTGCCATTCGACTCTATATGCTCACATGCCTGTCATGACACCACACTACTCCCCTACCCCCCTTCCACATACCCCCTCTGCTTAACCCCTCTTAGATTCGGTGCCTCCATCTCTGGACAAACTGATACGGCTTTCTAGTAACTTCACACCCCCAGCCTATGTGGAGCAAACACCAGTACAGCGACTTCACACAGACCCAACATCTCACATGATTATGGCTTTCAAACACAGTGCAGACTAAATGTAGAGCAGAAGAATGGTGCACTGAGCCATAGTACTGTCCACACTTCCACCCCCACCTGGACAGAGAACTGTGGGCACATGTCAGCATTCCTAACACCAGGAGGCAGCACACAGCAGATTTCCAAAAAAAACAGTATGATGTTACTAAAGTAAAGAGTAAATGAACAGACTTTGAAACAAACAAATGTTCACTGTAGGCTAGGGTGTTGACAGTAATGTGTGAGAAGACAGACAGTTTAGTCCTGAGGGTCACGGACACCTACCACCGAGCACCAGAGAGACTGACAGTATAAATCTGGCCCACTTCTGCTTGGAAAACATAGCAGCTGACATAAAACAAACCTTTTTTTTCTCAAATAAAATCTGAAAACTGAGTGAAGCTGCTCAGTCAACTAAAGGCAGGAACAGAGTTCTCTTCTGTGTGTCCGCACAAACAAGCATAGAAAAGTAAAATATATAAATGACAACATAAGGAAGTATTTATAAAATCAAAACACTCTCCGCAACACCCAGCTCCCTGGAGAAGCTGTGTCACCATGACAACGCTGATTAGTTAAGCTCAGAAGCTTGGCTGGGTTGTTTCTGAGGGCTGACGTGTGGATTCCAGCTAGGTAGGACACACGTCAGCAAGTTTTTTTTTCACTACAAATTATTTTAGGAATCAGTGTCATCAGTTACAACATACCGCTGATGAACAAAGACATGAAGTTAGCAAGTCAAGGTGGACAGATGATCCATCAGACACATATTTCCTGAAATGGGTTAATGGTTAGATTTATACTAAAGGTCTACAGCATAGTAATCGGGGCAAATCTGCAGCTTTGGTTAGCAGTCAGTAGCATAACATGTTTCAAGTACCGAAAAACCCTGCAATAATGCACCCTGCATAATTTGGACACAACTCTGTTGGCTCTAGGCCTCCTCTTCCTCTCTTCCCAGTAACTAGCATCTCCTTCTAATGGCAACAAATGTGCAGAAGACAAAGTACATTTGGGCAAAAGTTCCTATTAGTGTTGTTAGTATTGCAGCGGCAGCGGGTTGAACCATGACACTCCCATAATGCACTGCTGCTCCATATTTTTAAATAGTCATGTTTAACTACTGTGGGGTATTACGGGGGAGCTTTGCAGTGGACCTGTCATTGTGCTGTGTGAATGCTATACTTATAGTGTGCACATTTGGTTGGTAATAGTGTATCACTCATATGTCTAATAAATAAAAACATTTTTTCCCTTTTTCTTATCATGCAGTAGCTAGAAAACCGGCTAAATGAAAAGACATTTATTCATTAACCTCACAAAAGGTCAACCTCATATTTCACGTTTGAATTTTTGCTTCTGTGTAATATCGCATTAAGGCAGGGTTTTACTGTTTACAGCTCATCCTTAACTCTCTCACTTCCCTAAATCCACCTCCGCTGGAAATTACTGCTTGACAGAGAAGTCAGTTTTTACTTTTCAGATCATTTATATAACACTTTACATACCACATAATATTACACTTCTTTTGTGAGCTGACAGGTTTTCTTTATCAGTGCATAATCAATTAAAAGCCATGCAATGTTTTAACTGTATTAAACCAGAAAAAAACATAACTAATTAACAGCCATATAGAATTATTTCCAAAACATTTTCAGATTTCTCCTTCAGTCAATACAGCAAAGTAGTGATACACCGGACTTGTAGTATTTTAATAGTAAAAGGCAAGAAAGTGAACCCTGCAGCACCATTCTGATTCAGAAACTACGCCGTGTCGTTAGTTTTGGCTGAGCCACCAGCGATCGGGGGCTTGTACAAAATGAGTATTAACTATTTCTATCTGTCCTCTTGCTTTCAAAATAAACTGCAATGGCTGGAATTATTTTGGATTTCAACTCCAGCAGTAGAAATTAGAGCCACAGCTGAAAGACTGACTCATTCGGAGGTTGAGTCTTGGCCACAGCTCAGAAATGCAAACGGTGCGGGCGAGCACCACTTCTGATCCAGCTGTGAGATTCCTCCCCGAAGCCCCCTCGTGCCATCCGGCAAAAACCCTCTGCCTTTCCAAACCAAAGCCATTGGAAATGCATGAAAGAGAAAAAAAAAGATAAAAAATCACAGCTTTTCCTTTGAGTGAGTACACTCGCATAAATGGATGTGGCAGTGTCCATAGCAACAGGGACTGGCTCTCTTGTGGTCGTCTACTGAGGAAGGATAGGAGACGCAGTGCCTGATTGAGACATTCACACTGGGCAGAGAAAGTAATAGCCAGGTCCAGCAAGGGAGTGAAAACGGGAAACACATGGGGATCATCATGAATGGCTCTGTGCCGCAGTTAGCAATGCAAAAAAAATTGTCCAATGAGGAATGAGCACTGGTTATATAGACCTCTGGCCCTTAACCACATAATTCAAAAATCCCAAACACATGAATTGCGCAACACTCAGTTAAGAGCATTGTTCCCAAGAGGATCTTGTAGCGTAAAGAAACTGGACAAAAGCTCCCTTACTAACTGAACTTACAGACAAACTCACAGGCACACACCCACACACAGGCACAGACCCACACACACATGTACGCTCATCATGTACGGCAATGTTTAAGACGTCTTAGCCGCAGACTCATCCCAGCTGGGACCTGACATTCCTTCCCAGCGCACTGCTGTGACTCTGAATTCTCGCATGCCACCCCCTGTGCGCCCACAGCCCAGTCCCACATCCCACACAATGCCAATCTGGAGTCCTGCACGCCAACCTCCGCTGCCCACACTCCAGCCCACGCACACATGGGCCTTCTCTGGTGTCAAAATGTTTACACAGGAGACATGGCTCCTCTTTCTGGAGGAGCGGCTACAATAATACAGTGTATTTTTCTTGCTATTTTTATCTCACTGTCGTATTTATTTTCATTCCATCAGAGATAGAAGCAAAGTTCAAACTCTAACTCCAATGAGGCAGTTGTGGGTTAAAATGGAAACACTGTCCACCACCGCAGGAATAAACAAACACAAAGAATTGCTAAATGCCAGCCACACGTCACATGAACTGTTTGACACAGAGCGGCACAAAGGCACAGCGAAATGCTCCGGATAACTGTCAGTACAGACAGCAACGATTGTCACTGGAGATCGCAGGATGGTATTCAGTGAAGTTCACACTAACATTGAAGCAGCCAGAAGTAATCAGCACTGGTAGTAATATTGCGCTGATTTACCATTTTCAGTACAGCACTGAGGTCATTAGATGGCGTTGCAACAGAAAGTACTTAAATAGTACTAATTTTTCAGTACTGAGCATGAAAATAAGAAGCTACAATTTACTATGGTACAGTACACGCTTGTACACAACTGGGACCAGAAGCCTGTTTATAAGTTGAAACTTGATAAGTCCACCTGCTACATGGAAATCAAAGTTTAATACTATAGCTTCAATTCTCAATTTAATCACTGGTTAGGTTTTGCTTAAAATGTATGACAAAGCTATGCTGAATTTAAAAAATTTGCTGCCAGGCTTTTATTTATTCCGTTTTCACCAGCAGATTACATAATACCGGTGTCAGTTTTCCTCTGTGCTGGAAAGATTGGAAGTGAGTCAGAGAACTTCATGGACAGGATGCCAGTTTATTATTTGTATCTTTTATCAACACGAAACAGCATTAGCGTTGACTGAGAATAAAAATGTACCATCTTCACAATATGCTATTTGTTATGTTGTGCTCTGCACACACAAGACGAAGCATGTTACTTTTGCACCCCAGGCACGAAAGGAGAGCAAAACAGAGTAAGTTAAGAATGAAGAGTAAGTTGTACAAGTTACAAAAAAACACCTTAAAACCCACTTTGTATTTTACTGGCCCCAAGAAAAAACTGATTTAACACATTAATTTGTGGAGTCTGGTCACCTAACCCTAACCATCAAAAAATGTAACGACAGACAACTATCTCTATTTATTTGTGGGGTAATTTCTGCAAAATGATCTATATCGCATTAATAAATAAAAATTCCTTAGACATTACACCCCTCGCGCTCACATTTCTCCCTCAGTTTCTCCTCTTTTCCTCCTTCCTCTTCCTAGCCCTTTCTAAATGGCAGAAAATGTAAACGGACCATTTGCACGGTGCAATAAATAAACTAGGATATAGAACCGTGAAGAAAATTAAATTAAAAATGAACTCTGAAAATCTTTGTGTCTTGGAAAATTTGGATGTTTGTAAAGCAGGTGCAGGTGTGCATTAAAAGCAGTTGAGCAAAAGAAAAACTAGGAAAAAATAAAAGCATATATGAAAGAATATTCGATATTAGCGTGTAAATTCTAAAACTTCTGGGCCTAATGATTCGTGTGAGTAAGGATACTAACCAGACATCACACAAATAAGATGACAAGAACAAGATGAGAAGTAAAACACGCCTTGGGATGGTCTGTATGTACCTTGTAACCCATGTGTGTCCGGTTCTTCCTCAGTGGTGTAGTAGAACAGAGCTCAATGGCCTCCGGCTCATGGAAAATCACAGTGGGCAATGGCTCCTTCTTCAGGGTCAGCACGTTAAGCTTGGTCTTCAGCATCGTCTGGAAGTGCTGAAATCAAGAGAGACGTGTTGAATTTGGTTTTCTCTTTGCCTAGGTGCACTCGCAAACAGAGAGACCCTTTTCTCCTCAGTTCATGCCGCACAGCACCTGAAACAATACAGGCCAGTGTTCTACTTGGATGCTCACAGAAGAGTTTTGGAATAGAACCCACAAAAACTTTTTTCCATGATGGCCCCCTACAGAAGAATGTTCCATTTTGATCTGAGCAGAAACAAATCCTCAGATAACTTTCCCCTTACACTTTTAGATGAAGTTTGTAAAGCTCTGTTAACTGCTAAAATCTTTTGTTTATATCTGTTCTTAGCTGCCATATAACCTAGGTTTACCACCACATCAACAGTGCATACTCATGTAAACTCATAACCATGCTGAGTACTCACATTACAATGTTATTATGCAAGCAAGTCAACATTACTAACTTATTAAATGGCAGCAAAAGTATGTATTCACTTTAACTTTTCTTTGTATTGAGTACAGATTGCTGGACAAACAATGTGAAACCTGGAAATACCACAATTGTTTCTTTCAGATTTCCTGGAAAAGCACACAGTTGCCCCTTTTCCTAACTTCTTTTGAGTGTGCTGTCTGAAAAAACTTCCTGAAGGACCTAGTGCCTGCCAGAACCAACATATGGTTTTGGTCGGTGTTACAAAACCCAGATTCCAGGCAAGGATTGGGATGGCTGGGCCTTCAGTCTCATCTCCTGTTTTGACTAAGCCTTTCACACACAGAGTTCTCCATCTGTAGAGCATGTTTCCCTGCTGGATGACGACTGCACTTCCTCCTTGACATTAAATACATGGTTGAAAGAACCACTTTCAGTTAATGCAGGTGCTTTGGAGTTAGACCAATAACCAAAGCAAGATGGCCACTTAGAGGTCATCCAGACACAAAGTATAGACACAAGTATTCATAGCAGCGCAGCAACATGGACAGCAGTGGCCCGTTTCTAACAGCAGGCAGACGGACGGGCACCAGAGGATCGAAACACACTCAGCCGAGAGCCACATTCACACAGGTTCACGGCTAAAAAGCAGACTCGACCGGCCACATTTGAGAAGGACCCACAGTGTCAGCAACTTTGTAACAAAATGCAGGGAAGTGATGGCACAGTGTACTGAACAATGGTGTGAACTTCACAGTAGTGGTTTTACAGCTTCTGGAAGGAGGTCCACAAGTCAGTGGGCTTCAGGAGTCAGACCTCCAACATGACCCAGAAGGGGCAGACTAAGCAAGGCACCACACAGCATGGATTAATTTCATATTCTGTTTTTCTCATACCCTCTTCAGGAAAGATGCTTCCGCTGCATTTCATTGGCATTCTTTGACTATCTATGTCCTCATAACAACTCCTTGTGCAAAGAAATATTTCCTGGACACACACACACACACACACATACACACACACACACAAAAGCTCACACACAAATATACAGGCCAGCACATAGATACTTTTTAAGCCAATGGAGGTACTCGGACACCTTTCAAAACTCTGAACCATGAGTCTGCTTGATTTTGTTTACAGAGGGATAATGCTGTACATTCCGTGGCCAGTTTATTTGGTACACCTAGCTTGTCCTTTAACTCCAGAAGAGCATGAATTCCACAACAAGGTGCTAGACACATCCCATGGGTTTCTTAATCTATGCTGGCTTCACACAGTTTCTACAGACCAGTGCATTCATTCTGCCTGCATCACATTTTACCTCATTCTCTACCATGTTCTATTGTTCTGAGTGGTGCACACTGTGCAGGTCTTTGAAGCAAAAACACTATCATGTTTGCAGAACCACCCCAAGATGATGTATGCTTTGTGACACGGTCCAATATTGTGCTGGATATGCCAATTTGAGAAATGCTGGATTGGTCATGAAGGGACATACCTGGTCAGCAACAATTTTTGGTACTTTGCGGCACGGAAAAAATGTGTTGATACTGAAAAACCTAGCATATGTCAAGAATCATTCTCCAACTATTTTACCACCACCACCAACAGCCTGTACCTCAGAAAGTGGTCCATGAGTATATTTCAGAGTCTGTGAATATTTTTCTGTGAGTCATTATGTCCATGTTTGTGCTTGCGAATGTGTGTGTGTGTGTGGGTGTGTGTGTGTGTGCGTGCGCACCCATTGAGTACGTGTGTGAGACAGAGACTGTCTCTGGCTTCAGCTGTGATGCTCTAACAGGGCACAGATGTTAACTTTCACTTGCAGCCTGCAGAGCGCTCCAGCTGGAGGATATGGCCTCGTCGCTCTCAGCCCCACTCACAGTCACGCGGCCCCTTTGACACACCAGGAAGTCTCTGAAAGACACAGACCTACTGGGACACGGAGGGCAATCTGTTGTCATGACCTGGTCACACACAAACACTCCAACAAACACAGCTGGTCAAAATCCAGCATGCATATGCAAACACGGTCACCATCTCGAAACTACACGTGCAAACATGGACGCGCTATTTCACAAACAGATCACACACTCACACAAAAGCGTGCACATCCGCGCACTTGTGCACACACAGCTGTGCAAGTCAAGCAGAAGAAAGATGAATGAGTGTGTGAAGCAGTTGAACAGATGTTGACAGGCTGGTAGACAGCAGGACTGTAGACCATCTTTAGCTGGTCTCACATTGCCATCATCTTGACAGAGGATCACACAGAACAACCTACAGAGTCAACTAACTTTCACAAAAATACTTGTACAACATCTGCACTGTGATTGAGGGATGAAAATACAATTTTCACATGTGTCGCCAGGTCTCTTTCTGCCACTATTGTTCCAACTAAGCTGCTCAGGTGCGAGGCCAAAGCACTGAGCACAGGAAACCTCTTACTCTATTTAAGGTCCTGTGAAAGCTGTCATGGCTGAAAACACTCCTGTTGTTCCCAAGCATTTGAGAAGCCTAATTCAGAAGAGACCTCTGGGAACTTGGGAGCAGTGAATTCTGCAGGAAGTGGGAAAAAACAGCACCAAGCCACAGAAAAGGGTAACACCTCCTCCCTGGCGCCAAAGCTCACTTTTAACCCTGTCTCATTCTTCCAAATTGGCACATTAACCGTCAGAAATGTAACTGGACAAGGAAACAACCCTGACATGAAACCAACAACTGGTTACAACTGATTATGTCCTGCCAATCACAGCCACTGCAGATCCTGCCAGTTAGAACCTTATTTACTCTTCGATGTTGTGCAGAAAGCATAGGAGCAGCACACTTTAGTGAGCAGAAAAAAATGAAAACCCCTCAGTGAGCGGAGGAAGGAAGACCCGATGCTGCCAGAGAACAGAAACAAGGAACTGGATAGGAAAGAGGAACTTGGTGGTTCTGTATGACCATAAGCAGCACGTGATTTTGATCCTCAAGCAATCTGAGTGCTGCACAGTAAGCAATCGCATCATCCTTCAGAGAAAACCATTTTTACCATTAAATGTAAAGACTCAAATTTAACACCTTTTAATCACAAAGTTTTCTGAAACGGAGGATCCCTTGTGTGTTTGTGTGTGTGTGTGTTTCGCAGGATCAGGATGATGGTCATGGGAAACGGAACAAAATGGCAGGATGAACTCGCAATGAGCACACACTTACTTCAGTTGTAATAATACACGAGGATCACGACTAGCTGCGGAGGAGGAGGAGAGGAGGAGAAGTCAAATCTCACCCTCATTTTACTACAGTTTTTGTTGTTTTCAGCATTTCAAGCATCTTCCTACATATTTACTGTATTTGTACATTCACATATCTAATAAAATATGTTACAATGACCCTTTTCAGCATTGTTTTGCTTCACACTCAATTATTGTGCATAAAATAAAAACAATGGAATGAGCAGACAGACAAACGGTGAGACCGAGACACAGACAGAGAGAAACAAACAGACAGACAGATAGATAGATAGATAGATAGATAGATAGATGGTTTAATACAGTGTGGTGCGGCACTATACTGACTTGTATTACATCCAAAGCTGCTCACACCCTACTTTGCAACTGCTGTACACCCGTGTAAAATGAAATGACAGTAAACATAAGCATAAACTGAACTGAAGTTGTGTGACAAAGTACAAATGAGTGTATGATCATGTTCATGGCACACTTTCCCAGTTAGCAGAACAGATGTGGAGGTCAGTAAAACTCAGGGCAGAGGTGGCGCAGTAGAGACACACTCGCATTCACACATGCATACACAGTAGGAGTGAGTAGGTATGTTGCACAACTGGCTGAAATTGCTGATGTCAGCGCCACTAGGGAAGGCAAGGAGCTGTGGCATTGTCATGGTAACTGACCGCATCTAAAAATAAACGTCCACGATGCTCGGTAAGCAGTTTCTGGAACAAAACACAAGCATCCCTTACATTTCAAAAAGTACCCAAAAAAGGTTTAAAAAAACAGCCAAGAAAACTGTCTGCAGGAGAGTGGGGCAATGGGGGGGGGGGGGGGGNGGGGGGGGGGGGGGGGGGGGGGGGGGGGGGGGGGGGGGGGGGGGGGGGGGGGGGGGGGGGCTGGTGTCACGTCCAAATTACACAGCGGCCAGTGCTCCTCAATGACCACTGTGTTCTCCATGTCCAGACCAACTCCCCAAGTCAACTTTATAAACATGGTGAGACACACACACACACACACACGCACACACACCATAGCCACATTATGTAAAATGATGCCAGGATCTCAGTATACACACACGCAACACGGCAAGAAGACAAAATGACACACAACCACACTCACAGACACACATCAACACGCATGTTTGTCCTGCAGTCCAGGTGGCCCAGTGACAAGGCAAGGTTACATGTGACATGAACGCTACAGCAGCTAAGCCCCAGATAGAAAGCTAATGTCCCACTCACAGGGCCACGGGGGGCAGGAGCGGGTGCGGTGCTTTCTGAAAACACTCATAGTCTCAGCACTGCTTGGGCAGAACATGCCAAAACCGCACCATGCGCATCATGGAGAGCCAGACAATTGTGGAGGGCGCCGTGCCAAATGGGCGCTTTCCAGCAGGGGGAGACACCGTAAATCAGCCGCAGGGAGAGTGCGGCTCTCCGCCAGCAGGCGCAACACCGCTCACTCGGTCACAGCCAACACACCACCACTTCTCAGCCGGGCTCCGCTCACCTTCCACTGCTTCTCTCTCAGCGAACAGCCTTCAGGAAAGCTCATATGGCCACTGCACTGAGGGGGCACCAGGGGGCGCAGTGGTTAGGACTGCGATCTGAAGGGTCAAAGGCCACCGCTCCTCTGAGTTATTACAGTAGCAACACCCTGGTGTGTCAATGGGAAAGCGGCAGAGCTGCCTCACAATGCTGCTTTGCACAAAAGTCAATTAAAGCGCAATGAGGTGGGGTTTTTACAGCTGCTCAGGTGCCTGTAAAGGTGTGTTTCACTTGAAAAGCCCCCAGCACTGACCTGCCAATTCCCGCTTCAGTGAGGAATGTGACACAGGGTGCGCGCGTGCGTGTGTGTCGGTGGTTCGATCGGTCGGTCGGTGTTTACGAGGGGCTCCGCGTTGCCGTGGCGACGGCGCGGGGACCATCTGGAGGACATTAGACGGGGTCAGTGATAGCGCGCTTCTAACGCACGCGCCGCCACTCGCTTATCAGTAAATCATTTGAAAAGATTTTTTCTTAAATAATTTAAAAAGATTTTTTATATAACATTCCGAAAGCCTGGAATACGGAAGCTAAAGGCATAGCACGCGTTCTTGAAGAAAAGTGTATTATTTGGCGTTTTTGAATCCTTCTCCGGTAAGACAGTTATAGTTACAGGTCGTGGGAGTCGCGAGGGACTCTGATGACGCTTTTTTTAATAAACCTCGCGCCCGGGCGGCACCCACTTATTCCTCAGAAATTACATATATAATAAACAGATGCAAAGCTCGTTCCTTTCTACTTGGGCAGCAGGGAAAACCGTCTTAAAATGCGCCTCTTAATTTCATATAAAGCGCCCCCTTTGGGGAGAAATGGAGGATTAATAGGGGAGAGCGGCACGAGCGCGCGACCTACCTGCAGTCGCTCCGTCGCCGGCTGCCACATGTTCATGCGCGAGCGCCTTTCTGTCGCCTTCACAGCTGGATCGTCACTGATGTGCGGCCCCGCGCGCTCACATCTGCCTGCGTCTCCCCCCTGCGGCCCGTGCGGCGGATTCCACTGGAAGGAGACGCCGGAGCTCCGCCTGCAGGAGCGCGGACCTCCTCCGTCCAGTCGCCGGCAGAGGGCGCTCTCCGAGGCACGGCTTCCAGAAAGTCGGACTCTCTTCCCTCGTGCAGCAAGCGAAGGAGCGCCTGGGAAACGTCTGCGATAATATCTATGCGGTTTTTATTATATTTGCCCGAACTCTCCTATTTCTACGAACGGGCAGGAACACGGCTTCACATTCATTTTAATGTGTTTTATATGTAGAAACGGGCCCTCGATAAGGGCCACTATACGAGTGTTTCTCTTAATTTGCAGTTACTGTTGGGCACATAATTTGAAATTAGTAGATTTTTACCTACAATTTGTAATTTTCCAGCCTTCGAAACTGGAGTCTTTTTGCGAGGTGGCAGCAGCATATAAGGATAGTACGCATAAAGATCTTCACATCAATAGGAACTTTTCCATGTTTAACGTCCTCGCCATCAACTCCATCCCCTGCACTCCAGTCTCTACCATTAAGTCCTGGTTTTTCTAACTCACCATTTAAATCAGCAGTTGAGTCTATAATCGAAATTCCTGCATCCCATAATAGCCTGATCTTAAGATTTTACAATATTGTTATATCCCTCAGTTCTGGCCGAGTGGGTGGAAGAGCCCAGACTGGAAATACCAGATGGAACTTGGAACAATGTCCTAGGTAGAATTAACCAGACAACATCTTGTCTTAGACTGGGCTTGATATAGTTTAAGCTCCTTCATCATATTCGCTATAGTTAGACTAAATTAGCTAAAACATGTCTGAACATAGGTGATATTAGTGACCGATGCCGCTCTGCCAGGGTTGACTTGATGCCCGTGTTTTGGTTGTGTCCCAGATTGTCAGGATTTTGAACTGTTGAATTTAAGTCTCTGTCAGAAGCATTTGGTGTCGAAATGCAGCCTAATTCTGAAATGGCCATTTTTGGAGCCTTACGAAATGGTTTTCCAATGTCCAACAAATCCCCAAATACACCTAAAGCTCTATTTTGGCTTAGAGGGCTCATGTTGTTCCTTAAATTAGAAAAATTAAGTATTGCAATAGAAAAGTTGTTGTCGACTGAAAAGTTGTATAAAACCTAAGGCAAGGGTAAAACCTAAAACCCTGTTTTTTTCTGTTTTCCTCTTTTTTGAGATCTCATCTTACCTTTTGTGTTGATTTTGAGAAGTTTGTGTTGATACAGAGAATTTATACTTTCTTTACAGTGGTGCCCCTTTTTTGTATGTTTTTGTGTGGATTTGAGTTTGTTGAAAAAATCAGAGAAATATCTACTTTACACTATATGTACATTTAGTGCTGTTCAGTACTAAAAAATAATTTACAGGTTTTGTCACACCATCAACATCCATCCCCTGCCACAGTAAACTTTGCACTAGAGGGACACAGCCGTGACCTTACCAGGTTTACCGTTGTTTACAACATGTTCCGCAGACATCAGCCTTTAGAGAGAGACCACCCATGTGGGGTCTGTGTAACCAGAAATTACATCCATGGGTATTTTGTCTGTGGATAGTTTATGTCTGGTGTGTTGGCTTTTTGTCCAGCCTGCAGGCAGTTGCAATTAGAGGACAGTCTATGTGGGATGCACACGTGTGTGTGTGTGTGTGTGTGTGTGTGTCTGTGTGTGTGTGTGTGTGTGTGTGTATGTGTGTATGTGTGTGTGTCACAGCAGAGAGCCTTTCCACCATAGTGACAAACTGAACACAATGTCCTTCACAACTGTGACTCCTTGTTCATCATGGTTCTTGTACAGATGAGGAAAAACAGGGCAAAGAATGTTTGTTTGTATTCACGTTTGTTGTGAAACCCTTTAAATCCCCTGAATTATTTTCTTTTCAAAGTTCAGAGATCAGTGGCATAATCCTTTCCACAGGATTAATATCCCAGTAGTAAATGACATATTAGATTTAAGGTACATTTAAATCCTACATACCTCATGACTACTTACAGCAACACATAATTCTTTTTTTTAAGATATAACATAAAAGCACATGCTACAAATATAAGTTCTGAATCATGAAGAGAATATGTACATGATATGCAGGATATGCTCTGGATGACCACAGCCCTGACCAGGATAAGTGGTTACGGATAATGGATGGATGGATGGTTGGATGGATGGATGAATGATTGGAAAGATGGACACTTGTGATTTTATAGATTCCTCAGAGCTGTAACAGTAACACAGTCTATCACCCTTATATTCTGAATAGACTACAGTGTATGGCTGCAAAAATGGTCCGGTAGCATATATTTGAAAAACGCACACTGAATGTTTTCACTTAGACCTTTATTATTACATCATTCAACAAAAAAATGAATCATGAAGTTAAAAAAGAGGATGAGCCTGGAAGAAGAAAAGGAACAGTTCAGGTCAGGGCTCCGCACAAGGCAGGGAGAACTGATTCTGAGAAGGACGCAACTGCACATGGATAAGAAACCTATCCTGAGACATCAAAGCACATTTACAGCAGGTCCACATGCTGACTTTTCATTTCTCACTGGACTTCGAGCAAAGACACTGTCCTCAATGGTCAACAATAAAGCACTGTAAAAATTGCTAGCTCAAGTTTTTACTTGCGTCATTAATAAGGATAAAAACGACCAACTAAAAGGTACTTTTTTGCTCCCACAAAAACAATGGCTTGAAAATTTGCCAGACATCACACACTATCCAGAGAATAAGATTATGGCACTAACTACTGAAAAAAAAAACAACACTAAATAAGGTTTCAAAATGATGCAGAAACCATCAAACCTACCCATGCACCAATAAGGCAACCTATTGCAGGCTTTAATCTATTTTATTTCACTGTTATATACGCACTTATTACTACAACATCTGGCATTACTTCTATCTGCTTTGAGTGGTAACAAATAGCTATCAGTTCAACAGATAAAATTTAATCTACAAACATGGGGTTGAGAACCTCTGAAAATTTACAGTAGCCTTTTTATAAGACTAACCTGATTCTACTAACCAGCAGTGGTTGTTTTACATGGCAATTTTACCGACCACTGATCAATTTAATGCAAATACCAGAGTATACACACTATTACATTATGCATTATGATTCTCAGCCTTAAATCATATTTGTAACACCCTTCATTCATGTAAATACTTTTGTTTTTTCCTAAATAAATGCTTAACGGGTGACTGAATTGTCAACAAAGGGGAGATTCTATATGGGTGCATGAGTGCTCGTTGTTTTGTTGCTGTTTTCATTACAAATCTTTTGTTTTGATCAGAGTGACAAGCGGCTTGTCGTCAGGACTGTAGTCCTCATAGGTGATAGGTGTGGCATCGTACATGGCAGGTCGGGACTTCTTCCCAAACCTTTGAAAGGAACAGACAGGGAACAGGTCAGTGAAGCTAACACAGCTCATAACACCTGCAAGAATGTCTTTAACACTTTAACTTTTAATGTGTGTGTGTGTGTGTGTGTGTGTGTGTGTGTGTGTGTGTGTGTGTGTGTGTCTGTGTGTCTGTGTGTCTGTGTGTGTGTGTCTCTCTCTCTCTCTCTCTCTCTCGCTCTGCTTCTGTTTCTTTCCCTTTCCCTCACTATCTTATTCTTTTTTCTGGGTCACATGTTGGAGTTGTCTCTGACAATATGACAGACTGTATGACCAGCGCTGCTGCTGCTGATTTGCAGTAAAACTGAGTTTCTGGGTAAATTTGTCAGCTGTGATTTAATTATAGGTAGGAGGACTTAGAAATGTTGTACCAAAAAGAAAACTGGAAGTCTCCTTGTTTAATATTTTGCTGAAGTCTTAAACTTAATAGCATTTTGCTGCTGTCATCTATTTTGAAACTTTCCTTTACATGAATGACCCAAATGATGGATTCTCTTTTGCTGTATAAAGTTAATATTCCATTTATATAAGAACTCTTCCACACTTTTCATGACAGTGGAGCTGGACAGTGGTAGTTGGACACACAAGTGGAAGTGTTGCATTTCACGAACCCATTATTTCTCTGTGATTCTGTTTTTTGTATCTATCCTGCTGTGATCCAGTGTTTTTTGTTGCAAATATACAAATCTTTCAAAAACAAGCTTTAAAGCTGTCTGTCTCTAGCTAAAGATGTAATGCTGGGGATTTAAATGGTAAAAATTTCACATAATGTACCACTCCCACATAACAACTGGGGTCACTGATGGTTGAACATCCTGTACCCTCTAGGAACCTCCTCCTGGTCCCAGACATGTGGCAAATGCTGTGCATTTTTGTGTTCTGTTGCACACACCTGGCATGGCGGATGGAGGCAATGGCATTGTTGAACTCGCTATCGATGCTGCGGCAGTTGTAGAATTCCTGGTAGGCGTGGCGCGAGGAGCCCTGGTATTCGATGCGGCTGATGCGGCAAATCCCCACGATGAGGATGATGAGCATGAGGATGAAAGCCACGCACAGAGCTCCGATGATGATGTAGAGTGAGTGACGTGGCATGCTGGTCAGAGAGTCATCCGGGTGAGCTGCCTTCCACTGTAAATCTACATTGGACAGTCACACGCACGTACGCGCATAAAAAAGGTGTCACAAATTTTTAGCAACAGTGCACCTAAAATGGACTGAACACACAGGTGGACAAGCAATCCTACTCACGGATCTCACAGTTTGGTCCCACCCATCCTTGCGGACAGTGACACACAAAGCCATTTGACTGGTCAATGCATGTCCCCCCATGATGGCAGGGGTTGCTGTCACACTCATTGATGTCAACCTGACAGTTGTCACCTGGATGAACAGAGACTGTTAGCTCTCCAGAGTTAAGGCATCATGCAGGGGTAACCAAAAAGAGCTGAGTGATCTTTGCAGAGGTACAGCATGGCTGTCAGGTACAGGCAATCACACAGATTCTGATGCAGACCCACCTACGTAGCCAGGAGGACACACACAGGTAGCATTCGGACCCACAGTCTCACAGGTCCCTCCGTTTCGACAACGCACCTTCCGACACGGGTCCTTGAAGACTTCGCAGTGTCTCCCTGCAAGGTACAGTACCACACATCTTTCACAAGCTCATGCTGTCGCTCACAAGAGGCACGCAACATTACATGGTGTCTGACACGCTGATGAGAAGACCGTTTCACACCCACGCATTGGTGCCTCACAAAAGTCACCTGTTACGTAGTTGGAGCTTTTACTTTATCTCTGGTGTGCGCACACACAGACACACACACAAACATACACACACACAGCGGCAACACAATCCACAAACTGTTCTCCCCTTTCACACACAAGCTCACAAATACAGATGCACATGATCGTACACACACACACACACACACACACACACACACACACACAACTCACCTTCATACAGGTCAGTGCAAACACACTCGTATCCATTGACGAGATCATTACAGGTAGCGGAGTTCTGGCAGGGAGCCGACAGACACTCATTGTACTCCTCTTCGCAGTACAGCCCATGGTAGCCTGGTTAAACACACACACTGTTGCTCATCCTGCGCGCTTGGGTGTAGACATGCCACGTTGCCCAAGAGCTTGCCGAGACATTTCTGCTTAATTTATCAATAAAATTAAGAGGAATAATAATTTAAGGGTTCAGTTTTCAGGATCAGTCTATGTCCTTAACCATTTTGCTACTTACCCTGCAGCTATACTAACTGCTGTATAACAAACTATTTTGTGGTTTCTCCTGCACAACCTTACGTAACAAAATTATCAGCAAAAATATTTGTTTTTATATTGTAGAAAATAATAAGAGATTTACATAAGCTTCCTTTTGCTTATTTTTTATTTAAAAAAACTATTAAACAAGGGAAAACTAGAATCATAACATAATGTTTTTCATTTGACCAACAATGTCAATGTAGCTATTGGGAGACTGGATGTAAAAGCCAAGCTTTGCTAAATTTAAATTAGCTACATTTTGACAGTCTATCAAGAATAATTCATAAAATCATAGCTACAAGCAATATAAATTTCTTTGGGGTGCAGAACACTTTGCAGACTGGCTATGCAAACCCTCTAAGTAAGTAATCTATAAAAAAAAACCACAGTTAAACCAGGAATTGATCACTAATTCTACTTTCTCGGTTCACCGTCATTAACCTCTTGTCCATCTCAGGGCTGCAGAGATCTGAACCCTATGGCAGAAACACAGCAGTGTAGACAGTGTACATGCTGGATGTAGCTCACACAGTCACACACTGCAGGAAGTTAACCTCACATGGATGTGTTTTGACTGTGGGAGGAAACCAGAGCACCTGTAGGAAACCTACACAGACACAAGGAGAATCAATGAGCTGGACTCAGCCTTTTTTTGGACAGCATGGCACTGGGAGACACTGGGCTGCCCCCACTCTTGTTGTTGTTGTTCTTGTTGTTGTTAAAATGAAGATCAATATCTGTTGAATAGCAGTGATACTTATCTTCTCAGTTTGCAGTAACATTACACAGACATTCACTCAACTGGCCTCTAGGATGCAGTGTTGTGCACAATTCCTGATTCTGACACTTTTGTCCTTCATGCTTTTTTGTGTCATGTGAGGGGGTGCAGAGTGCAGTGTGAAAAAGGATGGGCAGAACCTCAGAAAGGAACACACAGGCCCACCTCTGTGGGAGCCACAATGTGGGAGTGCCATTGGGGTAGGGCACAAAAGAGTGACATCACACTTCTTGGCCATTGAAGCACCTTGCACATGAATAGGTTAGGGGTGGCAAATCTTATTCCACCTTCACTGAGAAGGTTCGTACTTGAGGAGAACGAAGTGTCTGGACATTAATGTCCAGCCCATTGTTCTCCTGTCAGGGAGGAGGTGAATATGCATGAGGATGAAGAAAGGTCAATTATCCTGCCATCTGGTGGTGTGCATGCAGGCCTGTCAGGTGCTAGAAAGTATTGTGAGGCTAAATCATCTCTAGTCACTCTCTGCCTTCTGGGCAAGGTTGTCTGCAAACTGGTGCGGTCACCACTGCCCATCTGGAGGCACACAATTGAGTGGGCTGTGTCACCATGGCAACTGCAGCGGAACAAGAAAGCCGTCCTCGGTAATTGGTACAGGAAGAGAGAGAGAGGAAAGGATAGGAGGCAGCGGAGATAATGGAGAGTGTGGCTAGAATGAGCTCCCAGTGTACTGTCTTTACCTCTGTGAGTGTCCGTGAAGCCAAGCTACACATAAACCAACCTTTCTGTTTGTCCATCTCCTCTGATGAATGAACTGAGTAAATTTGGTTCGCTTTAAATTTTTAAGTGTGCACGTTTGCAGGTGTTGTAGTTGTATGCTCAGACACTCACTGCCATTATGTGATGTTTACCTGGGACACACAGACACCTGTAGCTGGTGCCCACGCTGCGACAGATGCCGTGAGCACAGGGGTTGAGGGCACAGAAATCCACGAGCTGCGCGCAGGTAGGACCCGTAAATCCTGGCGCGCAGTTGCAGCTGAAGCCACTGTCATGCGGAAAGCAGCTCCCGTTGTTGTGGCATGGGGAGGAGGCGCACGGGTTCACTTTCTGCTCACACATCCATCCTTGGTATCCTAGAGCAGTAAACAGTGGAGGGAGAGGAATAAAAAGGCTGGGATTCTTTCACGTTCAATGTCCTTCGGAGTCCGATCCTACAGAGGGCTTAATAAACCAAAGCCACGACAGTGTCAGGGAAACTGCTATCACTAAACCCTCCTTAGATGCCACCAAACATTTTCTTCCTATAATTAAACATCCCAGCCAGTTCATAATGAGATGTCACCCTGGAGTCAAACTCTTCATAATGTTAATAGTGACAGCAACTGAGACTGGACATTCGTTGCATTTTTTTTCTCCCCCTGCTTAGTGCAAGACAATGAAGTATGACAGCAACACAACCAGAAGGGCCTGATGTAATGAGTTCATTGTGGCTCATCTACATGAACCGGATGACATCCATTCCGATAGTTATATTCCAAGTTTAACACTCGGGGGAATTAATTGCAGTTCCGTTTTCTCTACTGCTATGCCAATGACCCCCATAAAGGAATGTTCAGTGTAATATTTCTTTCCGGGAAAACTGGGATGAGCCACATTTAAAAGGGGTGAGACAAGTCTACAGAAATTATTTTTGCAGGCGTGCAGAAAAAGAGTTAATGTTGAACGACTAGCACTATGTACTTTTGCCTATTTTCAGTCCATGCAGTGCAGGAAGGATGGGGTCTAAGGCCACCTGCCTCATAACCTGCCTGAAGGTTGTTGCTTTGAGTGACAGGCTGTACTGAAATGGCCTTTATTAAGCAAAATAATCTGATCCTGCTGGTTAGATGGGTCAAAGCATGAGTAATTTTGAGAAAAAAAATATTGGCTACTAAATAATAAAATAATCTGTAGTAACTGTAAAATAAGTTATTATGAACACTATAGGCATATTTGTTAAGCCGTGTGGAGTCATTTACAGCTGTTAGAATTCATCATATTTTCACGTTTTTCTTTTGACCACTTTTAAAACTACAGTAATACCTCGATTAACATGATCTGCTATCACGCTGTTTTGCAACAGCACTCTTAACCCTTTTAGTAGTTTATCATTTAATTGACCATATTTTATCAGCAAAAAAGTGTATATTTCAAAACGTTTTTAACGGACTGCTTTATGTGTTCATTCACTATTATTGAAGATATAACTATTTTGTGTTATGTTGCTCATGAGCAGTTTTCAAGCTCCATTTATGCAATATACTGTATTAATGACTTCTTATAGCTCAGCTTCATTAAGCTCCATTTCCCAAGAATACATCTAGAGCACTAACCAAAAGTATGACTGTATATATGGCATTATTTCTCAATCACATAAACATTTATTTTTTTTAACCACATACTCCCTTCTTTTGTTTACATCAGTTCATGGTATGACGCAGTAAGTCTACTCACTCTAACAGTAAGTAAAACACATGTTGTGTTATGGTCATGTGAGCCTCTTCCACACCGAGCAAAGTTCATATAGCCACCTCAAGGGTAGAGTATTCTATTTCTGCTGCATAAATCAGGGGATCTGCCCTAGTTACAAAAGCACTCTGCAGGTATTCAGGACAAGGAGCTCCATGTTGCTGACACTGTGCTTCCAGACAAGCTATAGTTTTTAAAAATGGTTTATGGGATGATCACTGGCCACTGTACAGATATGGAAAAGAAGGATTTAGATCACTTCCTTTGTGCTGGAAATGATATTACTTTTTCTGAGACAACTGTTTGGTCTCACTGTCTGGTGCCATGAGTGTTTTGTTTTTGCAAATATATTTTTTTAAATGAAATATTGTCTCTGCTTCTAGTATGATCACAGTGCCTCGCAACAATTGCTATAATGCTCTCTTTCTTGGAATCCAGGATTAAAAACAAAAGAAGTCTTGTGTGGTTGTAGAACTAATGCTTTTGGGAAATGTAAAGTTGGCCACAAACTGTGTCAAACACCTGACTGGGAAGGGGAGAGGAAAAAGTCAATATAAAATCAATGTTCTATTTCGGGTGGCCCTCAGAGGATTTTAGACTGGTTCTGTGAGAGAACCACATTTTCCAGCTGCTCCAGACAGACATCAAGACCTTGCTATTTTGCACTGGAGACTGGCTCCGTGACACATCCTAAGCAATAACACATCTTGTCAGACGCACTCTTAACAAACCATCAAATAAACACAAACAACTTCAGTGCGACTGTTCTCAACATCCGTGCTTGGCATTTATCAACTTTTACCACTTCTATTTTTAATGCTTTTACAAGAAAACAAAGACAGCCAAGTGCCTCACAGCTGCCAAAAAGCCTTAGTTGCTTCCGGGGAGAGCCATGTTGGAAATGGACGACAAACACAGAAAGAAGAAACTGAGACCAGTCCAGCCTGGCAAAACAATTGTATGTGAGGGGCTGTGTGGTAGGCATGGTGTCTACTTGTGTATCTTGAACCATAGAACCTGGATCAAAAAAAGAAAACAAATTAGGTTTTATCTCTGAAAGCCCCGTTTGGCTGTAAGGGATTCATCAGAGTCACAAGCGCATCCTCTTCAGATAAATCTGTGTGATGATAAATGTTTCTCATTCTATATACTATACAGTTCACCTGTGAGAGTGAGTAGATGCCTACATGCCCTTAGTGGACATTTATACTACACCTAGTTGAGATACCCTGGATGTTACCGTCATCCCCATAGAGCAGGTCATTTTTTCCACTTTAGGACCACTGGTCATAATCTGCGGACAGCATTTCTCAGGGTCTGAATCACAGTACTGTGCTGCTTCTACCTCAGATTCAGTCCTTCTTTGAAACATGTTTTTCTTTACTTTTTGCAACTATCTGAGCTTTTATGTAATGCATTCTTAATGCATTCCCTTTGTGTTAGTTATACTGCAGGAGAAAATGCTGTTTCCTATTTTCACTGTAATCTGTCTTTACCTGCAAAAAAATCTGACCATCTAGAACCAACTAGTTCTGTCTAGTTTTGGTTAAGTCAGCAAAGCTTTTTAGGCTTTACCAGTTCCTTTCATGCTGCTGTTTTCATAATAATGTCAATGCCACCTAAGCCAACCACCACGTTAACACCAGTAACACTATGAGTTCTTTTTAAATCCCATCTGACAAAGACTGATCATGCTTTAAGAAATCCTTGGGGTAACTGAAAGTGTCATCACAGCAACTCTCGCTAAAATAATCGATCACTGTCGATACTGTTTTAAAATGCCAAATTGTATGTGGTCTACAAACATGGAGAATGACATGAGACAGATAAACCTGGCTGAAGGCACTAAATATTTATACATTCTCCTTGAGACCATGGTGCCTACAACAGAAGAGCCTTGGGGGAGCACCTCTTTAGTTGCTGTGCTTGACCAGAGTGCTGCAGGTGGACCCTGTGTGTCCACACTCTACTATGCCCCCCCTGTGGGGATGGTCAAGGAGGGTTTGCTGATGGAGGTTCGCTGTTCCTGTCCTGACATCTCCTGCTGCTCCAGCAAGAACACCACCTGAAGCAAAACAGCTGCCCTGCCTGCTTCCATGTTTACCATTTTGGTTGTTTCTGGAGTAAATACTAGTCTTGACAGCACGCCCTCATTCGGGATGGAAGGTAGCTGAGGAGCCCCCGAGGGAGAACAGGTCATTAGGCACGGCAGGATTTATTAGAGAAGGTTTTGGGAAATTTAAATTAATCTGTGGCATGACACAGATAGACATTAAGCAAACACGAAGATAGACCCAGAATCAGGGCAAACGCTCAATTCCGCAGTCTTCCCCTCAGATATGGATCCTGGCACCATTTTCCAACTGCCACATTCCACTGCCTGCCATCAGAAGCGTGCATCATGTTTCATTTCTGCTGCCATTTAGTACTGCAATGATAAGTATTGCTCCTTGGTATATATAGTCTCCACTCATACTCCACAAGGCATTAGATACCACCACCAATGGATTTTTATGATCTCTCTCATTCTTTTTGCTATTATTACAAGCCAAAGATAAAAATGCACACATAAGCATGGGCACAAATGCAGATGCACACAGATGGTGGACTTGTGCGTGAGAGCTCTGTAACTAGTACCCTAACTAACAAAACACAAAAAAGAAACACTCAGTTCATACTACTACCGTATTAGAATCACTTGGAATGGAGGACTATGCATGAAAATAAAGTGGTTAACAATTTACAGATAGATGGATAATTTACCCCAAATTAAAAGTCTTCCAGAAATATTTAAAAACTTTTTTTTAATTTTACGTCTTTATTGTCCATAATATAGACTTTAAGGCCCCATTTCTGCAATATACTGCATTTAATGGCCTCTTGCAGTACCGTTTCATTAAGCATCATTTCTCAACAACACAATTTTATAATGTCATCGATACAGTATTCTGAACAAACTGAGCTTGAAAATGTATTTTATTTATAGAAAATATAAAATTTAAAAAAATTGGTTTCTACATTTTTTTTAATTGTGGTAAATCATCCGTCTATCCTTATATCATTAACCTCTTTATCCTGGCCAGGGTCGCAACAGTCCATCCCAGAATCACATGAACCACCTTGTGTGTAGCTATTAATTTTTTTATATTTTGCCAAGATCAAGCTAAGTGTAAAAATTCTGATACAGGATGTGTTCTGCAAGGGTGGTGGAGTTACCTACCATCTGGGCAGGAACAGCTTGGTCCAGCCAGGGTGCTGGTGCAGGTGGCTCCATTCATGCAAGGCTCAGAGAGGCAGTGGTCCACGGGGGCTTCACAGCGCTCACCAGTATACCCTGAAACACCCGCATGAGCCACATAAATATAACATGACATGTATACCTTTAGCACAAAACGGCCTTCAGTAGCATCCTATAACATGGAACACATAAGAAACCGACACAACACACATAGCACAACCTTTGCAGCATTATTATTGTAGCTACTGTTGTTATACAGGTTATGATGATCATAGTCCCATGGTACCATGGACTTTGATTTGCATACATAAGAAATGTTTCCATCCTCCAAAGAGGACACTAAACAGTGGTGAGAAACGTTTCATAAAGTGTTATTGTAGCACACCTTTACCGGCACTGCCTTACCACACACTGCTTTTTGATGCCCTTGCTCTTTTTCCACACTCATCATTTTGATTAGACTTCTATAATTAGATTTCCTTTGCAAAAATCCATCCCTTGAAGTTCAATCAGCTCCCTCAGATCTAGTGATGCCCTTTGTGGAGCGGTGATTGTATCTTTCCAGACTTTGATCTGGTTTCTGTTCAACAGTACAATAGACTTGCTAGAACATGCACACACACTGTGCTTGAGCTACGAGCTGCATGGACCACAAAGACAGCCAGAGGGAACTGTTAGATTCAGATGCATCCACAGGCAATGAAATCTAATCCGTTGTTTTGAGGGGCTCAGGCACATGAGGCAAGGAGAAGCAAATCACATACAGAGTAAAAGGGAAGGAGGCAGAGATCTGTCTTATTAATCCAGAGGGGAAACTCTTCCCAGGTCACTACTGTTCATTGTGTAAACCAGTCAACTCTTATTATTCTTCCTAACCAAATTATGCACTGACACTCTTCAATCTTATTAAGTCTGCAAAGACCTTAGAATTTAAGGGAGTAGATCCATTCCAATTGACTCTCCAGAATGGATGTATCCAACTGTCATTTCAGCACATATTAGATCATGATGTTGGCTCTTGTGCTGTACTCAGTGCTGTACTTCAACTTTGGCTTTCAGTCTGTTTGGAGACCACATATCTGCCAATGGACAAGGTTGTTGAGCCCTTGCTAGGACCTCAGCTGGCAGAACAAGGGATTGAATGCCATAGTTATAGAGTGCTGTGGACAGTGTACACAGGACTGTGGAGGTTTGTAAGAGCTTAAATGTTTTTTTAAATATTTAACTATGAGCTTGATGCTGATGGTAAACTGTGGTCTAACACCACTCTTTTTGTTGAAAAAAACACATTCTTGCAGTCAAAGACTGGGGTCAAAAAAATGTGATCCTGTTTTTGGGCATTCTCATGTTTCTTTCAAACTGGACTCTAAAATGTTCAATACCACTGTTTACTGAGAGGAATAACATTACGCACCTGGTGAGCAGGTACAGGTGAAATTGTGGCCTTCATCACCCTGTCTCAGGTCGCTGCATGTGCCATTATTCTTGCAGGGATTCAGGTGACATGCATCAAACTCTTCACAGAAGATTCCAGAATACCCCTGCTCACATATGCAATAGAAGGTACTCTGGAACACAAACGATAGTATCCAATAATATAGCCGATTCTGACTGATATCGACTGATTCGAAAAAACAAATGACAAATGACAACAACTGACAATTGGTAATAAAGAATATGAGTGACTTTGGAGTGTAGAAACAAATGGTTCTTACATTTTTAAAATATTATATCTTTACACCACAAGCCACTAACATTTTAAAAATATTATATCTTTACACCACAAGCCACTAACAGCAATCATCAGGGTAAAATCTCCCCATCCCGTTGCTGTACCTTTGAGCAAGGCAATAACTCTTAATCTCTACCGAAAATGTGCTGATTTGCAGAGTATCTTAGTACACAAATTTAAGATTATTCTTGACTGCTTTTGGAGATAAAATAAATGAATAAATGATTGTGAAAAGGTCTGTCCAGATTTCTGTGCTGGATACAGGAGCAAAACAGTACAGAATAAATACGGGAATACTACCCACTTATATAACTGACAGCACAAATATAGTTTTCAATAATAATGAGCATGAACAAGGTCAATGTTTTTCTTTGCACTTAGCAACCAATTAGATTAATAATATATTAATAACATATCGATTGCTCTTCTAATTTCTACCTTCTACCCAGACAATGAAGCCAGACTTACCCTGCTCATATTTCTGATCGATTGGAACAACAGTTGTGTCACTGTTTAACTCCATGGCTGAGAATCCAAATAAATCCTCAGGCTCAAACAGAAATTCACAGTCCTCAAAATGTGGCATAAATACGGTACCTCAGAGATATCCATGAGCGCCTGCTCTTTTGAGGAAAATGCCAGATATTTCACAAGAGGTGGCAGGAATTAAGTCTCACCCCAAATTTTTCAGGAAAATCTGTGGTATGTTTGCTGGTCCTTAGTGATTGACCATTATCTTAACACCATTCCATCAGGTCACATTAGGCTTAGTCTGCTGAGTGACTATTTAGATATAAAATTACTATATACTTAAATAACATATATAACTTTACTATATGTATTGTTATATTAAATTACTACTGTGAAACACTAATTTTGTGAAATGGTAAAATGTTTGAGATTCTTAAAATGAGCTTCATGTGTTTGAAAACGTTGCCTTTGTCATTTTCTTACAACATTATCTGTACTTATACTTATTAAACGCAGTCGATGTGATCGACTTAACGACAGGGCTGTGCAAACCGCAGAACTTTGGAGAGCATTGTAGTGGTTAGGGTTGTTCCCTTCCAAACTGAAGATCTTTAGTTGAAATCCACATTCCTGTAGTACCCTTTATCATGGTATTTAATCTGAATCACCCTACTGGGAAATCCTACCTGAATACATATATAAATCATTATAAGTCATCAATTCAAATTGTTGGTTTGCATTGGTGACTAATGCAAATGCATTAGTGACCAGGCTGTAGAAAGCAGATCACTAACCAAGATTATTCTTAAAGAGGTCATTGCAATGTTATATCCAATCACATAGCTCAAAATACAAATACAGTAGAACAATAATACACAAAATGTGTTAAATTCAGATTGAAAAGTAATAAAGTTTGGTTTAAAAAACCAAAAAAAAAAATAATGTATATATATATATATATATATATATATATATATATATATATATATATATATATATATATATA